>JALGBA010004292.1:600000-1150000 GCA_023970755.1 Azemiops feae
AGGCAACCTTGGCTCTTTTATGACTTGTGGACTTCAACTCCCAGAATTCCTGGGCCAGCATGGCTGGCTCAGGAATTCTGGGAGTTGAAGTCCATGAGTGATAAACGAGCCAAGGTTGCCTACCCCTGCCCTAGTCAAAGGCTGCCCTTGCTCTGGATTCTTCCAAAGATCTTGCCTGCTGATAACTGCAGCCGATTTTGTAAAACTTCTACAAGGCCATATCAAGTCCAATTTAAGCACAAATGCTGCTCATCTACTCGATATTCAGTGCAACATCCCATTGTGCAATTGTACATATCAACTACTGAGCCATAATGCAGCCTGTTTTATGCAGCAACGAACAAGAATCCACATGGGTGAAGATCAAGTTTGCCAGCTCTCCTGCATCTATCTATCTAGATGCCATGTTGGCCACTTGTGATCTATTTCATATCAGATTATACATGTTCAGACAATACTGTTTTAATACTCTTATTTCAGTCTACGTTCTTCTGCTTTACTACCTGCAAGTAGAATCCTGTTTCCTCCAGTACTCAGACAGATGAACCCCACTCATTTTAGTGGGTCAAGAAGTATTTGTTAGCGGAGGTTATTAAGAGTACATGAGCTGGTAGTTACATATGCCAGAAGAACATTATGGCTGCATTCCTCACAAGAACAAACCACATGTGTGAGAAAGCGGCTGAAGTCCTGTGCATAGAGAAAGTAGTCCCTTGGTTTAGGCAAAGAGGGCCTAGGGAAATGGGTGTACTTTTTGCCCATGCATAAAGATGGAGAAGTGGGGAGATAGAAAGGGAAGAGGCGTAACATACAACACCTATGAAAACAGACAAGAAAAGCAGAAGAAAGCAGCCTACTGGCCTTCTCTCAAAACAATACGGCAGCAGATTAAACCAAGATCTTGTCCAGAAGAAATCAAGAAGGGGCTGTACACCTTACTGTGCTTCCTCTCATACTGACAGCAGCATCACAACTTGCGCCCCGGCTCCTCTTCAGGTGTTGCACTTCCATCAACACAATCCCACCGAAATAGGAAGAGAATTGTCCAAAGAAGTTGGGAACTCCATTCCTGTTCTCCTCCATCATTCCCCCCAAAGGGGAAACAAGATGGGGATTCGCAAACAGATGGACTCTGCAAATGAAATGCTGGTGCATGGCAGTGAACATGCAAAAAATCAGCACCTCTGCAGCATGCTATGGTGAGAGTAGGGTTACTCCTAGCACAGCCAGAACGAATGTTTAGGAGCCAGATAAAATTGGTCTGAGGTTAAAGTAAATTAAGCCCAGTGGCCACCAGCTGATAAGTCCTGTCAGAGCATTACAGCTTCTGAGCCCCTTCAACAATATTCTCTGGTCAACCACTGACACTACAATGCCTCTTACCAAGCTAAGCCTCATAGTTTTATCAGTCCTTATATTGGAATCAGGAAAACTACCCTTCTTCAGCATGTTTAAACTCATGTTCATCACTCTCTGAACTCCTTCCACCCTGGAGTCCTACACCTTATTCAACAAGGGATAAATGAGCATGGGTTCACCTACACGTGTCACTGTATATTCTGACAACTATCACCAAGGGATGACCTGAAAGTAAACGTGGTGAGAAACAGCACATCAAAACAAATATTCAGGCATTATTCCAGAATCCTTGGCATTCTGCACTGCTGTTTCCAAGTCATGAAACCAGAAAGGGTCCTCGTTTTATAGCACATTGCTTTTAAAAGGAAACACTTTTAAATATACTGCAGAGGTTTCCAGGACATAGCTCCTACACTTACTATTCACCAAGGGGCAAACAGTTTGGGACTTTCCAATTCAGTGGGACCCTCCCTTATTTGTTAATTCAGTCAAATAAGCCACCCAGCCTTTGAAAGCAAGGGGGACAGGACTTCAAGCAGTATATTAGGATAATCCTAATCCCATATGCCATATTATTCATCTCACCTCTAATTCTGGCAGTACTGGGAATAAAGGCATACTTGTTCTTGGAGCCAAGGTTAATGAATCAAACCAGTTGGATTCTACCAAATCTAAAAGATGGAACAGTAAAGGATGGCTGACAGTCATCATAAGATCAGAGTTTTGGTCACCAGAGCATCAACAGGAGTTTATATTAGAGGGAAAACTCGATCAATTCTGGTTGCATGGCGCAATACCAGAACCATCTCATCAGTATCACTACTATAATGAGACCCAGCTTTTCTTCTCTCTCTTCTGGTGAAGTTTTCAGTAATACTGTTTGTGCCCAAAGGAAATGCTTTCCTATAGACTCACAGGAGAAGACATCTCAGAAGACTCAAAGGACATCTCAGACTGCAAGTGAAACCCCAGGTGTAATCAACAAGACTCCTTCAATCCTCCACAATTCCTCCCCTTAGGCCCAGTGCCACCCTCCAAAAACGAGCTGGTCCACTCAGAGGCTGCAGCAGCTGTGAAGGAGGTCAACTCAAATCTGGTAACAGTGCATTACACTCTTGAATGGAAGCAAACAAAACTAACAGAAAATTAATGACAAAGCCAGAAAGGAAAGAGAAAGAAGAATTGGGTCTGGAAAGGGAAATGGGGTAAGAAGGCTGTAGACTGGGTGGGGAAAGGGGGAAGGGACACATTCTCAGGTAAAAAAGTAAACTAGGAACAGAAGCAACAGAAGGAAGAGAAAGGAGAAAACAAGAGGGCATGTTACACCGAGCATCCCACATTTAACAAACATGGTTGAGCATCAGGAGAAGGAAACCCCCCTCCCACCCTTTCTGCCTGCCTCTCATGCAGCAAGTGATAAATCTCATCATCTCGAAAGACTGATCTGTTACTGATCTGTTGGCCTTCAACAGTGCTGAGAGACAAAAGCAGCACCATTTCCCATGCCAGGGGCAAGCAAACATTGTTGTTTAGCCAATGTTTGTGACTCGCAAACTCAGCTACTCTGATTCCCCTTAGTACTTACGTGCAATTGCAATGACCACAATGGCACAGATCACTCCCAGCATGATCATCATCTAAAGAGAAGAATTACAATGAGCCCATAGAGAAGCCCCACACAACATCTCCTTTGGCAAAGTCAAGGTCTCCCACAAAGATGGACAATGGACCATTTGAAACTGTTTATTCCAAGTCTATATTCATGTTCATTGATCCAACTACCCCAGTACTCATTATTTTGTCTGGCACTAATTTCCAGATTCCCAGCTATACTTTCCCAGACATGCCAGCATTTTCCTGGAAACATTTCAAATTGCACCTAGAACTTTAAGCATGCAAAATGTTGTCTCTATTTCTGATCTATGGATCTCTGTCCCCTGTTCAGGAAATGCACTATGGTTTTATTATAACAAAGTATGATTGCCTCAGGAACAATTTTATAAAAGACTGGAAACCCTGAATAAATTTTTGGCTGAACTGGATAACAATGAATTGGGGATATAGGGATTTATTACAAAAGGTTTGCTTATGGGAAGAAGGGAACCATGATATGTAATTTGGGGGATAGGTACAAATGGTAATTACTATGTAAGTGTTGAAAAGAAGATCAGAAGTTGCTTCTTTAGATACTTTTTTCTTTGTATTATCCTTCACTTTTCTTTTATTCCTTTATATTTTTTCTAAATGTCCTTGTTTCCATATTTTTAATCTTATGTAACATTTTCTTGCAATAAACGTATTTTTAAAATGTAGGATTGCCTCAGCAGCTATACATTCAATAAGCTGCCCACTTCTGACTCACCTTACAATTCTTCCACCAGTATTTCCTCTTGAGCGCTGCTGCGCTACTTTCAAATACTTGGGCACCAGCTTGGAGGGCATCTGCTCGTTCGTCTAATTCTGAGAGTTTCTGATCTCGCTCCAAAACTTTATCCACATTCACACGCATAATATCCACCACCTGAAGAGAAAGAGTAATTAGCTTCCTAGCAAGAGAGAAAGCAGAACAATCAGATCGTGAATAATTCAAATAGCTATTTTATTACTCATACCTATAACACAAGAATCTTCTCAGAGTGCCAGTTTACACCTGGTCCGAACTAGCTAAGGTTCAATGGCATTCAAGAGAAGTCAGACCTAACTCTCTTGTGCCTACACATAGATTCCAGACTAATTCTCCACTTGACTCCTCCCCCTGGCTTGGCCAGTCTCTCAGCGACAGCAGAGGACCACAAAGAACCATTTTAGTCACTTACTTCTTCCACCTGTGCTTGAGTCTGCTGCAAGCGCCAATTACTGGTCAAATTTGAAGGTGCACCAGGGCCCCCCCCAGCATTTTCACCTCCTTCCTGTCCTGTCCCTGGAGCAGCTTGCTGTGCTGGATCAGACCTGTAGAGACAGGTCAAGTATGAGAGATGATGCAGATGCCTATGTCCAATACTCAGCCAGAAATCAGCACATTAATATATACAACCGTAATTTAGCTGCAGACTTAATACGTCTGCAGCTAAATTATGGTTGTATATATTAATGTATGAACCCCAACACGTTAATGTATGAACCCCAACACGTATGAAACCCAAGCACTATAACATGGAAATGACAGAAATATATTCGAATTTTCCAAAGAACTGGGCCACTCAGATTCTTGAACTGTTCATCTTTAAAGTAAAAGCATCTTAAGAGGAAGCTGGAGGACTTAGGTCTAACATAAATAAGTATGTTCTTGTATAATGATAGAACTATCTTACATTGTTGTACTGTTTATTAGTTGTTAATCCAGAGGCTTTAGAAGCAGTGGCTTTCTAGTAGTGAAAAATACTAGAGAATGTAAAAGAGAATGGATTCAGTACCTATTAAATCAAAGCCACTATATTTCAGATGTAGTCTCTCTCTCTTTCTCCCAAGAGCAACTGTTTATTTAATTTATATGCCACCCATCTCACTACTAAAGCAGTTTGGGTATTACAATTCAAAAGTACTGTTAGGAGATGTGCTGGAGCTTTGCTCTGACTCATCTAAGCTCTTGAGGATACGAAGAATTGAAATAAGAGTCCACAACAAGTATCATAGGCCAAATTTAATGGAAATCCAGTGCATAGCAAGTGAAGGTTCAATGGCACGGTTGTGACATCTCAATTTTAGCTGCTAAATTCAGGTCATGGCAGTGTCTTCTCACCAAGAGGATGCAAGTAAGATGACACAGCCATGTTTCAGGAAGTCACTCAACTCTTCCCTTACCTCAGTAACAATTTTTTAAAAAAAGATGTAGGAAAAAAGGATTATTTAACTCCCTCATCTTCTCTAAGACACTATTATTTGAATCAGACACTGATTATGAGGTGTAATGAATTCATAGAATGTACCACTTGAGTAATGTTAACGGATACAATTAGAACCTGAGTAGATAAATGAAGAGGAAGCCTGCAAGCATAAAAGAACTGCTGTGTCATGAGACAGAAACATTTACCAAAAAGTAACATTGCTAGATATTTTGGCTTTACTGCAGCAGCAGGAATAGGTCAAAGAAACCATCAAATAAATCAGATCAGAGAAACAAGGAGGCATTTTCCAACTCAGCAATGGGGGCAGTTGTGAAAACTCATGAAGGTTACAGACTAATGACCAGGCTGGCAAAAAAAACTGCCATCAGAATGTTTAGGCAAGGTTTCAGTAAGCAATCTTGCCATTATCCAATAGATGAAAGATGAGGAGACTGAAGAAATGCAATTATGGAAAAGGCAGGAGTCCCCAAGAAAGAGAACAAAACTTATGACTTTCTGTTATAATGTCCAAGCAAAGAAATATCTGCAGTCATTTGAACGCGAGCGTCTTGCGCATAAAACAGTATTTGCTTCTCTTTTCGGTGATGAATCCTCCATCATCATCAAACTGCTTTTTCAGCAGTTATTATTAGAGGGCCAACTTTAGTACCTGAAATAAACTAGCTACCTAGTTACCCGGGTTCACACATGCACCTCCAACAGAAACCCATATCAAGTAGAGTTTGCCACCTTGATCATACAAAACTCTTGCTGCGTTTTTATCTCTTTATACAGAGTCAATCGCCTGTGCTAATATACGTAAACTTTTTCGTCCCGGCTTGTACTCATCAAGCAAAAAATGGCATTTTCGAAGGTGCCTTCTAGAGTTCTGTAAAAATGCCCCTCTCCTCCATTGCCACTCAAGACACCGCTGGAGCCTTCGGCCACCGGATAGCTCTCGTCTGAAACTATTCAAGGGCCGGGGGCAGGAATCGCAACCAGGGGACGGGGAGAAAGATGGAGATGGCGAAGCACCCGCCGCAACAACGAAAACTGCGGAGCCATCAGATGGGATGAGGCATCCGTCCCTGCTCCATCTCACTTCGGCACCGGACAACCGAAAAAGAGAAGGGGGGGGGGCGATGCTGCAATGCGCAACTCGGCAAGCGCCGCAACCGTGCAGGAAAACCGGCCGCGCATTACAGGAAGGCAAGCAACGACGAGAGCGTCCGTCCCGTTGTTACTCACATGGCCGGCCTCGGCTCTAGGAGCCCTTGTCTTCCTTTCAGGAGGAAATGCACGAAACAGCGCAAGGGTCGATGGCCGGCCGGTGGGAACGACCACGCGACAGGGTCTCCACCAGAGGCTATCGAAAATTACTGCAGCAGGAACCTCGCCCCCGCTCCCGGGTTTTATACAAGGGGAGGGGCGGCCCTTTCGGCCCCGCCTCGTCACGCAGCGAGCCAATGAAGAGCGCGTTCCTATCACACACGCCCCCGATTGTTGCCGGCAAAACTCCGCGAGCGAATCAGCGTTTCTCTGCCTTGCTCTTCTTTAGCACGAAGTCCTCAGCGGAGGCTGCCGCTCGATAGCGAATCGACGTTGGCCAAATTTGCACAGTCCTCTCTTCCAAGCCTCTCCGGGATCCTGAGACTGCAATTCGGAACACGCGTGCGAGAATCCCAATAACTTCCGTCAGCAGTTTGCTCCTGTATATGATTGTGCGCGGTTCCAAACTTTTGTTTCTTTTAGATTGTCTTCTGTGGGTGGAAGAAAGAACGGCCAACTGAACTGAAGCTATGACTGGGACAGCAGCAATAAGGGGGGAAAAGCAATAAGGGGGAAAAAGTCATACAGAAATCCTGACCTTCTCTTTTGCTTACTGGTGAACCCCCAGTTCTATGCGAGGAGGGGAATTTTTAAACAGCAACATGTTTGCCTATGAGAAATACATTTGTGAGAATGAGACATCGAGCATAATTTGAAGAGATTGAAATTTGCTATAGAAAGATTGTATGGGGAATTTCGGTTGCAAAATCCAAATCGGCTTCTGTTCATTTTTATCGACAATTCGAATGACAACGCTGCAACTATATTCTTCCAAGCAGAGCTCTACCGACTTTCCTTAATTCTGTCTGCATTTATGCCTTGCCTTTTTCTCAGAGACCATAGAGGTATAGTTGTTTCATACCATACTTAAAACCATCAGACCTAACCACTGGAGTTGCCACTTCCAGAATTGGCAGGTGAGAAGATAGGGATGGTTCATCCTTGAAATGTTTTTAAAATAAGATGTGTGCGTGCAGGTGCACCTTTAAGTCAGGGTTTTTGTTTTTTTACTCCTGGACAAGTCTCTGCAATTTTCTTGCCAAGTTCTTTGGAAATATATTGCCATTGCCTCCTTCCTAGGGTTGAGAGAGAGTGACTGGCCTAGGATCACTCAGCTGGTTTTGTGTCTAGACTCTTGGTTTGTGGCCTGATGCCTTAACTGCTACACCAAACTGGTTCTCTTAAAATATCAAATTTTATCTACAGCCAAGAGTCCCAAAGCAACTAATATCATCTAAACTTGGCATTAGATAAAGCAGTTTAACAAATAAAATATTAAATAAATGCCATCTAATACACTTAAAACTCCAACTCATTGATTTGTTACTAAGAACCTTCTTTTTATAGCCATAGTTAAAAATCTAGACATTTTAGGTTGACTTTTTGAGTTAATTCAGTCACTACAAAGTACTTACCAACTATTTTTGTTTTTGACTTAGTGGCTTAGTTAAATAGGTTTGCAGTACTTCTGCCCCAATCTACCTTTTTTTAGCTGTGCTACAACTATATTTTGTTTGAACACAAATGTTCAGCTGCAATATAGTTTCTTTGAAATCATGCAAGTACACATCTAAGTATAGGTAGTCTTTGACTTACAACCTCTTGTTTAGCAACTGTTCAAAGTTACAATGGCACTGAAGAGAGTGAGCTATAACCAATCATTGCACTTACGACCGTTGCAGCATCCCCCAGTCACATGATCAAAATTTGGGCATTTGGCAACTAGCATGTATTTACAATGGTTGCAGTGTCCCCGGGGGTCACATGATCTCCGTTTGCGACCTTCCCACCTGGCTTCTGACAAAGTCAGTGGGAGAAGCAGGATTCCCTTAACAATATTGCAATTCACTTAACAACTGCAATGATTCACTTTTTGCCATGTTTTGACAATGGGAAAAAAGGTCACAAAATCAGACACAATTTCAGTAGGAAACTAAAAAAAATTATGAAGGATGTATTTTTGGAAATGAAGAGGGTTATCTTATTTATGTTACTAATCCTTTTAGCCAGAATTGATAGCTCCATGGTGCTGAGAGCAAAATATAGTAGCAGCAGATTCCGCAAAGTATCAGCTAAATTGCTAAGATACAGATGCTTTCTAAGGCATCTGATCTGTACTCTTTCAAATTAAGATTCCAAACTGAAAGAGGAGCAGTAAGTTCCCTCACTTTCTAATAGTTACATAAACTTATTCAGGATTAACTGAACTTGTTGAACCAATTTTCTGGGGCCACAAGTCACATTATACAAATATAACCAGTATGTCGCCAAAAGCGATAGTGAAGTAAAAACACCCGGAGCAGGATGGAAGCCAACATACATTTGAATATATTATTCAGAGATTCTTTGGAAGCAGTTCAAAAATTGCAACTGACTGAAAACAGAGCTTAATTCCAAAGGCTATTTTTATTACTTTTAAAACAATTTTTATTTTGGGACTAGAATCCTTAGAGAACTCATATTTTCACATAATCCATACATCTAACCTTTCAACAAAAAAATTCAGATACCACCTCCTTTAATTGGTGAATACAAGGGGAAAACCCTACTTTTCTACCAAGAGATAACCCTATTTTGAGATTAAAGACCACTTATTTGTTATTTGATCCCAAACACAGAAATTCCATAAATCAAATATTTCACAAATTATATTATTGGTAGATTATATGTTCATCTTCACAGCCAACACAATATAATCAATCCCCAAACTAATACAATATTTACCCAGGCTCTAACTACACTTGAAATTATAAATTACAAGGATCCTGTTTGTCTTAATATATTATAATGAAATAAAATAAATTACAGAAACCTCACTATTTAATACCACACTCCAGTTTTAAATACCTTAAGAATTTAATAACCACTGTGAGGATATTAATAAAGTTGTATTGAGCAATTATGCTTAGGCAAATCAAAGCAGATCTGCATTCTTGGTGAAACGTAAATTCTGAATAAAACATGTTTCTTTTTGGAAAGCTTTGTTTTAGAAAACATGTAATATTTATTTAAGATGTTTTGTATCTGAATATATTATAAACACAAAATGCTATGTTAAGCTATAAAACCAATCATGGTATATACCAACTCAGCTAATAAAGGGTAGGCCCATCAGTTTCAGATGCATTCCTAGACCAGGGATTTTCAACCGGTGGTACGCGTACCACCGGTGGTACTTTGGCACCTGGCAGATGGTACGCGAGTCCTAGAGAAATGGTAGCGGGGCGGAGAGGAATGAACAAGCCTGAGGGAGAGACAGCTGGAGCTGCAGGGCTGTCAGAGCTCAGCAGAGGCCCCAGGATCAGCACCTGGCTCCAGCTGATCGGCGCTTCAGGAAGCTGGAGGTGGGCTGAAAAGGAGGAGGGGGGAGAGAGGAGAGGATATAAAAGGTTTTGGCGGGAAAGGGCCAAGGAGCTGCCCCCGCCCTGCCCCCTGGGTGTGCGAAGAGGAGGCAGCGAGCGCCTGGCATCCATGCTGACCGTCTCTGCTGACCACTGAGGAAGAAAAAAGGTAAGAGAAGCACTTTCCTTTCCCCCAGGACAGCAGCAATTAAAGGAGGTGGCATCTGAATTTTTTTGTTGAAAGGTTAGATGTATGGATTATGTGAAAATATGAGTTCTCTAAGGATTCTAGTCCCAAAATAAAAATTGTTTTAAAAGTAATAAAAATAGCCTTTGGAATTAAGCTCTGTTTTCAGTCAGTTGCAATTTTTGAACTGCTTCCAAAGAATCTCTGAATAATATATTCAAATGTATGTTGGCTTCCATCCTGCTCCGGGTGTTTTTACTTCACTATCGCTTTTGGCGACATACTGGTTATATTTGTATAATGTGACTTGTGGCCCCAGAAAATTGGTTCAGTCGGAATGCTCTCAGCCATCTTCTCCATGCACCCCCAGGGGGCGGGGCAGAGATGGCCGGGGGGGGCCCTCGCTGGCTCCAGGGCTGCCTCGTGGATCTAAGGCTGAAAGCATTCCGACTTTGATGGCCCCCACCGGTAGATCAGCACCACGCCCGCTCGCTGACCTACCTTCACAGCCACCAGGCTTCCCTTTCACCAGGACCGCCCCTGCCTGCATGGGATAGCTGGCAATCTCTCCCCCTCCCGTCATCCCTTCCTGAGGAAGGAAGGAAGGAAGGAAGGAAGGAAGGAAGGAAGGAAGGAAGGAAGGAAGGAAAGGAAGGAAGGAAGGAAGGAAGGAAGGAAGGAAGGAAGGAAGGAAGGAAAGGCCCTAGTTCAAAGGAGAAAGCAATTTTCTGTTCCGTTTTGTCACAGACTGAACTTTATTGGCAATCCAAGTTAACATTGCTATTCTTGAATTGTGAGCTCTTAGGAAAGTATCCCCTCCTTGTGTTTTGCTAACAGCCATTTCCAGTGGGGAAAACAGGACAGAGCAGAGTGGGGGGAAATATTTTCCTCTGCTATATTTCCAGTCTGAATTAGACCAAGGCAGGGTCCCTACAGAAGAACTCTTTTAAGGATTATGTATTAATAGAAAAGCAACTAACCTACCTCTGATCCTAAACGCTAAAGCTGTTGCACATAAAAAGCGGAGGAGCTCTGATCAACTATCACAGCCACAATTTCGACAGTTTTGCTGTACTGTTGTCTGTGGACGCCCCCACTAAAGGCAAGCACAGGATAAAGTGAGCCTGGTTTATTCTCAATCTTTTAAGTGGCCACAAATTACTAGCAAAAGTGGCATTTGATCACAAGGCAAGGAAGCATCGAGAAATGTTTCCCCTTTTGCATTTGAGCATCCAAGAAGGGACAGGAAAGGAGAAAGGAAAGAGGAAAGACAAAGAAAAAGAAGGAAAGAGGGGAAGGAAGAAGAAAATGAAGAGGGAAAGGAAAAAAAGAAAAGGGAAAAAGGAAGGAAGGAGGGAGGGAGGCTCTGAGGGAAGTCCTGCCTTAGCATTTGGCCACCAGCAGCCCTGCTGCCCTTTCGCCATCCCCTCGCCCCCTCCTCCTGGCCTATCCTGGTGGTCTCCCATCCTATTGCGAAGGATGCTTTGGTTACAAAGCTGGGTCTCCTCGCATGGAGAGGGAGTAGGCCTCGCTCTGACCTATGCACTTTGCCCTTGTTTACCCACCATGAGCAACCTGGCCAAGGAGAGTGGGAACAGCAGCAGCAGCAGCCTCGAGGAGGAGGTAAGTGCAGCCGGGCGCCCCCTCAGGGAAGTGGGGCTGGACTGGGTTGGGCTGCAGGATCCTGGTGCCCTGGGAGCTCGAGGGCCGGGCTGAGCACTTGCCCTCCACTGCCCAGGGCTCTGGGCAGCCTGCACCACTATCTGAGAGTCCCCCGCGTGGCCCAAGAGGGACAGTGAGGCTCCTCTGGTGGACCATGCCCTGGTGCCCCCCCCAGTCCCACCCCCTCCACCAGACCCCTGGATCCCCCCAGAGCCCCGCCTGTCCCCCCAGGCGCCCCCGACCTGAGTGACGTTGAACTGGTCATGCCCCCCAGCCACTGACTTTGCTTGTGAAAAGGTTGCAAAAGGGGATCACATGACCCTGGGACACTGTGACCGTCATAAGCATGAATCAGTTGCCAAGCATCCAAATGTAAATCATGTGACCTTGGGGATGCTGCAACAGTCATAAGTGTGAAAAATGGTCATAAGTCACATTTTTCAGTGTTGCTGTAACTTTGAACAGTCACTAGCGACTGTTGTAAGTCGAGGACTACCTGTACTTTATCACTTTTTTTGTTTTGTTTTTTTGGTCATCAAGTTTTTGACACCTTGCTAGGCGACTGGTGGTACTCGAATATTGCTGTATCCTAAAAGTGGTACAATCGATGAAAAGGTTGAAAAGCCCTGCAATAGACAATATAGCCAAAAGTAGTGTGAATACACCACATTAAAAATAATGAGAAATAATACTTTGCCACTAGAAATTCTGAGACTTCTACTGTTTTTCATACCACAGTCAACTGTATTCTTTTGGGAAGAATTTCAGTTTGAGGGTATATTAAATCTGTGGAAATCACTGAGATCCTTCACAGGCAAAATACCCCTCTGAATCTTAGTCATACAGCAATTCCAGCATGGCTATTTTGAGGCTGTCCAAAGTCTTCTGGGTGTATGTGCTGAAAAGACTCAAGTCATTTAAAAAAATACAGTCCTAATTACAGAACATTAGCCAATCCCCAAGCTAAGCACTAGATCAGGAGTAGGCAACCTTGGCTCTTTTATGACTCGTGGACTTCAATTCCCAGAATTCCTGAGCCAGCACTGGCTCAGGAATTCTGGGAGTTGAAGTCCACGAGTCATAAAAGAGCCAAGGTTGCCTACCCCTGCACTAGATCATTTAAACAAACTCTTTTGACTAGATATATATTTATATCTTTTTTCCATTTTCATTTGAAACAGACTTTATTTATGTCAAGGACAAGACCTTCTTAGTGGTGGAACCACAGACATAATGTGCTGTTTTTGATGAAATACAAGTTGCCTCTCTGGTTTTAGAACATTCGCTTTAATATTTCTATTCTGTGTTTAAACTATACACACATCAGTTGTTTTATGCTATCTCCAAAACTATTATTTTTCCTACACTGAAAGTTCATAATGTGGGATTGGGCAATCTTAAGAGTCACAGACCTCACATTTACTTTTAACGTATTTTGTAAATATTTTTGGGAGGGACTGAAGACCATAGGCAATATAGTTAATAGTATGTTGTCAGTATAATGAGTAAAGGCCAACCAGGGAATCCAATTTTTGGGAACTGGGTAAGTTTTAAAGAATTTGAGTGCCTAAGTCTACCAGAAATGTGAGATACCCACATTGACTTTTATTTTTTCAAATCCCATGAAAAATGGATCTCATTTGACCACTCCTGCTTCTCCTAATCATTCTATTTAGCTCCTTGGAAGATTTTTCCATTGCTATCTCTCACTCACTTTGAGTCTCTATTTTTTTCCCCTTGGAAAACTAAGCATCCAAACAAGTTTAAGACCTACATACCATCTGCCATTTTGATTTTCAGCACACTAGCATCTCATAACTGAGGCAGTGAAAATCTTTTTAAATAAAAAGCAGAAAAGATCATGTGAAAAATATATACAAGGTATCTACTTATATCATGTTGAGGGCCATTTGTATTTCAGTTTAACTGAAATAGACTCACAAAACTGGAAGAAGAAGAAGAAACAAATACTATACTAAAACAACTAAGAATATGGGTTGTGGCCCTACATAAACCTGTAGGGAAAAAATAAATGGTGAGATACAATGAGGAGGCAATACAATATAAAAAGACGAAATTTATTATTTGCAATTATACTTTGACCAGGTTGGCAAATAACCATATAACGTATCCCATCCTGAAGTGCACATGAAATCAAAATTGCTTGAATGATACTTCTAAGGAATGAGATATCAGAACACTGAAGTATTTCAATTAATGAAGTGAAAGAAAAACTGGAAATAGAAAATAATTCAAAAGATGGAACGCAATAACAAGGATGGTATTTGAATGGTTCACACAACCATCAGTTTCTGCACATTAGAGCCACTAATATCCTCCAGTAATGCACAATGTTTTGGGGATAAATGTTGCTACGTAGAACTTCTCTTAGCGATACAGTCTATAGCGATTATATCGCTTGTACAAGAATTTAATCCTCTTATTCAGATTATGGTAATCGTCAACAAACATTCGGTCACCCACCATTTTCTTTCTGCGAATGCATCTCTGCAGCTCATTCCCCCTCCATCCACGTAGCCATATAGGCCCTGCAATCAGGCTTTTGGGGTGGGCTTTGAAATCCCCTAAGAAAAAAAACACAATAGATACATTTTGGAATTCTATCACTTTGATTTTCAAAAAAGAAGTTTATTCAGTATTTTTTTTTATCACAGATTACTACCAACTTCAATTGCAAAAGGCATTCCCTTCCTAAATAAAATAGCCATCTGAATGTTAAGCAAATAAAAAAATGTCTTTCCCTTCAATTTTCTTATCAAAAACAATCACATGAGTTTTTCTCAGATTAGGAACTTCCATGACAATTTCCTTCTTTCAAAATGGGGGGGGGGGAGAGAAAGAAAGAAAGATCCGTTAAACATCTGCTAGAATCACTAGAAGTTTGCAGGAGCTTGAGGGGTGGTAGACTCCACGTATTTCTCCTATACATGTTGTTATTGGAAGACATGTTGCTGGTAGGGATAATCTACTGTAAATTAATATTTACCCAGAATTCCAATATTATCATAGACACCAAAGAGTGCTCGTTTCTCATTCCATCTGTCAACCACTTTTGGAGGAGGAGGCTCTTTCACCAGAAATGAGTTAGGAACTCCTGATTTAAATAAAAAAAAGAATAAAATAGTCAATGTCACTGTAATAGATTGCTTTTGAAAATCTTATTATGACAAGTCAACAATTGGAGCTTTTATGCAGCATATTTACAGATCAACCTTTATATAAAATATAAAGTTAAATCCTGGCCGGAAATCCCATACACACACACACTCACAAAAGCTCCCCTTCTACCTCATCCCCTTCTCGTTGCATCTGAAAAAGAAGGCGAAGGCGCTATAATTGATTAATGCTCGGGGTAGTAAAATAAAAAGAAAGGGGGCCGAAGTTTATCGCGCCAGTTGAAACGCCAAGGCAGGGTTTACGTCGACACTTCCCCATACGACAGCCCCGGGTCCTTCTTTTCCGGCCTGTCCACCCACCTGTACTGAACAGCCGACGAGCGGTAGAGACGAGAAGGCTGCCCGTCCATAACCGCGGCGGGGCCGTCATCAGCCTCCACGCCGCCTCCATTGAGCTTCGGCCTCACGCCGACTCTTCCGCTGGAGAGGGCAGCGCAAGCCCCGCAAGGCAGCCGCCTCAGAAGCTTCCCAGAAGACACCGCGCCTCGCAAGTTTCGATTCGCTGTGGGGCGGCGGAGAGGAAGGGGAAAGGTCGCAACCATAGAGATAAAAATAATGAAAAGTAGATGTGTCAATCAAGACCTCAAGGCAATAATGTCTGTCTTGCATTCTTGAACACTATTTTATTAAATATTATAGCCAATTCTTTTTAACTATTCTGTTTTATTCTTTTTTATTCGTCCTCTCTTTTCTTTCTTCCTCCAATAGCAGTTAGTTTCTCAGGATTCTGCTCCACGGACGGGCTGAATTACTAAATCAGTGATTTTTAAACTTGGGAACTTTTCAGACTGCTCTTCATGGCAGTTGAAATGTACGCGTCTTAAAGTCCCCAAATTTCAAATGTGAAACAAGATTCTTCACTGTTCTAATTAAAGAGATTATCCGGTTCAAGCTGAAATAATTCATTATTTCATCCAAGGCAGACACTGAGCCCTACCTGCAGAGAACAATGGAGAAAAATAAGGAGCTGTGTAATTATGTTTGTTTACGTAGAAGGAAAAGTTTATCTACCATGGAAGTTACTATGGTACAAAGTTTACTTTTGAAATGTATATAGATATTTCAACCATTCAGATGCAACTGACCACTCCGTGCACTGAGAATACAAATACTTTACAATTTGGAAAATACGTTCCCAGCAATTGCAGAGTTGTACTGTATTAGTTGAAATACTTAGCAAGCTTATCGTGAACTACTCTGATTTCCTACGTCGAAATAAATAAATTTCCCCTCGAAATAAATAACATTGTTTTTATTGCGAGTATAGAATCCCCTAAACTCCGCTGAAGATGTTATCTAGCCTGGTAACGAGACGTTCGGATACCAACCCACAAGTTCGGAGAACGAACCTTCGCCCTCATCCTACACCCGAGCCACAGATATTCGCCACTATTGCAAACATTGTTTCTATTTGCGAACATTTAAAAGTATTTCAGAAGCTATTTTGTGGGTTACAAAACATATGAAGCACTGAAATAAAGACTATACCTTGATTTTATTTTTTAAGATGGGAGCCCCACTTTGTACCCAAAGAAATAAAAAATAGAACCATACAGCACTGTAAGAAACTCAGTCTTCAGCACAAATGTAACTCTATCCTTTTTCATAACTCTTCGCCTTCCGAAGCGCGCCTGTCCTTGCGGATTCGATTGCGGACCACGAGACAACGATCGTCCTTTAAAGCGATTGGCTGCCCAGCTTTCAAAGAACAATCTGATTGGGCGAGTGGACATTATTCGAATTCTTGGCGCCTCATTTTTCCTTCCCCTATTGGTCTGCAAGTGCGCGTGAGAGGTGCAGGCCAAGTTTGATTTTTTCCCTCGGTTCTGCCGTCGAGAGGTCGGGCCCCTCTGTCCTGCGTTCCAAAATCTACGATGCTCTGAATTCTGCCTGGCGTCGAGCTTCGGAGTGCGGGCGTTTGAGGCTCGGTTTGCCTCCCATTAGGCTGCGGATCGGCGGGATTATGGCTGACCCGACTTCGCTTTCGCCTCCCGCTTGGGAGTTCCATTTGCCTCTGTCTCCGACCGACTTGCTTCGCAGCGCGGGATCTCTGCAGTACACGGTGCAGGAAGTGCTGCCCCTCAGACAGCTCCCGGGACAGCTGGCAGGTTGGTGGGAGAAGCGGGAAGGGGAAATAGTCTCCTGGAGACTCCTCGTGTTTCAAGTCGAAGTACCGTGAAATGGGAAGGAGGAAGGCGAGTAATTAATGTGAGTCATGCCTTTCCATCAAAGCAGCGACAGAGGCAGCACTGACTAACAATCAGTTCTTAGACGGTGCTATCAGGTATCCCGAAGTAAACAAGAATCGGATAGGTTGGATAATTCAGGATAAGACCGATGGTCTATCTTCAGCCAATACCAGCTATTTAGATGGTGGTGCATTTAGTGATTATATAATAAACAGCACACTTTTAGGATGTAATTTTTTTTACCCTTTTTAAAATTATGTAACACCCATTTTATTACTCTGGTTATGTAGTGCATTTGTATTCTGCACCAAAATACATAGGATCTAAGCATAGACAAAACAGATCTACATTAGCTTCAGCAAGGTATACATTCCAGAAAATTGGAAAGACCACAATCTAGTTAAGTTCCTTAAAAATAAGCTAATGTTTAAGCTAAAATGTGTTAAGTAAGGTATTGTAGCAAGGTTCACATACTGTATTACGTTATCTAAAGCAAGCAAATCACACGATGAAGCAGGCTTTTTTGAGTTATGATTTATGGTTTATTTTTCTTTTAATGTAACTACATACTCTGCAGCAGTGTATAAAATGATTAAGGAGCAGTTCTAGTACGTTTTTCTAAGTGAGAATTAGGCATACATGATCTCAATTGATAAAATCATGGTTCACTAACTGCATCTTGATGTGCAAGATATTCTGAACTCGAGAATTTTGAGTACCAAAAATTTAATGAGTTTGTGGTTCTGCACATACAATCCATTCCATGCTTTTTCACTTTGACAGCTTTACTTAAAGAATTATCATGTTTGTTGTTGTATCCATTACAATTATGATGTCCTTGCTTAAACCATCTAGAAATCTGCAAATAGGTTCAAAGCTATCTTCTGCCAGTTGAACTGGAGTTGGCATTTCTCACACATGGACTTTCTTTCTGCAGTATTTCGGACAGCATTCCAAAGACAAGGAGCGCTTGCTATCCTGCAGCATTTTGATACTCTTTTCAGTATTCTACAGTGAGTCTGCATGTTACTGCTGGTCTTGTTGGAGGGAGCTTTGGTCTGAAGACTGAGAGTACATCATAAGAAGCCGTGTTCATATGTGGTAACAGCATTGAAAGAAGTAAACATGTAAAGAACAGAAAATGACAGGGGAATTCTTTCTGTCCTAATTAGTCATTTTGCTAAAGAAGCCATTTAATTTCCTGTACCCACTTTGCTAAATGGCAAAGAGAGAGGGTTGAGACTGAAAAGAATTACGTATGATATAAATGATTTGTAACTGAGCTTTGGACATCTTAGATGTATTATGGGAAATTTCTGAAATGTTCCCAGAAGTTCTGTTTCCAAAATTAACACGAGCTGAATGTACAATGGTAACTTTAGATAAATGGGAATACATGGAACTCTTTAAAAGTAATGTGTTTTAACTTAATATTCATGTTTTGCAGCTACTTCAGGACTGTAGATACTGCGATTAAGGAAGATGCCTTAGAACTGATGATGAAAGGTGAATATGGTCTAATAATAGCATAGGAAATACAAGTTCTTACTGCAGCTAAATGATGATAACAAGGCAAATGTGACCTCATCGGCAGGGTGCTCCCTCAGCCTGTTCCTTGCATAATGGTCTGTAATCTTGGTGGTCAATGCAGAGTAATGTGTGTTCACTGTAAGGGCAGACCTACAGGACATCCCATTCCTTCTGTCTTCCATCTTTTTGGAATGAGAGATCCATCATTTGCGTAGTATTGCAAGAGGTGGTCAGGGGGGTGGATACAGGATAAATCTAGTGTGCCTGGGTAATGGGTTGTTGGTTGCTCCAGACTTACGCTGATAGGATACCATGAGCACAAGTCTTTGGTAATCTGAAAGCTGTCCTGAATTCACATTTAGAACAAATATCTGTTGAGAGCGTGTCTGAAGATGGTACCTTCCCACTTCTCCTTTTAGTTGTGACTAGTCAATCCAGTGCCCTGACAACCATCCTGAATGATTCAGACCTGACATCGTCCCTTCGGGTTCTCCATCTTAACGCTCTAAAGATGAATTGTTATATACTGGTACGGCTAGTGGAGGCATTTGAAACGGAATCTGGCAAGACCAACCTAGTGGGATTGGATTCCAAGGGGAAGGTAGGTGGCTTGTATCTGTTTGCTAGATGTTTACTTCTGGGCAGCTTTTTCCCCTTTAAACCTGTTGCCCTGAAATCTGATTAATTTCAGTTTTACTGGTTGTCTTCTTGAGTGACTCCAGCAATGCCAGTTAGAGGATACGTTATGTATCCATATTGAAATTTATGTGATCTTTTAAAATATAATTTTGTACTCGTAGAGTAAAAGATAATCAGAAGCTTCTATTTTTTTTCCTGCACTTTTTTCTTTGCTCCTTCTACTCTTTATTAGTTTGTATTAGTTTTTATGTTCTTAGTAAATCTTTTAATAAACATTTTGAAAACCTATATTAAATTGTGCGAGTGGAGCTGTCAAATATCCCATTCTTATTTTTGCTATCCCAAACACATTGGCAGCTCAACTCTCAGACCTTGAATAGGCTCTGCCTTATAGGAAGAATTTACAGGCAATCAATTGAGAATATGTAAATATTTAACATAAGCAAATCTGGATACATCCAGAACTGAAATCAACAGAGGCAACTAATGTAATTTCTGAACATGACCTTCACATACATAGCTTTCATGCATGTCTTTTCTTAAATTGATGTTCTGGATTTGTTTTACAGAGCAAGAAAAGCCAGGCTAAAGGCTTTGCTTGGGAGGAAGAAAGGCAGTCAATTATACAACTGTTCACACAATTACTTCAGTTGGATCTCCATCTGCTGTGGAAGGGCTTGGTAGTGGAAGAAGAGTTTGTAAGGTATAGAAATGAAAAAGGTTGAATGGAAAGCTGTTTTTAGACAAAACGTCAGTGGGCTGGAGGAAAGTGAAGGGCCAGTCAGATGTGAAAAGAAGAAAATGATATGATTCACGTGAGCCAGGAAGAAAACATAGTTTGTTTTTTAAACGCTAAGTACATCTTGATAGGTTTGTAAAAGGTAAAGGAGTCCCTGCAGGTTTTACTCTGTTAGTCATAGCCAATTTTAGGGGGCAGTGCTCATCTCCATTTCTAAGGCCATTGAGCAGCGCTGTCCAAAGACATACCTGTTTATCTACTTGCATTGACATGCTTTCGGGCTGCTAGGTTGGCAAGGGTTGTGGCGAATGACAGGAGCTCACTCTGCCATACAGTGATAGGACAGCAAAGCCCAGACCTTCTCTGGCGTCTTTTAAGCCACTGAATTATTGCACCTCTCTGATAAAACATACTTAAAATACTGCATTGCAATATCCTCCTACTCTAACTCTTACTTTGACTTTCTTTTCAGTTTGGTAACTGGCTGTTTCTATCGTATCCTGGAAAATCCTAGCATTAGCTACCAGAGGCATCAACCTACAAGAGACACAGTGATTCATCTCCTGGGTGTTGCTCTATTTCGATATGACCATATGCTCAGTAAGTCTACTCTTTTCTTTTACTCTGGAGCAGGCCAAATACTGAAATAGGTCTACTTTCTGAGCCATAAATGGCTAATCCGAGCCATCCTAATTTATACTGTTACTGAAGAAGGTCTTCTCTTACCACAGTTCTCTTTGATAGGTGCCACTCTGAAAGTCACACAGATGCTTCAGCACTTTGAACATTTAGCTTCAATATTTGTGGAGGCTGTAACTGTGTGGATGAAGGAATATGGTATGAAGAGTATTGTGGGGGAGATATTAAGGTAAGGGAGGCTTCTTCTGTCTTTCTTACAATTCTCAGCAGCATGAATCACTGACTTCTGATTCATTGTTCAGGGAAATTGGACAGAAATGCCCTCAAGAACTGGCTCGAGATGCTTCTGGGATGAAGGGCTATGCTGCCTTCTTGACAGAACTCACTGAACGAACACCAGCTATTGTTCTGGCCAACATGAGTGTCCTGTTGCATCACCTGGATGGGGAGGTTGTTTCACAGAGACTATATTTTCCATATAGAAAGTACTGTATGTGAGAATGAAATAAATAACTTCCTATTTTCATTGGCTGAAGATCTTGAAAAAAAGCTTAATGAACTTATGCTGAACCTGGTGCTTTCCTTTTTAAGCAAACTGAATCCCCCATTTTTTTGTTAACGCAAGCTTTTATATGTAATTTTGTCTCTGCTGTGGGCTCTGTTGTATCTTAATAGGTTCAGAACCATCACTTGTCCTCTCTTCCAAGTTGAATAAACACTCGGATTTCTGCTTTTTCCCTTGTAATCCTGCTTGGCTTCCTCAGGTGGATACTTCTACCTGATATCTTGTGAAAAAAAGCCTGAAAGTTTCAAGGATATATTTATTTGCTTGCAAGACTCTTGCTTGCAGTGTTGAACTCTAGAACCTTTTTTTGAATAAATATAACTTAAATCAAGATACAAGTCTATTGAACTGATGCTGCATGTGGAACCACAGTGGTACTAAAGAGTGCAAGGCCCAGAAGGGTTTTACTCAGCAATTATTGCAAGTATATATTTGGCTCACCAAAAACTCAGCAAATTTTCACTTTTAGTTGCCTTTTCTCATTTAGCAATTCATTATCAGCAAGTCCAGTCTAGCAGAAAGCTACTGTTGTAAAGAGCTTTTGGCCTGAGATTCTTGCATAGATGAATCAATTAAATTTGTTTCAAATTTAAAGCTGCTTTGGATTTTTTTGCTTTCTGAGCATATCATATTTTGGTTTGCAAGTTTTAGATGCCGTTCTGAACCATGTTCTAATTCTGCAGAGTTATGGAATGCGTAATGCCATTTTGGCTGCTATGGCAGAGATGCTGTTACAAGTGCTGAATGGGGAGCAACTGGAAGAAGCTGCCAGAAATACCAGGGATCAGTTCTTGGATACTCTGCAGGCGCACACGTGTGATATCAGTAGCTTTGTGCGCAGTCGTGTGCTTCAGCTCTTTACCCGAATTGTGCAACAGAAAGTGAGTTTTGAAGAAAATACCATCAGGCGCGAACAACGAAACCCACACATTTAGAGTTCAAACTGGCTACTTTAGTATTCTTTGCGCATAGTTACAAGAATCTCCCCAAACGGCTAGCTTTCGCCTGGGAAAGACTAGATAAGGCTGTAAGGCATTCAATGGGGGGGGGGTCAGAGCTAGCCCTCTTGTATTTACATAGGGAGTCCAGGCTGATTCCTTGCTTAAGGGGGTGGGTGGGTGGTTATTGTTTTTCTTTTTTTTCCCCATGCTGTGTTTTTATTGCTTGTTAAGCTCCTTAGAGTGGCTGTGAGCAAGTAGGCAGCTATATAAATTTTCTAAATAAATAAGCCCTCCTCCCATTTCAGATAGTTGCTCTCCAACAATTTGAACTTAATTAGGGTAACTAAGATGCTACTAAGGTCTTTTATTTTAAATTAGGCTATAATAATTTAGAGGGACTTCTGTACTAAATTGTTTGAGCAAACACACTGTCTTGACATGGAGCCAGGCAAACAAATCTGATGGCTACCTGCCTATGGAGGGGAATTTAAGCTTTATTTGCATATTCCTATCAAGGAACAAACCTTCCAGAGATAAGGACTTCGGATAAGAGATTTGAAAATTAACTACTTTGTGTAAAACATTTTATATTTCTACTGTCCTTCACAAAATGCAAAACAGTTTACCACAAAAAATACATCATCGGCCTAAAACATAAATGAAGAATACAGTGAAGTAGCTGAAGAACAATAGTAGCATTTAAAAAGTAGTTAAAATACTAAGAGGAGTAGTGGTGGAAACAAGAACTACATATATTCCCCTTTGAATATTACAATGTGCTCTACATGGGGCTACCGTTGAAGAATATTTGGAAGCTACAATTGGTCCAGCGTTGTGGGCAGTTTGGGAGGCCCCCCAAGTGGCACGTGTAACATCACTGCTATGCAAGTAAGGTGTGCTTTTCAGCCTTCAGTGAGTGCGTGGACCTGGGATGGAGATCTTTTCGTATTTATATAAAAGCTCCAGTGAAACAGGTGAGACTCACTTCTGAGTAAACACCCATATTCCGGCATCAAGTGGCCTGTTGCAGAATTATTTTTGAAAGTTCCAGCTCCCCAGTGAGGACAGCACTGTTTTTGCTCCTCTTACCTGATGTCAGAAACACTCCAAAACATTATTACTTTTTTGTAAATTATAACAATGTAATATAGAAAGTTTTTAATATTTTTCTTGGGAATGCTTGCCTTCCATTTTCTCTGTATCCAGTAGGTTCATACTTTATAAGCAATTCATATAAGGATAACAGGCTAATTTCAGATGTGCACTTACTATGTGTTGCCTAGCAGTTATTATCTAGCAGTGAAAATATGTTACAACTGTTCCTTCCATATTTTTCTCTAGCAAAACCGTTCATGCTGCTAGGGAAAATGAAAGTTTGCACTGTATATCTAAGTCTTCCATGTATCTCCAGATGGAAGAAAATATTTAGCACGGCCAATGTCTGAGCAGAGTTGAGAACTTGTTAGGAAGGGATACTGGTTCTGCAGAAGAACTATGTCCTTACTATCATGATTGTATCAGTTGTATCAAATATCTTCTCTTTTTGCTATAGGCTCTGCCCTTAACTAGATTCCAAGCAGTTGTGTGCCTTGCTGTAGGTCGGCTACAGGACAAAGCAGTAACAGTGGTTAAGAATGCTATTCAACTGCTCTCTGCCTTCCTTTCCAACAATCCTTTCTCTTGTAAGGTAAGCTTTATAAAATCTATTTCTCTGCAAATTTTTACTGCAGTATTTTTCATTACTCTTCACCTATTCTCATCTTCTGCAAATGAGTTTCTGCTCACTTTGTTGGCTTAAAAAAAGAATAGGCCAAAATATCTTGAATACAGGAAAGCAGAATGCAGTGTGGAACAAAAACAAAACATTAGTAAAAGGGTCATTTCCAGGCACAAGCAACCAGAACCACTTGTGAAAAGCCTCAGGCCGAAACTTTATTGTTTGTCATCTATGTTACAAGAATCTCACCAGACTGCTTGCTTCCCCTGAGAGTAACCAGATAAGGCTTCATGGATTCTGGGGGAGGTCATGCTTCTGCTGTTTGTGGCAGTGTAACAACTCCAAGCTCAGCCTTTGCTTGATCCCCTCCCTCTAGCCTAGTTGGCAGTTCCCCTATAGTCATCATGCCATCAATCAAGCCATTTTTCTACCATAGTACAGGTAGCCCAACATTTCCTTTGCTAAGCAAGGCAGTTAAGTGAGTCACGCCCCACTTTTACGACCTTTTTGTCACCGTTGTTAAGCAAATCACTGCAGTTGTTAAGTGAATCGTGCGGTTGTTAAGTGAGTCTGGCTTTCCCCATTGACTTTGCTTGTCAGAAGCCAAGTGGGAAGGTCGCAAATGGTGATCACATGCATATAAACACACGCCAGTTGCCAAGTGCCTGGATTTTGGTCACATGACCTTGGGGATGCTGTAAGTATGAGAACTGGTCATGAGTCACTTTTTCAGTGCCATTGTAATTTTGGACGGTCATTAAATGAATGGTTGTAAGTCGTGGGCTACCTGCACCTCGTTTTCTCTCTCTTATGAATAAGACTCTTTTTAGTTCTAGGCAGCTGATAAAAAAGAGGAGGTTGGCTCAGATTGGTGCCTTAATTTTTTCTTTGCCTGCCTTCATTATAGGGGGCAGGGTGAGCTGTTCTGGAATAGGCGGCTACCATGGTTTTCTTCTAAGATGGGTTTTTAAAAGTTGACTCATTTCCTTGAATCTGCTACCAGTCATTCCATCACATTAATATATTTGGTGATAAAAGAAATAAGCTCTCATGAGAATATGAAAATAGAAGTATTAACGAAGCTAATATAAACATCTCACATTTACAGCTGAGCTGCACTGACTTAACTGAACTTCTTGAAAAGGAGAAGCAAAAACTCCAAGAAATGAAGAAATGCGGAACCACAACTGGTAATGTGCTTTCATCTATGCCGGGCCGGATGCGTCATGCCAAAAGCGCGCCCACCCCATTGCCGGCAATGGGGGAAAAGTCCCGATACGTCGCGCGACGTCACATGACGTCGTGAGTTTGACATGCCTGATCTATGCCATAGCTCTAGGGAGGGTGGATAAGGTGGATAGACATTTGTTTTAAAAGGGAGGGAAAGAAGAATTGCAAAGTTAAAATGAGTTGTAACATGAACCAGGAAAGGTAGAATCCTACTCTGGTGCTAATAGGATTCATGATAGCTCAATCTCCTGTAGTTCTTTCTCCCAAGAACTGCTATATCTAAAAGGATACTTCACAGCCATGATTGGACCACCGGTCCTTATGGCCTCACTATCCTAAGTCCCTGTTCTTCCTCTTTGCTCCCTCGGGACTGCTTAGCACCCCTGTTTCATGGTAATCAGTTTGTCTCAGTGACAGCAAAGTCCACCGTCACTTTTGAACAGAAACCTGATATTTTAGCCTGGAAACAGTTAAAGAGGGATTGTTTCAACACCACCCTTCTTGATTCTCCAATATTTGTTCTGTAAATACTAATGATCGCAGTAGGAATGGGAAACTATTAGCTGATTCTTCCATTCACCTCACAGAGGTGGTAATCTCCCCTGAGGAGGAATGGGAAGCAATGCAACCAGAGCTCCAGGCAACTCTGAAGAACTGCCTGGACTCAGAGGAGGAACATGAGACAAATGAGACAAATGACCCAGCCCAGCTAATCGACAATATTGTCCAGCTGTTGAGGAAATCCAATTACAAGTGAGTAAACTGCCGGGATAGGGATGCTTCCGTTCTGAATGTAATACAGGAACTTTGGAGCTGTTTACAGGTAACCATTGACTTACCACCACCACAATTGAGCCTGGAGTTTGAGCCCTAAGTCATTGTGGTCATGACATGAGTCACCAAGTGCCCTGAATTGATTTTTACATTTTTGTGACAGTCATTAAGTGAGTCGCTGCAGTCATTAAGCGAACTGCATGGCCATTAAGCAAGTCCAGCATATCCAATGGGTGGGGTTGGTTTTTTTCCCCATTTTCTGCTGGAAAACACCGCAAAAACAAGTTGCAAATCACAGTCACATGACCGAGGAATGCTGCAACTGATCAGAAATGCCAGCCAAGTGCCCAATAACGTGAGCGCGGGAGGGCCTGAGCAGAGTCAAACCTTTGAGGGCAGGTTGTAAGTAACTTTTGAATTCATTGTAACTTTGAATAGTTGCTAAGCCACCAGTCATTAAGTGAGGGCTACCTGTATAGTTATTAGACTAATACTTCGAAGTACACTACACTTTTCAGAGGTTAGATGAACGTGTAAGAAATAGCTAAATGAAGTTTGGCTTTGCCGCATTTATTCCCTAATATAGGGACGCCATCTGTCTGACACGAGCCGGTATGCGACAGTTCCAAGGTCTGGAGCCCTTCTCCGGCAGCCCAGGGGCAAAGGAAGATGAGAAAAACTTTATCCTGAATGTGCTGAGAGCCTCATATCTTGGTAATCCTCTTATGCTGGTCCACTTAATACGCTGTTTGGTTGATTCAAGAAGATTCCAGTTATAAATGGTAGTAATGATTGTTAGTTTGATGCCTCTTTCTCTTTATGTACAAAGTAGATAGGGAAATTATTATTTTTTAAAAAAGATACGTTGATGTTTGGAGAGCTAAATTGTCCCTTTTTCTCTTCTCTATTGGGCCCAGGCATTGTATCTGAAATGCCTCATGTCACTTCTCGTTTAAAATATTTACCTTGGAAACTTCCAATACCGGAAGAAAAGAACGTTCCTAGACTGATACATTTTGCACACCCCTTCCATTCCACCCTAGATGCTCCTTTAGAGAAACAATTTATTTCATCTTTTTTTTTTTATTGTAATAATAGAAGAGGAGCTAGACAGCTCAGGGTTGAACTGTGAAGTCCTTGGTGCTCTTAGCTTGATTCTTTGCTTACAGACATTTCGTTACCCAACTAGGTCAGATTATCAGTGCATCTTGATGGTCTTACCCAGTTGGGTAATGAAATGTCTGCAAGCAAACAACCAAGTTCAGAGATCGCTAAGAAGTTCATATTTTATTGCAATAGGAGAATAAAAGTTCGCCCATAGCAATATAAACGTTTATGTTGTGAGTCATACCTTGAGTTTGGGATTTCGTATATTCAGTCCTTTGTTTCTGCTGTGCAGATACCAAAATTACAGTCGGTGTCCAAGAATCCATAGATGATATTACCAGTACAGGGAATGAAAAGGAAACTGAGGAAGACCCTCTGCCAGCAGCTTTAGTAAAACAAGAGATGCTGGTACAATACTTGCAGGATGCCCACAACTTTTCTGCAAAAATCACTGAAGCCTTAAGCATGGTCTCCAAACTCATGTATGAAAGCTCAGTATCTGGTAGGTATAATTATGCTTCTCTTCTTTTGTTTGTGTTTATCATGTGGTCATATGCCATAAAGTTTGGGTTAAGTCTTCATGCCTGTAATAAGATAGGTCTGAAAACCTGGAGCATTAGTTATGTGGAACATTTCTGAAACCATTTTGGAGATTTAGAGGGAGTCCTAGATCCACTACTCATGACACAGGAAAAATAGTTCCTTGATTCTACTCACCAGTGTATATCGATAGTAATATACCAATAGAACTATTGTGTAAAGTACAACACAGTCCTTTCAACGGTTCCAAGAAGGCTCCACACCCATTTGCACTACTGAAGACACAGATAAGCCTCCAGGTAGCTTTAACGACTCTCTAAAATGAACAGCTGTCTGCAAGGAGTATAAATCCTTCCATTCCCCACCACCCAGTCAGAGCTGAAGAAGCTTCTTGGATGAGACGCGAAACATCTTCAAAGAAAAACAAGGAAGTCCAGTTGCCTCGTGAAAAAGCATCTTTGGGATGAGCCTAAGAGGGAGAACAGCTGAAACCTTGATAAAAGTGGCCTGAGGTTTGAATTGAAGCTGCAGTAATCCGTCTTCTTCCTATTCTTTCTTTTCAGTGGCCCAAGAAGCTATTGAGTTCTTTGTTATAGTTTCTCAGTTTGGCGTACCTCAGGCTGTGCTTGGAGTCCGTCGCATGCTCCCGCTGATATGGTCTAAGGAACCTGGAGTCAGAGAAGCTGTGTTGGATGCCTATAGGAGACTTTATCTGAACCAAAATGGTGACTCTGAAAGGTTTGGCTTGATCCATTTCTCTCCATCGCAGCAGAAAGACAGGATACCCCTTTTGATACAGATAGTCCTCGACTTAAGACCATAATTGAGCCCAAAATTCTGTTGCTGGGTGAGACATTTCTTAAGTGAGTTTTGCCCCCATTTTCTTGCCACAGTGGTTGAATGAATCACTGTGGTCGTTAAGTTAGTAACATGGTTGTTAAAGAGAATCTAGCTTCCCCATTGACTTTGCTTGTCAGAAAGTCGCAAGAGCTGGTCACACGACCACGGAACATTGCATCCATCATAAGTGAGTCAAATTTTGATCGCATGACCATGGGGATGCAGCAGCGGTCATAAGTGTGAAAAATGGTCATAAGTCACTTTTTTCAGTGCTGCTGTAATTTTGAATTGTCACTAAATGAACTGTTGTAAGTCGAGGACTACTTGTACAGAATCTAACTACAAAGCTCACTATTCAGCCTAATCAAATTTAAGCTGTATCTTGGCTGACTTTCTCATTTGAAATGTGTTGCCCAGAAATAGCCTGTGATTCCCACAAGACCAAGGCATGCAGACCAATGAAGAATATCCAGTCTGACGTCTCCACGTGCCTTACCCCTAGGATTGAACCAGCTAACTTTTGGGTAGAATGCCACGATGACAGAATTAAGTAGAATTAACCCTGCTTCTTCCCACTTATTTTCTACGCAGGACTCGAGCCCAGAATTTGGTTCACTCTCTCTCTCTCCTAATGGTTAATGCATCTCTGGGGACAATTAGGTGCCTTGAAGAAATTGTGAGTGTGTATTCTCTTACAAAAAGCCATCTAGTTGCGTTTGACGGGTATTCTTCATTTGAAGAATATTGGAGGCATAATCCCTGCCCCCGAGCTGCCATCACGATCACCCATCTAAATTTTTATTTTATCACTTCGACCTTTAGAGTTTTGCAATGCCTGAGGTACTTGACTCAGACACGGATGTCACTAGGGCAGGGCTAGGCAACCTTGGCTCTTTTATGACTTGTGGACTTCAATTCCCAGAATTCCTGAGCCAGCATGGCTCAGCTTGGAAACCTCTCCCTTTCCCCTCAGCATGGCTGGCTCAGGAATTCTGGGAGTTGAAGTGCACGAGTCATAAAAGAGCCAAGGTTGCCTACCCCTGCACTAGGGCCTCTGTAATATGTTTTCAGAATTAATTAAATCAGAAAATTGCTACTTTAATTGATGATGGTAAGTTGAATGTTTTAAGGAGACACGAGTGGAATATGAAATGTTTAGGCATGGAGGAAAAGGGTTTTTCTTTCTTACTAAATCCTCTTGTTCAGCAACCATTTGAAGTTGCAGTGGTGCTGAACAACCATCGCAGAACCCCTCCACGGTCACATGATTGAGATCTGGGCACGTGGCAACTGACTCCCACTTAACCCTGGTGTCAGCATCTTGTGTTTATATGATCATCATTTGCAGCCTTCTCTTCTAGCTTCCCACAAGTGAAGTCAGTGAGGAAGTCAGCAGGAAATGTTGCAGGTTGCATCTGCTCCCACTGCTTTTTCTCCCGAGGAGCTCCTATACAGAGTAGAAGATCCCTGGGACTCTGTAGCACAGGCCTGTCTGCACCACCCTCACAACCTGTACTCCGTGGCACAGGCCTGGTTGCTCTGGCACCAGGTCACTGCTGCCTGCTGCCCTTGTGCCACACCACAGGATGCCTCTCCCCCCCCTGCCCCCCGCATACCATTACCCCATTACTCCGCCAGTTTGGTTGTGAGCCCCCCTAAGGAAAGGCTTATACCTGGGATTTGCAGCTTCTGTCATCTTCCTTGTTGGAAGCCAGCAGGAAGCCGCAATTCATGGTCACGTAAGGCTTTCCCTTAACAACCCACAATCCTTGCTGAACAACAGGGACTGCTGGAATTGACTCTGCTAAGCAATGCAGTCACATGACATCACACTTTAGGACCACATCACTTAGCGGCAGAAATTCTGGCCCAAGTTGCCATAGTTAAACCAGGTCTCCCTGCATTGGATCTACACTGCAGGCAACATATCATTTTGATTGATTGGATGTTGTTCTAGGGTTAGTTCTTTTTTTTTTAAAGGAAACAATGAGCTTGATGGCTATGAGCTGGATAATACCAAACAAATCAGCTACTGGCTGAAAATTACCAGATTCTGTTTCTGGATTTCCTGGAAAGACCTTACTAGTGGTTGTTTGGATCAAGATAATAAGTTAGAGAAATCTTTGTTTGATCTTAAAGGTCTGGGATTTGCATCTGCTGTTCTAATTTTATTTGTGTCAGAATAAACATACAATATCAAAGAAGTAAAATCAATCACTCCTAGAGCAGCAGGGGGTTGGACTAGAACAGGGGTAGGCAACCTTGGCTCTTTTATGACTCGTGGACTTCAACTCCCAGAATTCCTGAGCCAGCATAGCTGGCTCAGGAATTCTGGGAGTTGAAGTCCACGAGTCATAAAAGAGCCAAGGTTGCCTACCCCTGGACTAGAAGAACTCCAAGGTCCCTCCCAACTCTATATTACTACTACTACTACTACTACTACTAACTATCCTCAATCTCATTTCTACATTAAAGTTTAAAAGAGGGAGCAAACATTTGCTTCCCTGGTAACCCTTGATATGTTTTTATCGATATAGTCCTGTCCCTTTAACTTCATCCACTGAATGGATGAATTTATCCTGCGTGAATGAAGCTTTCCACATGCCCTGTGTAAATCTCTACAAAGGAAGAAAAAGTCAAAATTGTGCTCAATCCTACTAATTCTGATGCAATAACTTTTAAGGCCCCCTGCTCGCTACCTTGAAAAAAGAGTAGGAGAGCCTGCAAAGTGTCAGAGATAGCTTTAGGTTGGAGCTTGCGGATGGGGTTGACTGTTATACTAACTTTAAAAACCGCCTGGTTTCATTTCCTGATTACCTTTGTTGTTCCTTAGATCTCAGAGTTTGTGCAAAAGGATGAAATAAAACCTATTGTGATTCAACTGCTCTGGGAGAAATTTACTGAGAAATTGCAGTGCTCAAGATTGGAACGCCATGCTGCTATCATGCTTCTAGGAATGATGGCACAGTGAGTTGTTAGCTGTTTCTCTATGGCTAATATATTTAGAAGATTCAGTATAATAATTGTATTTGTAGGCAGCATATTCTAAAGAATCTAGTTCCTTGGGAAGTTTCAAGAAAGTATTCTTACTTGGTATCTAGTTGATTTCTCCCTACCCTTCAATTTATGAAGTAGCAGTTTACAACCTGGAGAGACATATGTGGGTAAGAGAAAGTCACAAGGAAATTAGATCATTGGTATTTGTTGAAAAACAGACACATGAGAAAAGGTAAATGTCTCTTAGAAATAAGATTTTCCCGATCGGGATTACTTCTATAAATGTTCTTTCGGTTGTAGTGGAATCTTAGCATTCTGCTGTCAAATACTTCATGAGTTCTGATCCCGTGCAACCTGCCGGTTTTGCTGAAGCCAAGTGGAGGGAGGGAGGCACAAAATTAAAGCTTCCCCCCCCCTCCCCCATCACAATTATTGTCAAGGTTCCGACAGACAGAGACGAATAAAGCAGAACTTGGAGGCTTGCAAATTCCTCAAAGAACATGTTTATTAGTTACAAAGTATCGGCACGTCAAAAGTGAAACCAAGTCTGGAGACTTAACAATTCCCCAATACAAAGTTAAAAAATCCCACCCCTAAAAATATGCAAGCAACTACGTTCCCCAATAAATCTTCTTGGCCGGCTTTTTACGCAACGCCCAGCCTGCAGTCTCTGGAGCAGCTGATGACCTTGGTTCCGATTATTTTGACTAGCAAAGCACCTGGGCAACCCACCCCCACCCCCCGTTCTATGTGGCAACCGAAAATGAGTAGGAAAAAATGGCTGCAGACATGCTCATTTGTAGAGTTGACAATTATTTTATTTCAACAATGTGACATGTTTTGAAAAACACCTCCCTCAAGAGCATTCCATGTGCATTGATCAGTCACTGAATATTTTCCAAAATATATTAGCCCAACAATAAAATAATGTTGACTGGTACTTGGCTATCCCCTCTTGCTTTTATTTTGAAGGTGAAATATTTTCCTCTCCCTTTTGGTTTTTACAATTCCACAAGGAGGGATAGTAAATTCTCAATATTAATTGTTGCATGTGCATTGTATTGTAGCCCTGTAATGAAAACATTTGTCTTTAGATATTTTGTTACATAATTTGTGCTGCTTTCTAAAGATTTAAAGTTTCAGTGATTTAATCTGTGATTAATTTGACAGCTTTTAATCTCAGACTAAATGGCTTTGATACTCTTCTAGCCTTATAACCGCCTTACCCCCAACCACAAAGGTCTAGCTTGTTGAACATTTCTCAAGAACTTTACAGGATATCATTGGCCTAATAAAAAATACTGTGCTAATATAAATGTTATATTATATTATGTTGGGTATGTCTAGTCTAATGAAGAGAAGGACAAGGGGGGACAGTGTTCCAATATCTCAGGGGCTGCCACAAAGAAGAGGGAGTCAAGCTATTCTCCAAAGCGCCTGAGGGCAGGACAAGAAGCAACGGATGGAAACTAATCAAGGAGAGAAGCAACCTAGATTTAAGGAGAAACTTCCTGACAGAACAATTAACCAGTGGAACAACCTGCCTCCAGAAGCGGTGAATGCTCCAACACTGGAAGTTTTTAAGAAGAGACTGGACAGCCATTTGTCTGAAATGGTATAGGGTTTCCTGCCTGAGCAGGGGGTTGGACTAGATGACCTCCAAGGTCCCTTCCAACTTTATTATTATTATCATTTTTCATGTCAGTTACCTTATGTTGTATTCTTAATTTCAGCAACCCAGTGAAATCTTTGATTTACATTGTGTGTAAATAATTGATGTATAATTCATTATAATTATGCATAATTCATTATAAGAAATTAGTACTCGTCCATTGTTTCTATAATATTTGGATCTAATCAGGGATTTTTCTGCACTCAATAGGGGGAAGCCAGAGATTGTGGGAAGTAACCTGGATCTTTTAATCTCTGTGGGATTAGATGAGAGAGTCCATGAAGATTATCATCTTGCCCAGGAAGTGTGCAATGCTTTCTCCAAAATTGCCAATAGCCAGAAGGTCAGAGTTTGATTGAGAATAATATTTTATCTCATTTATTTATCTCATGGACTGATAAATGTAACTGACAACAAAAGCCAGTTTTTCAACCTGAGAATAACTCCCAAGGGCAGAGTCTTTGTTCAATAGGATTCACTGATATCTGCCTTGAACATTGCTGTGGCTATAGTTTGTAATCCTATATTGTTAACACATGGCCAGTTTTATACAAGGTTATATTACAGTTTTATGGGCTGTTTCAAAGCACCATATCAAGGTGAGAACCCAGTTTTCACTATATGCTTATTCTTTTTTGGAACTGTTAAATGTGTTGCATACATTAAAATAGATTTCAAGTTTTCGACATTCAGGGTAAAGAATCCCATAGTACTGTAAACAAAATTTAATGTCCCTAAAAACAGACAAAAGAACAATACTATACTTCCATGTTGAAAGTACCGAAGCATTGGTGAAAGAATCGGCCGGAAACATCACTTTTGCCTGGAGGACACCCAGTTGGGAGCCCCTTTCACATCCTCTTTAAATTGTCCATCCAAGTGGTACCCATCTATCTATTCGCGGTCGCTCCTTTCAAACTGCTAGGTCAGCAGGAGCTGGAGCATGTGACGGGCGCTCACCCTATCCTGCGGCAGCAATTGGATCTCGAACATGAGCCTGTCAATCATCAGCTCAATGTCCTAACCTCATAAGCCACCATGCTTCTATGACAAAAGAATTAAAGCAAGTTCAGTGTTTGTGTGTGTGTGAGAGAGAGAGAGAGAAGTAAAAAAGCCAACCAATTTAATTAGGAAATAAAGTATGCATGAAATACGATAAGTATATAAAAGATAGTATTGCAGGATTCTCTGAATATTTATATTTATAAAGGATTGTGCCTAGAAAATTGCCTCCTTTTAGAGGAAGGCAAATACTAATCCAAAATATTTTACACCAAAAGTGTATGTATTCATTTTGAGATAGCTGACTGCATTTGAGAACATACTTTAATGAGTTAGCCTTCTCTTTCACCTTTATAGTGATGCAGAGGGGAATAAGTTGTTTGATAGAATGGAGTCATTTGGGGCAGAATGTTTAAGGAAGACATGTAGGGAATTTGTTTGAAAAGAAGGCAAGATGACTTAGTGATTATCCTAAGCAAAGAGCTTTTGAGGATGACCAGACTTCATATTAGCAGGATAGCTTGGAGTTTCAAATGGCAGACTTTCCTATTTACTTTCCTTCCCAATTCAAATTTGAAGAAAATATAAAGGGTACAAGAATGTGGGCACATACAACCTAAAACTTATTTATAATTTCCCCTTTCTTTTGATTTAATGAAAACGTTAGATCAAATCATTTATGATGGACATGTGATAAGGCAAAGAAATATTGGAGTAGGATTCATATATTAATGCAGAAAATTCTTAAAGTGAACATAAAGATTAAACTAAAAACTTTCCTTTTGGGTCTAATGGAAAGAGAACTGGGGGGAAAAAATTTGGAACTCTGATTTTATATATGATGACAGCAGCAAGATTGCTCTAGGCACAAAAATGGAAGGACGCCTCGATTCCTACCATGGACGAAGGGTTACAAAAGCTGATGGAATTAGCAGAGATGGCCAGATTGACTGTGTTGATAAAAGAAAAGAACACAAGTCTTTTGTTTCTACTTGGAAACCGCTTCTGGACTTTGTGCTTGAGGTGGAAAAAAATGATATTATGATTTTGGGTTTTACCGATTAGACTGATTTGCCGATACAGAAATGCTAGTGCATATTACTATAAAAATATAAAAAGTTGAAATTTGATTTTAATGTCTGATTTCACTGCAACAGAAAGAGTCAGAAGTCAATGCCTTTTGTTTCTTTCCCTCCCCTTCTTCACACCTTTTCTGTTTTCCCTCTTTCTACTGTTGTCCCCTACTATTTGCTTTTGTATTTTCACATTTTATGTTATAAATGAATAAAACTAATTTTAAAAAAAGATCAGCACAAGATATTTCTTTAAGCTACTTTTAGAGTACTTGCCTTCAGGCTTGGTCTATATAGTTTTACATTTGTTAACAAGGAGATAGTGGATAATTGATATACTTCCAAAAGTTCATGTATGTATGGCAGAACTAGGTCTGAGTTCTATAACAGGATCTTCTCTAATTGTGATGGAGCTTCTTTCAACATATAGGAACTTCAGAATGGACTAAGGAAGCACAAATTAGCTCTGGTTTCAATAAAGAAAACCAAAAACGTTCTGCTGGATATGACTAATGTCTTTCTCTTCTCTCACAGTCTGACCTTGGGAAAAACATTACTCCCTTCCGACTTCCGCAGTCACACCTACTTTTCAAGCGTCTGTATGAGGCCGTAACTGTGGGTGAGTTGGTGAAACTGAGAGGAAGGTAGGCATAGCTACAAGTATGTTATTTTGCCTGATTGTAGGCCCTTCCCCCCCCCTTAGGTTTTGGTCATTCAAGTGCACATTGGATTCCCTTCACTGAGAGAGCTGTTGCCCTTATCTATCTGTTGGCAGAAGGACCTGAGGAAATATGCGCTCAGATCTTGCAATGTTGTAGCCAACAAGCCCTGGAAAAGTTGCAGGAGTTTAGTACAGCAGCTGAGACGGGTGAGTTGAAGATGGGCGTGTTCTCTGCTTTTGGCAAAGTCTGCTTGGGATACTTGAGGCAGGTGACTTAGAAGGGGCATGGCTAGAGAGGGCAGCAAGAGAAGAGAAGGAAAGAGAATAAATGTACCATTAAAAAAATTGTCTGCTCTCCAGAGTTTGGATCTTCTTCCGATGAAGCAACTGATGATTCGAGCATGATTGATATCATTATGTTAACACGTTTGGTCTCCCTTGCGGGAGATGTGGCCTTGCAACAGCTTGTACACCTGGAGTTGTCTGTAAGCAATGAGCTACGCAGGCGCCGTGTCCTTGGGGAAGAAAGAGACGCAAAGGAACAGGCTGCCAGCACTGTAAAATTCCAGAATAGCAAGGTGAGGGCTGGAATTCTTCTCGTTTCCATGTCTACTTGCCTTCAGTTATTTCAATGGCTCACCATCAGATCACGTTACTCAGATTTCCATAATTTGGGACAGGGACTTTTGCCGAGCATATCCTTCTGCAGAATTGCTCAACTAATTGCGAGGAGTGATATACATTGGGGAAAAAATCACGAGTGCCTTCAACCTTTTCTTAATCTTAAGGCTGCCTTGCTCCACTGAGGGGCAGAACAGTGCTAGCTTTCGGTTATTTCTTCCTTCTGCATAGTGCACTGGGAGTGACAGCACCATGGAGGAGGATCTAGGCTTGGTTGGGGCTTCTGCCGAAGATGCAGAAATGGAGCTCATCCATACCATTTGTGAGACAGAGCTCTTGGATGGTAAATATGGAAGCTGAGTGGATTTTGTTTCCTTATTGGTGAATTTTGTAATTGTTTTTTGTGGGTAAGAAATTAAACTACAGACATACACACACACACAAATCCCTAGCTTTCAGTTACTTTGTGCCATGAACCCAATGAGGTAACCAGCCTCAGTTAGGAGAATATGGAATGTTAAGATTATACTGAAATAATATTTTAAAAAATTCAGAGGCAGAGTGCATGTTTTTCAGTGACTGAAGCATATCATATTATGGGCCACTTTAGATGAATTGTCTTATTACGGTGGTTTCTTTATGCTTGCCTAAAGTATATATTTTGCATGCCTGAAGATTTTTACTTGTATTCTGTACAAGTTTAATGTTCGCTAGAATGATCAGCTTTCTTCCCTTTATAGGAAAACTGCTGCTTTCAGCCTTTGTTCCCCTTGTACTCAAGATTTGCAACAATCCAGGACTCTATAGTGATCCAGCACTCTCAGCAGCTGCCGCATTGGCCCTGGGAAAATTCTGTATGGTCAGGTACGATATTCTGTGAGGAATATTTCTTCCAAATCCTTTTTGCCGATGTACTGCTTTATGCTTCTTCTTACAGCTGGAAAGTCTTCTAACTGATGAACTGAAGTTTACTCACTTTTCATTCCCGTGCAGTACAGAATTTTGTGACTCACATTTGCGGCTCTTCTTTACAATGATGGAGAAGGCCACACTCTCCAGTGTACGTGCAAACCTCATCATTGCAGCTGGAGACCTGGCCATCCGCTTTCCCAACTTGGTGGAGCCTTGGACACCCCACCTCTATGCCAGGTAATTCTTTGGTGGCGAGGTCTCTGGTCTGGAAGGTGAGGAAATCCAGCTAGCCAGCTGGGCGTAGTATAAGCACCTTTCCAGCAACTGAAGCCTTCAAAAGTTCTGACGGTGCACCTCATGATGTCGCTTGGTTTTGCTCCTTAGGTTGCGGGACCCTTGTCAACATGTCAGACGGACAGCTGCTATGGTGATGACTCACCTGATCCTAAAAGACATGGTGAAGGTGAAGGGGCAAGTGAGTGAGATGGCAGCTCTTCTCATTGACCCTGAAGATGAGATTGTTCGTCTGGCTCGAAATTTTTTCACTGAACTCTCTAACAAAGTAAGCAAAGAGGCCTCGTGCTAAACTTTCAGAAATATAAAACCTATGTTTCTCATTTCTATGCTGCTAAATTTTAAATAATGCTTCGTAGACTACATAATTGAAGCATGGTTGCCATTTAAATGTCCAAAATGAAAATGCTCTCAATATTTATGGAGCAGGCTGTAGGTGTTTGAGACGAATCAGCCACAGATAAGCAAGTCAGAATACAAAAGGAAATTAATCACAAGAGATACTGGGTCAAAGGTGGAACTTTTATGTTAAATTGAATCACAGTCTTGGCTTAATTTAAATAGTCCTTTTAGAGAAGTAAAAGCATAGTTTTCACTAAGTGGGAAAAAAATGTGTGGCTTTACAGCCACATTTGTGCACTTCTTACTAACGATAACATATATCTATATTCCCATCATTCTGTTCTCTTTTTGGATATGATGACTGGGGAGTTAAGAAACACTGGTCTGGGGAGAACAATAGTTCGTTTGTTTATTAGATTTGTTTGCCGCCCATCTTACTTTGAGGCAACTCTGAGCAGCTTACAACAATAAAAGCCAGTAAAACCACGAAGAATAAATGTTTCTTAATAACAGTAAAGATTACAATTAAAAATAATGGCATTCTTCTACTCATCAGACACATATGCAGTCTTCATGTATATATTAAAGAGCCTCTCCCTTACCAAACTACATACTATATGTATTATAATATTTCTCCAATTATATATCTATATCTGTGATTTTCAATATTCTTAACATTATTCATAACTTCCTTTTCATCATTTTAACATTAACATTAGTAGCATGCACCACAATCCCACCCTTTAACATAATACAATCATTCTCCTACAAATCTCTAAAATATTTTCCATCATTCCCTCACTTCAGTTTCATCCCAACTAATTTTACTGCTTTTATTTTTAATTGTTTATACTTTGCTGATAGCTCTTTAAGTAAACCTTTTTCATGAAAATAATTCCTTTCAAGCAACCCTTTATTTTTTCTTTTAAACTTTTCTCGTGTCTTTGACTATATTATTCGCAAATTAAAACTACAGCCTCTTTCCTATTCAGTCAAGCATACTTTTTCACACTTTCCATTAATTTTAGTTCTACAAATGTCTATGGCATAAAGTTCTTTTCACTCCATTCCAAAAAGTTTCCACATTTTCTTTTTTTACATCCACTCTCAGTTCAATCTGGTGATTAATTTGTCTTATAAAACTTTTTCATGTAGATCTTTTACTTCCTGAAGTCATATTACTTTCACTCAGATTTATTTCACTTTTCTTTTTCTTCCATGGCCATTTTCCCCAAAGATACAATCAACATTACAAATAATGTCCTACCCCACCTTGAGAAGTTATCATCATCTTTTTTATCCTTACTTCTCTTGCTCCTCATAAATGGTAAAAATCATCATGCTTTTTGATTCATTCCTTTCCTATATGTAACTACCGCAAAATCTATGATTGCACTACATATTTAGAACAGAACTTTTCTCTAAGCAGATGTTCACCAACCATTCATCATTCTCATTCACTTTTTGATTCTTCGAATGGCCCTGTACCGTCCCTTTTCATTCTCATCTATCTTCCATTTAACAAAATGGTTTATTTGTATCATATTCATTTTGAATGCTACACAATCTCTCATCCTTGCTTCCTTCATATGCAATGGAGTATAACATGTACTGCTACCAATATATGGATTCCTGTTTTCATATATATATATATATACTCACAACAATCTATGTGACACCCATTCCTATTTCCTGACCTAATTTTCTCCCTTTTATTCACAATTAAATCTATACCATCACTTCCCTGTGTGTGTCCTTCGATTTTACACAATAAAGTCAGACCACCTTCTCTCAGATCAGTCATATCCTTTCCCTTTCTCTTAGTTCCCAAAATACATTTTTCTTTTGTTAATTTCATCCAATTTCATGTTTCATACCACTGTGTTCTCTTCCACTGCCTTTCATATGCCACGGTCATTAGCAGATGGGTTCATAGATAGTGATTTCAAATGGCCCTCGTGGATTTGTTCAGTCAAGACTTCCAGATAATGTCTTTCCATGAAATACAGAAGGCATAAACAAGGTTACCATTGGTAATCATGTGCCCTACACTATATATAACCTGCTTAAGAGCGAGGAGGGGGTACCACTCAGATTCAGCATGTTTGAGGCAATGTACCATAAGTACAGCCGAGTTCACTTTTACCTTAGGCACCCTCATTCTGTTCTGTGCAAGCTAGGATCTCAGCTCGGGAGATACCTTCCGATCCAATGTCCTGAATGAAACACTCATCTCCATTCTGAAGAGATGTGTTCAGATTGAAAGAGACAGGTCTGCATTCTTCCACTAGCAACATGGGGCTGGTAATGGAATAATTTCAAACATTAGAAAGGGCTCCGTTTTCTTTTTCTTTTCTTTTTTTTACTCAGCCCTAGTATGCAGGCAACCTGCTTAAAATAAGCACCATTCAGTTAAATCCCAACCCTTTCCATCTTACTGATCTGTGGACTACTGTGAGTCTCTTTGCTCATAACCAAACAAAACCTTCTTTCCTGCCAGAAAAACACGGATTAGAATCAAACTGCCATCCAATGTATTTTGATGCAGATATACCAGGAGCCACTCTTAACTGAATAGAAAACTTCAGTGTAATGTACATTTCATTAATGGGGGTAACGGCATCCTGTTATGATCATTATTATAAAAGAACAAAATGTTCCGAATCAAGGCTCTGTTGGCTGAAACTGTTTGATTTCCTCTCTCAAAATAGCCTTTTCCAGTTTTTCCTGTAAATGGAATGGCCTTTTTCCCAAGATAGAATGGAATCTCTTTCCAGGTGTAACTTCTGAATAAATGTGTCTGGCTTGTCTTGATCTTAGCATCTGTATTTTATCCAGTATTATCTCATATAGGTTGAGGCCTGTCTCCAAAACTGGATGGGTTCAAGTGTTTAAGAAACTCCACTCTTTCTTTGCAATGCAGGATAATGCTGTTTACAACCTGCTCCCTGACATCATCAGCCGCCTCTCAGATGCAGACTCCGGCATAGAGGAACAGCCTTTCCACACCATTATGAGGTAGCCTTTTTATTTTAGTGTTTTTTTCCTCCTCCACACCTTTACGTGTCACGTCTAAGGCACTGAGTTTCCTTAATGCCTAGAATTACTTGGCATATAAAATGGGAGCCAAAACAGTAGGTCAGATTATGGAATGCAAGTTTGTTTGGGATTGCCTATGGAGATTCTCAATCATCCAGGTCACGGTTGTCCTAAAGGTTGTTTTCAAAAGGGAAATGGACTTTCTTAAGTTTTTTCCTTGTAAATGTTTCCCTTCTCATCCAAGAAGCTTCTTCGGTTCGCTGAAGTTCAGTTCGCTGAAGTTCAGTTCACTGAACTGATGAAGCTTCTTGGATGAGAAGCGAAATATTTTCAAGGAAAAAAAACTAAGAAAGTCCAGTTGCCTTTTGAAAAGCACTTTTGTTTGGGATTATATTAAATGCTTGGAATTCTTGAGGAGGAAACAATAAAAGAAGCATTGTTGCCTTTCGACATTGCTTGTGTGGACAGTGAATTTCTTGAGCTAACCAAATGAGAAATGAGATCAAGAAATTAAATTTCAAGAAATTCCTTAGCTTGCCTCCTGTTTTAAGTAATACTGAGAAGAACAGAAAGCTGACATGTCAGAAAACCTCATAATCTTGTAACTGCAATCCAAGAGTAAAATACCGAATATTAATACTTGAAATCTTTTTTTTTGTATTCCTTCCTTTTCCTCCACACCCTGCCCCCCTCCCCCAGGCAACTTTTTTCTTTTATCACTAAGGACAAGCAAACGGAGAGCCTGGTAGAGAAACTTTGTCAACGATTTCGAACTGCTCGGTGAGTAAGGAATTGCTAAAGGAATGAGTATTCTGTATGAGAAGGTCTGTCAATCCTTTTGAACTTGAAATGAGAAGGTTTGGCCTCTGGAATGAGAATCCCAGTAGAATAAATTTAGAGAGGGGATACATTCTCCTCACAGTGTAAAATGATATAGAGCCATAAAGACCAAAAATTAGCCCTGCTGCTGTCTAGCAGGATGCAAATAGCGTGTCATCAATTGTAATTGGACAGTGGCCGTGGCGTCCTATTCCATGTGTAGATTTAGAATGAGGTCCTATCAGATGACAACATTTAAGGAAGGGGACCTAGAGCACTCCCACACTATGTCGTCTACTAGACAGGCAGATATCCTCAGGGAGAGGCGGTTTCTCAAATAACCTAGCCCTATGCCATGAAAAGCTTTAGGTGTAAAGCTGATAACCAGCACCTTGGATTGCACCTGGAAGGCAAATGAGCGCTAGTGCAGCTCACGCAGCAGTGGTGTCCATCCTGGATCCCTCTGTGGTTTTGCTACCATTGAACTGGGGTTCCCTCTGCTGGAGCTTTTTGGGGAAATTTCATGCCATGCCACTGGGTTGGGACAGCTGGGGCTTCCACGGGTGGCTGAGGCCAAGGCTGCTCACTCTGCTGTGGCTCAGGGCATTTTGCAGGCACCAAATAGCCTCTGAAATATGATATGACAAGCAGCCCCATGCAGTTGTGGGGCTACTAACTGTCCCACAAGGCACGGCAGAGGGTAGCCCAAAGGGTAGGGGGGATAGATGGTTTGGGAGGTTGAAGGGGAGAAAGTGCCTTGCCTTGGAAGAATTGATTCCCAGGGCTGGGAGGAACCAAGCCGGGAATGGTTTGGATCAGAATAGGTCCTCAGCTAAAAACAAGTGGGATTTGGTTAACAACAGCAACAGGAAGTGCCAGGATTGCCATTGTTAGCGATGGGGTTATGTGACATAGAACTTTACAATTGCATTGCTTAGTAATGGAAGCTCCAGTCCTGATTACCATCATGACATGAGGACTACCTGTATAGGCTTGCCATACACTTTGGGTAACCCTAGTGAAGCAACATAGTAAATTGGGGGGGGGGGGGCTATATGTCAATGCTAGCCTATAGGTAACCCTCATTGATTGCTATTGGGACCAGCAACTCTGTCACATAGCTAAGTTGTTAAGTACAATATCACCAGTTCTGGCTCTAATTGTTAATTTCAAGGTTACGTAATTATAAATTCTTCCTGGCTTCCCCATTGACTTTGCTTGCAAAAGCTGGCTGTGAAGTTTGCAAATGGCAATCACTTGACCATGATTGACACTGCAATCATCATAAATGTGTGCTAGTTGCCAAGTGCCTAAATCACTATCACTTGATTGAACAGATATTGCAATGGCTGCAACTTCGAACACCTGTGATATGTCTCTTTTTTCAGCACCATTGTAATTTTGAACAGTCAGTAAATGAGGACTACCTGTACTATCCTGCTTATAAGGAAGCTATTTATGCAGTTATTAGAATCTCCACTCCTGCCATTTATGAATGCGGTTCTTAAGATTTAGAATGACTGCTTAAAATGTGATGTGAGTGTAAGCCAGGGGTGTCAAACTGCCGGCCCGCAGGCCGGATGTGTCATGCTGAAACTGTGCCCACCCCATTGCCGACAATGGGGAAAAAGTTGCGTCACGTGCCGTTGCGAGTTTGACACCCCTGATGTAAATAAATTCAGGCATTTGTTTTCTTAATTTTAAAATCAGCTACTTTTGTGTCTTGTTCACCATCATGTTAAAACAGATGCATGTCTCAAAACCTTGTCCCTAAGCTATTTTATGAACTTTCCAAAGTCCATTAATGGCCCCAAATCTATATTCTATCTGTAACAACTACTTTTTTGCACAGATTCTCATTGAAAATAGCCTAAGATCCTGACCTAGATACTTTATCTTATATCTGGTTATTTCTGTACTTTGTATTCTGTACTTTTGTACTTTGTGTTCGTTCTGTCCAGTGTAATCAACCTGCATTAGGGTTGATCTCTCTAGACCAGTTTCTCAACTTTAACAACTTTAGGATGATTGGACGTCAACTCCCAGAATACCCCCACCAGCATTCATTCTGGCAGTTGAAGTCCAATCATCTTAAAATTGCCAGAGTTGAGAAACACTGCTCTAGACTGCATTACAGAATAGCATGGATATTGTCTTGGGTTAAAAATTGTAAACGGAGCAAACTAAATCTCAGGTGATTCTAACTATCGTGCTTGCTCCACAAAAAGGAGAGAAAACCAAGATATTCATCATAATCTCTGGGCTTTGCCTTCATGTGATTTCTACACAATTTAGCATTCTGGAACATTAGCTGAGCTTTTGGCAGAAAGTCTGTCTTCTAAAGTCAGATCACACTGAAGTCCTCAGTTTTGGTTTTCATTCATTAGCATTTTTATTTCAAGGCATCTGTACACCAGTGCTACTATATAGCATAAAATTCTAAACAGTATTTTTTTTTTTTTAAATGCATTATTTACAGCAATATGTTTCCCTTCTTTGAGAGGCATTTGCAGTATTTATTTATTTATTTAAATTTAAAATAGGCCAGCAAATCTATCTACTAAATTCTGGCTTGTCTAAAACTTAATCCTTTCTTTGGTGCAGTTACAAACAGTATCTCAGCTCTCATTCCTGTTATGTTTTTTAATTTGGCCATTTCTTCCCTCAAACATTTCTCTTATCAGTATATGAGCCAGAAACAAAAACCAAGATCGATTTCTTAATCTTTCCTTCTATTTGTGATTCCAACAATACAGTTGGATAGGGGATAGCCCAGGGGTAGGCAACCTTGGCTCTTTTATGACTCGTGGACTTCAACTCCCAGAATTCCTGAGCCAGCATGGTTGGCTCAGGAATTCTGGGAGTTGAAGTCCACGAGTCACAAAAGAGCCAAGGTTGCCTACCCCTGGGATAGCCCATCCCTTTGGATTGTAAATCAAAAATGAAATCTGGGATGGTTCTCCTAATGATGCTGTCTCTTTGCTTTGGCTTCTGTGTCAGTGAGCAGTTCTGTCCCTCAGAAAGATTCATTCTGTTTTGCCACCAGGATGCTTTGGTCCCAGCCATATTCTGCAACTCAGTCCATGAATCAGAACCCGTGAACTCCTTTTAAAAAAATTTCTTCTACATATCCAAGACTAAATGCTTTGTTTGTCTGTTTGTTTACTATCCCCTTTTTGTGTGTTCTATCCAGAATTCTATTCTGTAGAAGAAACTATTTCACTGTCAAGACAATTGGCAAATTGTTACTTCAAATGAGTGGATTCAGATTGGTGGGTCCTCATTTTAAGGGCTGGCATTCTTCCCCCTTTGACTGGCATCCAAACTTTTATTCTGCTCTCCCTGAAGAGGTAATCAAGCTATTGGATTAAGGGAGACGTATAACTGTTGCTAAGCAATAAACACAGTGGCTATTCACCATTCTCTTCGTACTTTATAGCACCCAAGGAATAGAGCAATCTTTCTCATTCTACATCCTTGTGGTTTGAATTTTATCCTACTATTCCAACATGTCTTTAGTCCAAGTTGATTGTGTGGGTATTCATTTTGGATATGCATGCATACTATAGTATTATTATTATTATCATCATCATCATCATCATCATCTTTTGTTTTACCTGGTTTGTTGTTTATTGCCCAGTCTTTAAGTCAACAGATAAGTTAAATACATAGGTTGATCACACAGGTCCAGAAATTCCAGATGGTATCAACTTCAATCATCCTTTCTCTTCAAGCAGGAGACTGGGTCGTCACACAGGCCTTAAAAGATGCTTATTTTCATGGAATCACCAGACATGTATCACATTCTGTTTTGCTTTGAATCAGATTGACTCATAGCTATATTGGTATTGAATGCTAGTCTTCAAGGTTGCAACTGACCAAAGATGATCCATCAAATGTGTAAATTTTTCTAATCATTTATCATTTCTAATCAAAGGTGCGCCACACATGGGTGACTGGCTTCTTGTTAGAAAAAAAATACTTTCCCTCATACAACCTCTGTGCTTTCTGTGTTCTATTTCTGTATAATTAGTACAAGTCCGGCATTCATCCCTTGTATGTGCTGTCGTATATAGAGGTAATTTTGAATTATTTAACCAGCAACGTACCACAACTACATTGTGAAAGGTGATAGTCTGAGAGCAATGGTCAGAATCACCATCGGGTTCTCCATTATATTTGCCTTTGAATAAGATGTTAGGAGCTTTTGTTTGCCCTCAACCAGATGTTGTCTCTCATTACCATCAAAAGTTTTGACTTCTTTTTTTGTGATGTGGGAGGAGGGAACAAAAGGGGCAGTTAGAAGAGACTAGATTTTCCAGAACCTAACCATGAATAATTCCAAAAGTTTGGATGTGCACTCCAGAAGCCTCAAGAGCTCATTCTACTGAGCTCCTCAGAAAACTTGATTATAAATGAACTTCTGCTGATTCTTAAATTCCACACTTTCTTGTTCATGCTCTTCAATGATAGTTGTAAAGGTGATGCCATACAATAGCACAAATATATACACTTAGTCCTCGACTTATGGCCAGAATTGAGCCCCAATTTTTTTTCCATTTCAAACTTTTATTGGTTTATCAAAATATAAAATACAAAGAGAAATTCAAAAAAGTAATAGAAAAATAGAAGGAGGGGGAGGGAAAGGAAAAAAAGATATAGTATAAAGAGGGAAAAGGAAAGAGAAGCCCAAAATTTCTGTTGCTAAATGAAACATTTGTTAAGTGAGTTTTGCCCCATTTTATGACCTTGCCACAGTTCTTAAGTGAATCACTGCAGCTGTTAATAAAATGGTTGTTAAATGAATCTGGCTCCCCCATTGACTTGGCTTATCAGAGGGTCATAAAAACTGATCACATGACCCTGGGGGACGGCAACCGTAATAAATATAAGCCAGTTGCCAAGCATCTGAATTTTGATCACGTGACGATGGGGATGCTGCAATGGCCTTAAGTGTGAAAAAGGGTCTTAAGACACTTTTCAGTGCCATTGTAACTTTAAACAGTCACTAAACGAACTGTTATAAGTTGAGGACTGCCTATATTCACACACATGCCTAAGGGAGGTAAAATCATTTGAAAACCTCAATTATCATAATCCTTGCTTTACTACAGCAGGTAAAAAATAATAATAGATCTCAGGGAGATTTATTAGCGATTGATGTTACCTTAATGAGGTAACATGCCTCTGAATATCATCCACTGTTTAACGAGACTAATAATTATTGCAGTACTATTTCCAAGAATAAGAAAGGCTGCTGTTTATTCTGTATCATTAATGGCATTTAGATGACTGGCCCAGAGGAAATGAAAGTTTGGATGTTCCATTTTTCCCATACGGTAGTTACCCCAGCCCTATGAATTTTCTCTCCGTATCTCATGTACATAGGATCCGTGACAAATAGGATGAGTATAACTGAGGTCATTCATGCTGACATTGCATTCATTCACACAATCCACAAAACCTTCCCTTATAGCAAATGCTTCTTTCCTCTACTGGAGCATATTAGTGGTTTAGGAATTAAAGGAGTTCAGTGAGAGCTGGGTCTTTAGGGGACATATCCTCCTAAAAAGCCTGTTAAAGAATGTTCTAGAAGATTGATTTGTACGGGTGCAACTTCCCATGTGTGGGTTTACAAAGAGAAACAGACTTGAATAACCACTATTACAAGTCAACAGCTTGTTCTCTTGAGTAAATTAAGCCTGAATCTCCTTGGTTTCAAAATGCACTCTGAGGTCTGTTTTAGTTCTGGGCTGGTTGCTGCAAAGTTCAGTATGTCTCTTCCTCATTCCAACTTCCAGGCCAGAGAGAAAAGGTACATAGGCAGAATAAGCTTCCTTCAACCCTGAATAGAATAGAAGGCCCACCTCCTTTGTTAGTTCCAAGCTTGGTGGAACTGGAAATTTCCTGAGCCTCGCAAGGCAATTCAGAAATGAGAGTATGGATTCATATTCAGAGATCTCCCTTGTCATCTTGGCAACCATTTTTTTCTTTGCCGTCTAATTTTTGTCAACAAACTATTTGAATTCCAGTTGTTACCCTTCTCTTTCACTGCCCTTTTTCTTTCCTTCCTCTTAAATAAGCTCACAGAGTACCTTACTTATCTTATTCATGAGGGAAGCAGCAGCTACATTACTTATCTTGTTTAAAGGCAGCTGATTTATAATTCTGAAGTCCCTTGGTTTTCTTCTGGGTGATTTTTAGTGATTTATTTTGAATTCTGCAGAGAGGCCCATCAATGATAGTGTTAAATATGTAATCCCATAATTAAGGGATTTAAACTGAGTCAATTAAGGATGGAGTGGAAATCAATAGGATCCAAGTGCAACAAACCTGGGTACCCACTCTGTACAGAGAAAATATATTAATTGCGGGCTCTAGAATAACACACACGAAACAATTATCTACAGGAATTTTAATCATCCATGACATCCGTAGCTGTGACCCTTACGTGGGTATCTCCCTATGGGTATCTGATTGGCCTATGCAGGAGACAAAATGCTAAGCTAGGTAGGTTTTAGCGTTATTCAGCAGGACTCTTTTGTTCTTAATTAGTTTACTTTTGCTGTGTTATCACAGCTTGGGACACTTCTTGGGTATTTTTGTGGGGGTATGTTTTGTCCTTCCTAATATGTGGTCATAGGCATGCTTTCTGGTCCAGTTCATTTGGGGAACAAGGCTTCTCGCTATCCTTCAGTGTAATGTGTTCTTTGTGTTTGATTGGGAAAGTAGGTTTCGACCACTGAAGCGGCATTATTTTGCTTCCTCTTTTTTAGAACAGAGCGCCAGCACCATGACTTGGCATACTGCCTTACCTTGCTTCCTCTCACGGAACGAGGGCTCCGTAAGATGCAAGACAACTTCGACTGCTTTGCTGATAAACTCCAGGACTCGGCGGTCTACAACCACTTCCTTGCTGTCTTGGGACGGGTTCGTAGAGCGGCCGCTAAGCCAGAGATGAAGGTGAGGGTCATCTTTTTTTCTCAAGCTAGCAAAATAATGTATGCTACCTTTTTTTTTGTGAAGGGAAGAAAAATGAAAAAAAATCTCATTGCTAGATCATGGATGTATAATAATTAATTCTATGATACGTAATTTATATTTCTCCTCTGTATGTGATATCATTCCTCAGGCTCTTATTGAAGAATTTGAACAGAAGCTCCATAAGTGCCACAACAAGGGTCTGGATTCCTTCACTGAAGCTCCACAGGAGACCACACACCCAGAAGGCAGTAATACACCCGTGCTGCGGCCAGTAAAGAAAGTAGCATCACGTATGTCTGCGTTTTATCCTAACACTTCCTAATTCAAATATTTTTTTAAAAAATATCTGTAGCAAAAATATTATATTTGATCACTAAATTAAGCAGTAATTTTCACTATTGACTGAGAGTATTTTGCAACATTCCAAAACATGCTCTAAACTGTTATGGGATGAGGAAAAATGGCACCCAAGTTAATGTTGAGCAAAAGATGTAAGGAAAGTCCAGCAAAATATACAGAGAATTCATGAAAATGACTTTTCAATTGCTGTAGAGCACTGTCTAGCGTACCCATCCTCCCATCTAATTTTGCAGATTTGCAGAAAAATATCTAGCTTTCCTATGAAGGAATAAGAACATGACTTATTAGCATTTTACTTGAAGATTGAAAACCCTTTGCAATGATTTGATAGGATAATGACTACTGAAAATTGCTTCTCTACAGTGTTATATTTACTTGTTCTACTCCCCATACCTAGGGGACAACAACTGGTTGAAATACTCCCACTTTTACATTTAATTTTATATTAAACACTTCAAATCAGCCAGAAAGAGTATTATCTTGCTTACTTTAAAAAAGAACACGAAATTTAAATATGACTCCTGCTAATTCAGGTCTTTGGAACCATATGAGATGTGACTTGCACATCTATCTGAATGTTCAATTATTTATAAAAAATAAAATGTCTATTTCCTTTCTTAGGATCCTGTCGGCGACCTCTCCGGGCAGCCAACAGAAAGACTGACTCTGCCTTCACTACTCCTGAGCCCCGCATTACTCGATCTAAGAGGAAGACTCCCAAACACAAAGTTACCATTGTTTTCTCTAGCGATGAAGAGAACAGCCCGGATGAAGGTGAAAATATTTCCTGTCTGAATTTAAGATACTGGACTAGTCAAAACGTATTTAGGGGCTTATCTTTTGGGGAGATCAGAATACAAGAATAATTTTTGTGTTAATTCCATCAACCCTATTTAAGCTCTGGATTGTTTTTTATGTTAGAGGGGAGATTATATTTTCATAAAATTAATATGAGCTGGTTGAATATGCTGCCTGTTGCCATAAGTCTTCTTTCTGTGCCAGTTCCCTGAAGGTCATCTAAGATTTCTTGCTTCTTTCAGACCTTGATGCTGAATTGATCGCGGAGGAGACCCCCAGCAAAACAACTCCCATTTCTCGTTTATCGTCTCACCGCTCCCAATGATTACCTGCCTTTTTGTTGATTCTGTTGGTTAACGGGAACAAAAGTTTCCAAGATTTCAGAACGAACTGGGTCCCTTTTTTATATTTGATAAAGTTACACGAGAGGGTTGTTTTAGATTTCAAGGCTTGGCATTGTGACAATTTCTTACTCACATGGTTGATAGATTAAAATATGCCTTTCGTTAAATACATGTTCTGATTATTATTATTACTTTTGTATTTTGTCTTAGGGGCATGACTGAAATTCCTACGTATGCATATTAACTAGGAGATGTTTGAGAACCGCAAAAATGTATCTTGATATAATACAAGCCTGTTTCCATGCTTACATTAATTAAAGAGATGCATTAACATACACAAAGGACAGAGAATAGGAATGTTCTTTTAGGGAGTACAGTAACCAGAATGCTTTTTTTAATGGAACTAAATAACCAAATTGGGAAACAAAATAGAGCAAAATTTAAGTTAAATAAGACACAAAACTAATTGTAACAAATGTAAAATACAGTGTGCAAAAGAGCTTTTTAAAATAAGAGTTCATGGCAATTAGTGCTGAGTTCAAACAAATTTGAAGCCATCTATATAGCCATCACACAGGAATCAGTCAACAAAAGCCGTAATGAAAAATAAAACAAATACAAATTTAGAACTCTTGGTTTGATCTGAGTTTTTTAAAAAAAGAAGAGAAATGTTCTCTCACAAACAGCACAGCTGCATTTGAACAGGAGTGGAGTTCAACCTGTAGAAGAGATCCAGTTTCCAGATTAAGGGCTCCCTAAATGACCTGGACTGGAGAAGCAACAGATGGCTGTTTACGTTCTGGTTGGCTTTGCCTATCTAAAACAGGGTTTCCCAACCTTGGCAACTTTAAGATGCGTGGACTTTAAATTCCCAGGTGGCTGGGGAATTCTGGGAGTTGAAGTCCGCACATCTTAAAAAGTTGCCAGGGTTGGGAGACCTTAATCTAGAAGCGGAAGAGCAATTGAGAATTCAATAAAATCTTGATTTTTGCAGACTAACTGGGGAGAAATAGTGCCTGTTACAGTTGAATTTACATCACTTTCATAAACACCTGCAAACTACTATACTTGTGTCAATTGTCCAGACTTTGTCCATTATTTGAACATGAAGTCTGAACTAAATGCTGCCCATTATATCCAAAATTCACTGAATGGGGGTCCAAAAATGGATGCATCAGCACAACCACAAAATAATAAAACAAATTTAAAATCAGGTGATAAGAGATACTACAGCATACTATTTTTCTTGTCTTTCCATGGTTCACATTATGGCAACTTCATTACAATATACAATTGTTTTATAGTTAGAAACTTCCATTCAGTTTGAATGGTCACAAGTGTTGAAGGCATCTATGGTTTGGTTCTCTGGATATAAAGTAGGGAATTTTCTCCCAAAATCTGCAGGCATCAAGGGTCCCTCACTACATCCTCTCTAGTCACTTATTCCTCTCCTTGCTGTTCTTTTCTGCTAGCTTCACAATTTTACAGAATAAGTGAAAGTGTCAAAATCTATAGCCCAATATTTCCATATTTATATTACTTCATTAAGTGCAGGCACAGAAAATTATTCCAAAGCTAAAATAAATGTCCCATGGTGTGGAAAATTAAATGTATTTTTCCTAATAAGTAAACAATTTGTGAAATAAAGTTTTGCAGGATTCTTTTTTATGATTCTTAATGTTTTATTGATTTTCTAATTTTACATTTAAGTATTTAAAAAGCAACGTGGCGGTTGAGTTAATCGAAAATTCAATGACACAAGTATCTTTAGTACAAGTCTCAAACTATCACATTAAATATTTCCTCTCTTTTCCCCTTAGTATTTACTGTCTCATGTTTAAACTAATACAATTCTTATATCAATTACTAATACAATTCTTATATCTTATATCAAAATAACATTCTTACATTTATCAATAATTTTTAGCTTAAACATATCCTGGTTATTTTAACATTCAGTCTTTATAGACAATGTCCTAATTAGTTTTTCCCAATTTTTAGTTTCCCATTAATATTTAAATTTAACATTTAATATTTATAATTTCCAAGTTTTAAGTGACCAAAGTTCCCTTTATCAAAATTCATCACAAAGTCTAATATTCAGGATACACATCATCTATTTGAATATATTCTATTTCTCACCATCTTACATCATCTAATTAATAATACAGTATAACATTCTTATTTTCTATTAATTTCCAAATGCCTTAAATTTAATAACCAAAATTTCTCTTATTTCAAAATCAAATACTTCCTGTTTTTCTCTTAATGTCTACTATCTCATATTTAAACTAGTACAGTTCTTATTATATCAGCTAAGTAACAACATGTTTATTACATTTATCAATAGATTTTTAGCTTATATATATCTTAAGTTATTTTTACATTCAACCTTTATAAACAAATCAATATTCAAATTTAACTTTTGATATTTATACTTCCAAATAACCAGTTTTCTTTATCTCAGTTTATAACAAAATCTAGTATTCAAAGTACACATCTTGTCTATTTGAGTATATTCTATTTTAATCCTCACTAATAAGTCAAACCCAATTTTCTTCAGCCTTATTCTAGCTTTCTTTGCCAACTCGCCTTCCATATCCGTGCTTTTAAGTCATCAAATAATTCTCTGTTATATATGTTGTTTGAGGTAAAAGAGGCCTTCCAGTTGCCATTTTTTTGGAAGGGCTAACAAATCGTCTCTATTTTTCCATCTCGACGTAGTTGTCCTGAAATGTTTATCTTCCTTTTGATCTGTTCTTGATCCTCAGGTTTCTTCTGGTTTATATAGAAAGTCTTTTCCATTTTCAGTGTTGTCAGTCCCTTTGGGTTTTCCGTTAACTGTGTTGATCAATTGAATCTTCTGTCATAGTATTTAATTGTTCCACTTCTATTATATTCTGTGTAGTTGGTTCTTTAGTTGTAATCAAAGTTTGGGTTTGTATATCTAGGCTGACATCTTGTTCTTTTCTGTAGCTTCTTATTTCATCAGTAGCTGTAAGAATAGTTTCATAAATTGCTTTCAACATAAAAAGAATCTGCTCCTGATCTTCATCCGTGTTCTCTTAGTGGTGTGTTAAATTAAAAGCTTTACAATCAAGAGAGTGAAAATAATTTTGTCACAGTATAGAACACAGCTGGGCTTCTCACAGCTGATATCTGCCAAGGTTGCAAAAATCTTATCTATAGTCTGGGCTTCAAGCCAAGTCTCTTTTAGACAATAACAAGTTGTAATATCAAGTTTAGCCACAAGATGTCGCCCACACAGTTTAAGATTTTTGGGTGTTTTTTTTTAAGTCCAAAATTTTTACAATCCTTTTTCAATTTTACTTCTTTTTTGTAAGTAAAAACCCAAATCTTCAATAAGAATAAGAAATCTTTTAGTCCTCAAATTTTAGAAAGATAAAAATCCAGTTAGAATCAAGTCATTCTTTCAGCGTTTTAAACTCCCCTGGATAGTCAATCGCCGCTGTTTTTAGACGGTGGGATAGAATTTCCCTTCCCTCTCTCCACAGGGGGAAAAATACTTTGGGCAGCTTATACAGGTGGAAAAAATAATCAGGATTGAAGAAAGGTTCAGATCTCACCCAGTCTCATCCGCGCTGCTTTATAGGTGCCTGGTGGTAGGTTTGACTTCGGCTGTCTGCAGTCTAGTGACAGGCCATATTTCTATGGCTGGTCTTTCATCCGCCGGTTTGGAGGGCTGCCCCGGATCGAGCGGAAGGGCTACCGCCCTCCCACGATCAAGCGGGGATCCCCTCCTTGCTTGTCACCCCTACAGGGCGACTTTCAACCCTTTCCAGGGTCCCCCAGCGATGCGAAATTGGACGTGGAAGACGGAGCTTGTCTTCCGGCGGCCCCGGCAGCAAACCGGAAGTCGGTTTTGCAGGATTCTTTTGCCAAGTATTTGTTTAATATACATTCATTTAAAATAGGAAGATTTCTTAAAATGTTAATCAACTTTAAATTCATGTTTATCACAATTATCTTGAATAGTAAAAGGAATTGTTCCTACAATCCAAAAGTATTGGGAATGATTTGCTGCAATTTATACAATGATTATAAACAATACCAAACTCAAAGTAATAAAAATGGGGTTAGGAAAATAATGTCCTGTTTGATCTACAAAATATTCACATTACTGTACTTCAATAATTTCAGAATTTAGAATCAAATAATACAGCAGGGGGTTCTAAAGCTAGATTAAAAATAAAGGGAAAGCACACCTTTGCACAATCCCTTGTGATTTAGGGATTGAATAAATTGTTTCAGTCTGAAATATGGAACTTTAGAGAAACCCGGAATAATTCAAAATCTTTACTTAAAGATTGGTAAGATATTATATCAAAATTAAAACTAAATATTTTTTGCCAAACTGACAAATCTGAGCCAACAATCTTCCGCAGTTTCATAGGTTTAATTTTAGTGACAGTTTCTTGAAGTCACAAATCAGTCTCACATTCTCTAAAAACAAACTTAGCTGTTTTTAAATTGGAACTATACAACTTAGAATAAAATTCAAAGAGCTGAACAATGCACTTAAGATTTTCACTGCATTCACATATTAATAGTCTACGTACACAAGGTAAGTACTGGACTAAATCCAGAATTAGCCTTGATGCTGCTGATAATAAGCATCTGTACAATATTTAACTTCTCAAACTTTTAAACTAACTTTAAAAATAGGGAAAATTAACACTTAAAACAGTTAAAATGATAGGGAAAACAAATTCAAATCAAAATATCAGATTTGTTGCATTTACTTTAATATGGATTCAGCCAGTGGGTTCCTAAATTTAAAAATAACAGTCAAACATTTATTTTACTCCATCAAAAGAAAGCAAGAATCTTTTGGCCTGAAAGTGCCAACCATCTGAAATTTGTTCATCTCAAAGTATTTCCTAACCATGGGAAATCTGCATTATTTCCCAAAAAGTATACCTCAGAAGAACCTACAAATCAAAATAAGTCAAAACAGAGAAGGCAGAGTATGTGGAAGGAAAGTGCTTAACTTTGGGGGAACAATTGTCACAGGAAGAAGTTGTTTCAAGCACTATAAGAGCACTTAGCACCATTCAGCTAACCCAAAACAAAGGAAAAGGAAATCAAGGAAAGGAAAGGAGCCTGAATAAGACAGATAGCAAACAAAAGGGGGAAGCTTCCAAATTGGTTACCAACTTTTTTTTCTCATTAGTTCATTTGTACCACAAAATTACAAGATACCTATTTCATTTTATTTTGGGATATATTCCATTTTTGCTCATGATCTCAAGGCGGCTTTCGTAGGGATTTCCCTGCACTTTATTTTATACAACAATCCTTGAGGTAGACTTAGATGAGAAGTCACCTAATCTGAATGGAATTAAATCTGCATTTCCCTAATCCTAACCCTAGTCCAAACTTTACCCACTGTGTACTAAACAATTCTGAGAGTAGCCTTCAAAAGTGTTTATATCAGCAAAGCCACGTAAAAATACTCTCTCTGGCTTTGCTAAAACAAAGATTACAATTTTTTTAAAAAAAACCTGCTTTCCCAGAACAGCCACTTGTGTACTTTTATTACATACTTGAGATGGACAGAAGGCTAAAGAATCTTTTGAGTTTTTAGAATTTGGTGACAGGACTTCACGATTCTTCCCCAATTCATGTAGATGTGACTGTAACTTGACACCAACAATAGGAGTACTTGAATAATGAAATCAATCCACAATCTCTACTTGGGGACTTTTAAATTTCTAATACTGATATATAAACATAAAACCAATAGGGAAACAAATATAAATGTGATTGCATAGTGAAAGGGGGGAAAAAACTAGATACATTATGGTGATTAAATAAACTAAATGTGACAACCCACCCCCACCCCCCAAAAAAACTTATTAACAAAAAAAAAAGGTGGTAAAAAACCCAGCCCTTTGAAACATCTTTGCCCCCTGAGGAGAGATGGGCTGTCACCCTCCTGACCTTCCACAAGAGCCTGAAGACCCGGCTCTGCCAAGCTGGCTTGGGGCCTAGATGGGAGACTATCACACTGGAGGCGATTGATTAAACTCATAGCAGCTCTCGCCTCCCTCCCCTGTACATTCTGCCTCTTTCCTTCCCATCTTTTAGTTTTAGTTATCATTTGTATTTTTATTGTGATTTTACACACATATATATAAATAATTAAAATAAATTAAAAGATCTATAATTTAACCTGTAAATTTATCAATGATGAGGTTGACCTTAAATTATATTAAAGAGGCTCAGAACCTCACATGCACACGCACACACACGCACATTTGGCTTGATATTGATATAGGTATACAAATGTTAAAGTACACCTTGCTGTAAGAACTAAATTGCAACATATTTACATGTGGCTTATTTATTTCTAATCGTCTGGTTGATATTAAAAATGTTCAATCTATTTTGTATTTTCCTCACATCAAGGGTTCTCAAAGTGTGTGTTTTCCTAAAAGAGTCATGAGCAAATCTGAGGGGGTTGTGCATGCAAATGAGGATCAAAGCCGCAACTTACTCTCCTTCAGCTTGTGCAATGGCTATCAACCTCTCTAAGCAAACAAGGAGGGAAAGCCCAGAGCAGAGCTCCAGCTTTGTACCTACAACTCCTAATGGCTTGTGCACCCAAAACTCCCCTCAGAAATTTCTCCCTTTCTGCCTGTACAAAATCAAGATTTCCTGCAGTTGCCGCTATAAACAGCAAATATCAACTCTTAAAAAAGATGGAATGAAAAATTAGAGCAGCTATCTCAAAAACATAACTTCTGAAAAACAAGCAATATGATTTTAAATCAGATTGATTTGATATAATTGAAACAATGATAGAATTTCCCAACTTCTTAAATATTTTATTTAGAAATAAGCAATAAGGGTAGTTAAAATTTAATTATTAAAAGTAAGTAGCCTGTTTTATTTCTTGTTCAACTTCAAAATCAGTCATCATTTTTATTTATGGAGGTCACACAAATTCAATTATCATTTTAGTTCATAATACCACAAACTTTAAATTAATTTTAACGGTAAAAGCTATTAGATCTGACATGCAGCAGATGGCAGCAAAATCAACCATATCTTAGTGAGATTGATCAAAACTATAAATTCACATTCCTACTGTTGCCGAAGAATAGATGACTGTGTCCACATAATCACCAGGAATTCATCTTGACACAAATTGTTGTTGCTGCTAGTTTTCTTTGGGCTCTCAAAGACGCATCTGTAGCATTATAAGAATAGGAATATCAACCTATGTTTCCCATTGCTTTTAAGTAGCTTTACAGGCAGCAGTTTACGATAAGGTGCAGCTGGCTCCAGTTCTGCTCACTTTTAAGAAAGAACATAGAACATAGAATCATAGGTTTGGAAGGGACATTGGAGGTCTTCTAGTCCAACCCCCTGCTCAAGGCAGGAACCTTATTCCATCCCAGTCAAATGATTGTCCAGTCTATTTTTGAAAATCTCTAGTAATGGAGTACCCATAATCTCGAAAGCAAGCTATTCTATTGGTTGATTTCACTGTCAGAAAATTTGTCAGAAAATTTCTCTTTACTTCTCTCTTTAACAAGCTTCCACCCATTATTCCCCTCTGATGCTTTGGAAAATAAGTCAATCCCCTCTTCTCTGTGACAGTACTGGAAGACAATGATCATGTCCTCCACAATCCTCTCCAATACGCTAGTCATATCTAGCTCCCTCAACCGTTCATCATACAACTTAATCACCAGACCCTCTATCGTTTTTGTTGCTCTTCTCTGCACACTTTCCAGGGTCACAATATCTGCTAAACTAGGGTTTTTAATTTTGGGTGTCTCCCTCAATTAACAGGGAATTCTTGGACAAGTTGAAGCAACACATTCCTTTGAATGCCTCACATCCATGGTTGTGCTTTAGGAACAGAGAGTCACAAGGGCAGCCCTATTTTCCAGTGTGGCTTCACAAACTTGTCTGAGTGCGTGATTCAGGCCGGCCAGCCAGGGCTTGTGAGATGGCATTCAGGCCCTTGGTGATGATACAAGCGAGACTCCTAACATTGTGGGTGTTGCATGTGGCTAATCCTGGGACACTTACCAGGGAGATGGCAAGGGAGACAGACATATTCTGCTTAGTAGAATGGTGTGGGAGTCACAGTCCGGAGCTAGGGGGGTCGGAGGTCCCTTTTCTTCTGGTTATTTGGTCTTTCTTGTAGGAAAATTTAGTCTCTCCAGCATTCAATAAGCCTTCATGGGGTACTAGCATCAGTGCAATCTCTTCACCATCATTCAGATATTCTTCCAATGTTCTTTTTTCTTCTACTATGTAGTATACTGTACATACACCATTCCCTGCCCACTTATTTTCTTCAGCAATGTCAGTGCATGAATAAAAGTGCATGAATAAAAAATCACTGTCATTATTTTTCTGGTCTTCCTATCCAGGTTTTTTAGTTCTGCTTGAGTCCAGCCCACATTCCAGCTGTGTATCTACAGACTGAAGCTGTTAATCATTATTAACACCTTAATTATTATGGTTGGTCACACAATTAGCCAAATATTTAGACTGGATTTGGCATTTTTATCCATCTATCAAGTCAGTCACATTGTTGGGTGGCCATATAATTTTTTATAAATAAATAAACTTCAGATCTGATTTAATTATAACCCTTGTTATGTATTAGATTTGTAACGGGAAATACTGAAGGAAAGCAAATGGACAGACTCGGTATGTGGCACAGGACCACGTTATAAGATCATAGAATCATAGGGCTGGAAGGAACCTTGGAAGTCTTCTAGTCTTTATCTGTGAAACTGCTTTTCCCTAAGGACATCTACCCATCCTGCCAGGTCAGACAGAGTGGGCACGCCCCTAGTCCCTTCCCCCTAAATATTGTCATCTGGCAGCCTGTCCTATGGAGCACTCTACTCCCTGAAGTTCAGCAAGCCTCTACCCTCTTGTTCTTTTATAAAGCTCTGAAGACCTGGCTTCCCCCCCCCCCCCAAGATTAGATAATTGCACATTAGAAGGTTGATTTGGCACCAGATCTTTGTTGCTTTTAAGGTTTCAATCTGTTCAATTTTATAGTTTTAGTATGATTTTATAAGTTGTTTTAACTCTTGATTGGGAGCCGCCCAGAATTGCTTGAAAATGGATGGCTATGTAAATGTTTTAAGCAAAGAAACAAACAAGCAAACAAATTTGCACTATTTAAGATAAATTGTTTATATTTATCTTTCAAGCCAGAAAAGTGTTTATTCATACAATTCTGGCATGTAAAATTGCAGACTCAAAGCAGCATAGGCCAAGCCTAGGGAAGTATCTGCCAAAATCCTAGGGAAAGCCACTGTCTGTCATTCAGGTCACTTAGGATGCAGTGATCAATGAACTGACCAATTGTTTGATTCTGTCTAAAGCTTCTTTACATTGTATTGTTCATCAATAGGTGAAATTCAACCCAAAGGAGATTTTATCCTTTATTTTTGTCCCCTTCAGTGTATTCACTTCCTGGTAGTTCTATCACAAAAATATAAGTTAGTTTTCTAATGCTAGTGACAGCATAAACAATGGAATACTAACATTTGATGTTCCCCTGTTATTTGTCCTCTGCCCCTGCACAGAGTCCTCGCAACTGTTTGCTCATCAAACAAAATGCAGTGATTGTGTAAATGCTTCAAAAGCCTCAAAGTGAATTTTTCATGTCCTTTCTATTGTAGAAGGCTGAATGCAATCCAGAAAAGCTCCTTGGGTCCCCTTTTGAGAAAACACCCTTGGTAGGCCACACCGTATATATACATAGACTGGTGACAAGTTGTGTCCTTGGTTATTTAGCCATTTCCAATGTAGGAAATGAGCCTATGCAGATTATGGTAATAGGGACCACCAAGCTCTTCGCATTTTGTGAGCATCAAATCATAAACTAGCTGTTTGACCTTTTGATAAAGGTTATAAACTCAGCCAGGGCTAAACTTAGTCCCTTGGTTGTTCTGTAATACAGGGAATACTGGTTGGGTGATAGGAATCAACTTACATCCTGAGCCAGATAAGCTTTCTCCAGAATCCCTTGGAATCTACCCTCCACCTGCCTCTACTCAGCAGCTCCTCAGCTGTTTTCTCTCCATTTTCCATGCAGCACAAGAAATATTTCCATTATTATGGCTAAATTATTCAAATAATAATTTTTAAAAAGACCTTTCATCTTATCCACTCATTGCTCAGAATCCTATATATCCTATATATCCCGTATAAGTACATAAATAAGAAATTAACTGGATATTATGCAACTGGAAATTTTTAAAATGAAGGCCTTAATTCTTGCTATCAGGTTTGATCTATTTTTAATGATAAATTTGATGATTTAGAATTATCAAAAGACAACACTGAGCAAAATCATTACTACATGATCATTTTCAAGTGAAGTACTCTTTTAGTCTTTAAAGAGGGGTTATATATGGTTCAGATCTATTAATACAATCATCACTGCATCCACACAAAATATATAAACACTGAACAACATTATCTCTGTATATCTTAAAGGTCCCAAGTCTAAAATGTACCATTTCACATTTCGTCAATGCTCATTGGTCTCACTAAGTATCAAATAGCTTAATCCTTATACAGTTAAGATGACATCTGATCTGCAGTGAGACATTTATCCAAGTATCCAGAGGGTAAGTAAGTAGTCCAGCTGGAGATGAATCACATTTGATTCCCCCCCCCCCAGAACTGCTAAGTACCATTTTGAGATCAAAGTTATAATATGGCCCAAACAGATCATATATGGGTTACAGAGATGGAGACTTACTTTCTCCTATCTTTAATCTGCAAACCCATTTAGTAGTGCACATTTCATATCAGCAACATATCAACATTTTTAAAATTAAATATGACTAAACTTTACAGCCCCACAAAATATTTCGAACTAGCATTGCATATGACAACTGCTTCCAGGATACTCCATGCATACAACTTGATCTGAAGAAGAATAGCAAACAAAGTTGTAGAAGTACCACTCAGTATCCAAAATAATTTTATATTTCAAAAGTAAATCTGATACAGAATTTACAATGCTATATATGACCTTGCACTATATATGAAATATGGGTTTTTCTTAACATAAATCTTAACATTCTTGCAGTAACTATTTATTAAATCATAATAAATCTTTAGTAGCTTAAATAGAATTTATTGTAACTTTTTAATCTTATTTTAAGATTTATATTGTGGTAATTATTACTGTAGATATTTCTATATTGTTTGATTGTTAACAACAACCTGGAGCTTTCAAAATATATTTGGTTAAAACTAATGAAATATTGAAAATTGTAATCTAATTCTATAGTGCTTCTAAATTCCCTGTTTATTCACTATGTGTATTTTTCTCTTTCCTTTTCTCAAAAATATTTAATAAAAATGTAATAAAAAGTAATGTATTACCAGGAGAAACTTTGGCTTCGATTCATTTTGCTTGTTTGCTTTGAGGCATAATTTCTAGTGATTTGCTAGTGATACTCCTATCACTTACTCCTGCTTAACTTAAAACATGCCTGCATCCCCGCATAATGTGATTTCTATCGCAGCAATATACCTCCTTGGGCTGTGGACTGCCAGAGGCTGCTAAGGCAATATCCACAGCCTTTGTAGCCAACTCCAATTGTATTGTGCAAAGGGGGCAACATTGCAGATTGAATTGATCCGCGCAGCCCAATGTAATGAGAAGGCGGGATTTCCGCTGTCACGTTCCTCCAGTAGAATTCTAGGAGGAACTTCGGGTTTTTTTCCTTATTAGACATGCTGCTTGAGTTTAAGTAGAGAAAAGGCTGGAGAAGGGAGGGACGTTGTTGGGTCAATGAGCAATCAGAGTAGCCTTTGCCGGAGGAATGCAGAAAACTACCAAGAAAAGCCCTTAGTTGGGGGAGGGAGGGTTGTCCTGAATAAACATGAGTAGACATATGTTGCAATGACCAGAATTAATCTGCAACTCATAAATATATCTAGGATTTATGTGGGTTGAGCTATTCTCCCAAAGGCTCTTTCAAATACACATTTGCTTCTAAACCGCTAACTTTGTATTTCATGACTGAGTGTTCCTTAGGCATATGAGGAAACAAATGAAACAAAATGTAACAGATAGTCTGATACAAGTTGTTACACTAATTTGCTTAATAATGCAACCCTTATCCAGTTACATGGGACACTTACCCAGTGCTTCTGCATTGGACTGTTTTTTAAGAGTGCTTTGTGCAGATTATTTTTAGCACAGTTAAAAATATCTCTCTTCTTGTGAGATGTACTGAATGCAGTGTGCAGATGTAAGAGTCGCCCTCTGATAACAAATTATGCCTTGGTTATTTGTAAAGCCGGGGCAATTCTTTTGTTTGGGATGGAGGAAAGAGTTCTTTCAAACTTTTAATGGTCCGTCTTGGAAGGCTGTGTTTCACCTCTGGCTCTGTTACTATTTCAATTATGGCACACACATTTCTCTTTGGGCTGGGTGGAGAAACAGGAAAAGAGCTGCAGCCGAAGTAATTTTGTGGTTTCTCCTACTAATCTCAGTAAAAGTAATTTCAACAGAATTGTGCTGGTTTACAAGGCAGGTTGATCCAATAATGAGCTAAATTATGTTGGTGAAACTACAGAATCAGAACTTTGATATCCTTCATGATTTTCCTGCACATAATGCTCAGCTGTAGAACAATCAAATGATAGTCAGGTTTATACTGTATAAAATGATCAGCCAAAATGTATATGATTTTCTTACCCTGAACACTTTACTAAAAATGGCTTATGGCTTAGATGTGGGCTGTGTGAATTCAGCCATTCTGTTTTGAGATATTGTCCTTATACTTTAAAAAAAAAAGGGGGGGGGGTTGAAGCATCCATGCCCAGTGCAATGGCATCTTGCAAGCTAAATTTTCCTGGGGTTAAGCAATTTTGCCAGAAGCTCCAACATATTTGGCTGCTAGATTGCAAGCTAGAATCCATTCACAATATTTGATCTATATAATTTATTTCATTGTTTGTTTTGTTTCATAAATCATTTTGGTGGGGAAATGAGACATGTCATCATGTTCCATAAAAGTGACTCTAGTTATTACTGCAATTATTTAGAGTCAGACATTCCTAAGAATCTTTTGTGTTGTAGATTGTAAGGGAGATACATTCTGATTCCTGCATTAAACTGCTTCAGAGTATGTGGGTTCTGTTTTATAATCATAATACAGGGATTGGAATTATTGCATGAGAACAATGTTTTTCTAATTCCAGCATTCTCTCAACAATGGTTCACTGAACATCTCTGAACAAGCAGAGCATGAAGGAATGTGATTTCTTTCATGCTAGTTTTCATAAACTATACTCACAGACCCAGCTAGGCTGTAATGGTTTTGGCTTACTATATTGTGTTAACTCATAGTGGGTTACAGTACTTACCAGTTAAACTCAAGCTACAGCTTAATGTGTTGCATGAAACTGGTGATAACATGATTCGGCCTCTGAGCCTGGCAAACATAAAAGGGTTAGGAATCAGCTTTGATTCCAAAGTACTTTGTTGAGATTGCAAAAAGCCGCCGGTGCCAAACCAAAGTAACTGATCGATAAATCACCTGCCGCCATAGCCATAGCCATCAATTTAGCATGGCGATTCAGGCCAAACAAGCATTTTGAGGGGTTGGGGGAGGCCTCCACTGAGTGAGGCTGAGGAACTGTGGCGGGAGAGAACAAAGAGTCTTTCTCTGAGGCGAGCGGAAAGCAGGGCGGGCGGGAAATGGCGCCGGGCTCGGGGCTCTCCACTCCCGACATAAGGTCCGCATGCAGCCTCCCCTCCGCCGCCGCCTCGCGCTCTGATTCGGTGCTGGCCCCGGAGGTCGGGCCTCGTCATTATCATACCGGGCTGTATAAAGGGCAGAGCCGAGGGGGCCTTCCTTCTCACCTCCTCACTGCACTGCAGAGCTGAGTAAGGTCAGGACCTCTTGGGTAAGCGCTCACTTTCACCGGCGGGGCGGGAGGAGGGGGGCAGGAAAGCCCCTAGTATTGCAACTTTACCTGGCGGTGGCGGGGACGCTAACTGGCGCTCGAGAGATTCAGGCAAAGAACAATGCGGCGAGGGGAGCCGCGGCCGGGCACCGTCCCTGCAAGACCCGGCTTGTGCGTTGCTGTGGGCCGGCGGGGAGCGGTTATAGGCTGTAGTCGGTGCTAGGCGAGACTTGAACTGGAGCGGAACCTTGCATTGGGTGGGGTGGGAGCGGCAGCCGCGGGACCAGGGCGCGCGTTTTCGGCTCGCGTGAGCCGGCAGGGCGGAAACAAAAGTTTCGAGGAAGCTTTACAGGTGGGAGAAAAATCTTCCGGAAAGGCAGCTGCCCCTCCCCCCGCCCAAAAACACTCGCAGGTGTGGAAGGCGTCGCAGGCCGCCCGCTACTCCCACCCCGTCTGTGGTTTTCTTTCCCTTCCGCGAGGCTTAATTCGCCTCCCGGGTGTCTGCCGGGCGTGAGGCGGCGCGGCTCTCTGCTCGGAAGGAAAAGTTTTCGTGGGCGGGGGGGAGGAAGTAAGTAAGTTGGGCGAAGGATGAGAGACGTGGTTTTAGGACGGATGTTCATCTGCTCTGCAATAGTTTTTAAAAGCCTGTGGAGAAGCTTGAGGCGGGGAGGGAGGAGGTGGGAGGTTTGAAGTTTCTGGAACCGGTGATGAAGTTTGCCTCCTCTTTTTCCAGGAACGGTTTTTCCAGCGGCAAAGATGGTGAAAATTGGTATCAACGGGTGAGTCGGAGGGAGGGGGCGGACGTGCAGCCCGTCCGCTTGAGTATGGCAGGGAGGGAGGGAGGGAGGGAGGGCGGGCCCGGGGGTGGGGCAACCCTCGCATGGGAGCTTGAGTAACTTTCTGGCCAATAGGGGGAGAGCTGGGGTGGGGATGGCCGGTGTTGCTGTCCAGCCTGAGCCTCTTGCAAATCTTGGGAGGCTACAGCCGGAGCCTCCAGCCCAGCATTCTTTTCCTTTCCAAGGACGTCTAGAAGTCATCCTGGCCCCCTCCCCCCTTTGCAGCAGCTGTTTCTCTCAAACAGGATCTGCTTGTGTCCTTCTTGGCACTCTTTCCCACTCCACTGGCACCCTGTAAATGTTTAAGGCTGCCATCTTTGGCCTTTTTATTTCAACATGCTCTGGGACTAGTTGAAACACATGGAGCAGGCTCGTGGCCACGATGGGTCCAGGAAACCCCGGACTGACTCATTTTCCTAAACATTAATTGCTGAGTCATTCCCATACAGGAAGCCACAATAGTTCACCCTCTTGTTCTCTATTCTCTTATTGCTTTTAATTCTACATATTTTTCCTCATATCTTTCTTTGCATGCTGCAAACGCAGAGCATCTCACAATGTCTGCAGGGAGGATTACATATCCTTCAGTCTGAAGGGCCTATTAAGAATGTGACCTTCTTGCTCTTCTTAGCTGTAATCAGATAACTCCAGCTGGGTATCTGAGAGGACAGGCTCTAAAGTTAGTGTTTGACCTTTCAATAGCAAGAAGGGAGTTTCAAGTAGCATTCCCTATGAAAAACAAATGGGCAGATGCAACTCATGTTCTGCCTAAGGAATACTGGGTCAGTGTAAGGACTGATAATGAAATAACAGGAACTGATTTTCGGAGCTTGACAGGGAGGACGTATGATTTCTTGTTAGAGTTTTGGGTGTCTTGAAAACCCTCTAGTCTTGAATTTCAAAGGTGAGAAACCCTGAAGCATTCTTACTAGATAGATAACTTACAGACTTTCCACAAGGCAGCCTTGCACAGCTGTAAAATTGTAAAAGCTTCAGTTCCCATTTATTTCTTTGATAGTCATTAAAATCTGTAATAACCTTTGAAAGCGCACACACTCATCAAATATTTTAGAGCAATCTTGAGGGGAATCCTTTCCAAATTGCAACCTGTATGGTAATTTCAAAGAGTGTTAATGCTGCATTATTTTTGCAGAGGAAAAAAAGGTGGGTTTCGAAGAAGGATGACCACAAGTTTGGGGGAGGGAAGATATTCAGTTTCCTGCAAGGATGCTCTTTGTTTCAAATACAAAGGAATCGCATGATCCTCTAAAGCCACATGCTGTTTTAAGGCTCTGAAGTATGTTTCTGTAATGGGCAGAGTCACATCCCTGCCCGCCTCCGTTTTCTCATTGGCCCCTTACCTCTGCAAAGAAACTGAGAAGAATTTTCTGAGCTGTATCCTACCAGTCTTTATTATGGTATTGGTAGATGATTGCTCTGTAACCCTGGTGAGTGTCTCCAGTTGAATTCTATAATTTGCTAAGAGCAGAACAAATCAAGCATGGAACTCAAGCTGTATATTTCAGTGACAGTTACACAGTCCCTGTAAGGATGTTCTGCTCCATTTAAAATACCAGAGAGAAGGCACAAATAAATATTCAGTGTTAAAGCAGAAAGTCTACCCTGAATAATAAATTTTCTCTGCCCAGAACTAGATCAAAGTTTATGGACTAAACCAGAAATAGGTACCAGATATCTTAAGTGTTTTGTAGTACAAATTTCATCCTTATTTTGCATAGCCACTGCAAATATATTATGTTAATGGGTCAGATTTCTGCAGGACACTATGATATTTGTTTAATATTTTGCCACTAAATATTTATATGCCACCTGACTCAGTGATTCTAAGTAGTTACTCCAGTCTGTTTGTTTTCTTATCCAAAAAGTTGGTCCTTGATGCTTTCTCAAACTGCTTTTCTGCTCTTCCCTACATGTTGAGCTGAATTAATTCTCTTAACCCATTCTGGCGATAACAGTGCTTTTTATATTTTTCTTCCTTTAGTTTTGGCCGTATTGGCCGTCTGGCCACCAGAGCAGCATTCGGCAATCCTAAGGTTGAAGTTGTCGCCATCAATGACCCATTCATTGATCTGAACTACATGGTAATAACCCTCTGTTGTTGTTCACAGGGCCTGAGTTTGTCTGCTTTTTAAGGCAACGCAAGTTACACTTGATCATAGAAACATTCATATATTAACAAATAACACGGCTCTTCAATATTCTAGAAACTTGTCCCAGTAAGCTACATTCAGTTAATGTTGTGTGTCTTAATTTCAGGTGTACATGTTTAAGTATGACTCTACTCATGGCCGCTTCCATGGCACTGTCCAAGCTGAAAATGGAAAACTTGTCATTAATGGACGTGCCGTCACTGTTTTCCAAGAGTGAGTAACATCCCCTCCATTCAGGTTTTCCTTACTTGTGTAGTCTATTTCTTGCCTGCAGAGTCTAAGCTGATTATTCTCTCTTCTTGCTAGGCGTGATCCTGCAAACATTAAGTGGGGTGAGGCTGGTGCAGAGTACGTTGTGGAATCAACTGGAGTTTTCACCACCACAGAGAAAGCTAGTGTAAGTATCTGTTACAAGAGGAAGGAGCATTTGTACAAATTTCTGCTGTAAAGAGGTGTTCTGATCCTGATAGGAAAATGGGATGCCATCTGGATTCATAAGTGTTTTGTATTTTATTTTCATGGGGTTGTGAAGAGTGGGGCATGACTTTGCAACTGAACAACAAAATTTCATTTTATTTTTTTTAGAATTTAATGTGTTATGTACATATGCTCAAAACTCCCATCTTCTGCGGAGGAAGTAGATCCATTGATGGAGTGCTGTGGTGAAACAATATTTTTGGCATTTGGACATGGCTATTTTAAAGTATTTATCTGCTTAGCCGTCTGAACCATGAAATAGGTGGCAAATAAATTTGATAAATAAAAAAATAAAACTATCAAACATTTCCATCTTGTTATATGAGAAATCCAGAGAAAAGAATCTGCATAACAATGTGTGATTAGATTATTCTTAAGACTGTTGCTTGCTATCCAGTCTTGGATTATATGTATTTTTTTAAATAGGTAAAATGTTATTCTTTTTCATTATAGGCTCACTTGAAGGGTGGTGCTAGACGTGTTATAATATCTGCCCCATCAGCTGATGCTCCCATGTTTGTGATGGGTGTCAATCATGAAAAATATGACAAATCTTTGACAGTCGTCAGGTGACTATAGGGGGAAGCGGGGGGGGGGGAAGCAAGCTGTATTGCCAGATTAACATGGGGTGCAGAGTATCTTCCAGAATGGTCCATGTCCATCCATTGAGTGCTTCTTTCCCTTTTTTTTTTTTCAGCAATGCTTCTTGCACTACCAACTGCCTGGCACCACTGGCCAAGGTCATCCATGACAACTATGGCATTGTGGAAGGTCTTATGGTATGTGAATTGCACAGGCCCTAGCTCACGGGTGTCAAACTCATCACATGATGTGACATGATGTATCGCGACTTTTTTTGCATTGCCGGAGCTGGGGTGGACGCGGCCGCTGCATGATGCAACCGGCCCACGGGCCGGCAGTTTGACACCCCTGCCTTAGCTAGTTCCTCTCTTTCTCCAACACTTAAAAGAATTCAGAATTGTGTTGCTTAATGGTGAAATGTTAAATGTGAGAGGTGATCATGCGTGCAACATCTTCCTGCGGTACTTGGAACAAATATTCAACTTTAGGTGGTAAAAATGGTCTACCCTGCTTCTTCTATTCCAGACCACAGTTCACGCGATCACAGCCACACAGAAGACTGTGGATGGCCCCTCTGGGAAGCTGTGGAGAGATGGCAGAGGAGCAGCTCAGAATATCATCCCAGCATCCACAGGTGCAGCCAAAGCTGTGGGCAAAGTCATTCCTGATTTGAATGGGTAAGCCTTCCTGAGCACAAAGTGCAACTGATCGAGTCCTAGGCCAAAACAAGGACTATATATATCTTAGCCTGAGTCTTTTCCTTCATTCACAGGAAGCTCACAGGAATGGCTTTCCGTGTTCCAACTCCAAATGTTTCTGTTGTGGACTTAACATGCCGCTTAGGCAAGCCAGTGAGTATTCTTACAGTATTTCTGAGCCAGCTTTACTGCTAGTACAAGATTGGAGTTCAAAAAACTAGATCAGCAAAGAGATTCAGAAAACTCATGTAATGGTTAACCAATGCTTGGCAGTTCAAATCTGATAGTCCTTAACTTTTCTATGTTTGGGGGAGTTAATTCAAATTCAATTATGGGGGGGGGGGTGCCAGATTGGGGAAGGCTGCTCTAAATGTACTGCCATCAAATTCTTTGTAACTTAAGTTAGGAGTGGGGAACTTGTGGTCCTCAAGATTTTGAAGATGCTTTTTGCCCAGGCTGTTTGAATGGATAGCTGATATTGGTGGGAATGAATTGACCATAAGCTTGCTACACAATAGGAAATTGGTGCAGAATTCAATTATTTAATGTTCCTGTCTCCCTCACTTGCTTTCTTAGGCGAAGTATGATGATATTAAGAAAGTTGTGAAGGCAGCTTCTGAAGGCCCAATGAAGGGTATTCTGGGATACACAGAGGACCAGGTAAAATTTTTGATGATACAAAAATAACTATATCAGGTCCATTGGAGCATTTTGTAACAATTGTGGTAACATGATTAGAAATCTGAAAATAGTTTTTAGGTATTGTAGACATGGCTGTATGTAGTCATAAAATATGCTTTTTCTTCTTTGTTCAGTCGACCAGTCCATCTAGGTTTATTTGATTTGGCTCATAAATATACATGGAGGCTTAAATTCGAGACGTCACTCTTCAGTGCTTATCTTCGTGGATTATAACATCTACTTCTTCTCTCCCAGGTGGTCTCTTCTGATTTCAATGGCGATACCCACTCTTCCATCTTTGATGCAGCTGCCGGCATTGCTCTCAATGATCATTTTGTCAAGCTGGTCTCCTGGTAAGAGATGAAAAGGGGTAGATGATGGCTGTTAGTTGGTTTATTGGATTTGGGAAAGATGAGGTGCAACGTTTACTATTCTGCAGAATAGCAGAGGTGGGAGTATGTGGTGGCAAGCAATGGCTTCATGCCGCTCTTTCTACTGCTGCTATTTTCCTCAAGACTAAAAGAAACTCTTCTTTCTTAGGTATGATAATGAATATGGATACAGCAATCGCGTGGTAGACCTGATGGTTTATATGGCATCTAAGGAGTAAAGACTGTACGGTTTTCTTTTTCTTACAACTTGGCTCTGTATTTTGCAGTTAGAGGCACTTTGTTCCATCTGCCTCTGAGGAAGTAGAGAGGCTGGAAGAAACGTGAATGTTTCAGTAACATCTCCCCTCTTAATAAAATCATCACTGTCTTGAACAATTTCTTCTCTTGTGTGGCAATATTGGGACTGGGGTTGTAAATGCAAAAGGAGGTTTTCCAAAGTTTAAGATCTGGCTTACATTTTACAATACTCCCACAACATATTTGCAAGGCCCCAGGATAGAGCTGCCATGTGAAAATGCCTTACTTTACCTAGTATTCCAATTATGAAGAATCCTTTTTTAAACCTGGAGTTTGCCTTCATTAGGAAATATATTTGGCACAGGCCTTTATAACTTCTAGAATCCATTTCAAAAAGGATTGCTTTTCAACTTGCATAAATTTTACCCAATATTTTTGTGCTAAATTCCTCTAAAATACATGAATAGTTTTGATCTCCCACTTTGGAAATAGGCTGCTGAATGCTTAAACTCAGCTAAAGTATTAAAATAGTTGAAACTTGTGTAGACTTGTTCCTTCCACAATCCTGAATAGCTATGCATTGAGTAGGTGGTTTTATTGTACTACCTGTAGCTCAAAAACTTGTCAATTTTTATTTCCCCCCCCCCACTTCCTTCCCACTGTGGACTAAACTAAGGATATATGGGATGACAAATGAATTCTGTTCCATTTCTGCAGAAATGGATGGAATTAGGAAATGCAAATGCTACTCATATTACATGAACTTGGGCAAGCTGGAACAGCTATACTTTTCCTGTAGCAGTGGATTTAATGATATATACATTTTCATATGCAAACATGAGTGACACATTTTGTGGGCGTAAATTGTATGCAAAGAAAATTTTGTACTCTTGAGACCCCTGTGAGCAGCCCGAGGAGGGCTGCAATATTGATGGGTGGTGAGAAGGGGCTTGACCTTCTTAGCTGTAGACCTGGCCCCGCTTTCTGCCCAGATATATGACAACGCTGCTGGTCATGGATTAGTTAATTTTTCTGCTGCTGTCATCTATTCTGGAAGAAGGAACATACTTTTAGCTGGTTTCCCTGCTGCCTCTCACCAACTCATGTGAGTTGGGCTCCCCCCCCCCCCCCCCCCCCCCCCCCCCCCGCCTGCGCAACCTGCAAACCTGAGTATGATGATCCTGATGGTGGCAATAAAGAGGAACAAAGAAAACTCTGAAGTATCACCTGCCAATTTGGAGTCTGAAAGTAAAAATACAAGATTTGTTACATATTCATGAATAATAATTTGATGACAGTTAAATTTGCTGACATTATAAAATCCAGAAGGTTAGATTTTAAATTCCATGAGTCCTTCTCCACCTCCACTCCCAGGTTATAAATTGAGGAAGGGTCTAAATAATTGACAATATAGAATGTATTCAAATGCAGAATTTAGTTGTCTTGGAGATCTTTTCTGCTAAAGAACAAAACAATTTTAGCGTTTTTTTCATCATGCCTGGTATCTCACTTTGAGTCAGTGTTGTGTTGACTCCTGGTGACTGCCTGGACATGACCCTGCAGTTTTCTTGGAACTTGGTCTTCTGTTTTTATCTTGCTGCCTTTAACCATTACACCAAACTCGACTGAAACTATACTATTTTAAATACATGTGGTGAAAGAGGACATATTCTCTTGATTTGATTTTCTGCAAAGGATATGAGTTTAGTAAATCTTGCTGTTCATCCTTCCAGAAGAGTCGGAAGATAAGATACTGTGCATGGCTAATATAAAAGCTTTCCCATGTACAGGGTACATATTGGTGGGATATTTGGCTGTAGAGAATGGTCTCCCTAGGATATCTAGATTAGAAGTTATTGTAACAAAGCTTAGGTTCTTTTTTAAGCCGAGGCCAAGTATTCATTTATTTCAAACAGTTGTTTGTTAGCCAATGAAGGTCAAGTTTGTGTGGAAAATTGGCAGAATCTTAAGTCAGATTTCATTTCAATTAGCCATGGGGGAGGAAAGTTACTTTGCAAAATCCAAGAAATGATGGCTTTTAGAGGAGACTAATTTGAGTCAGTATCTTAACAAAGTCAGGGAAATTGGCTGCAATGAAGAGAAGCCTAGTGCTAGTTCTTTTTTAAGCATTATAATTTTTATTAAATTAACAGAATAAAAGCAATATAAATTTTGAAGGGAAGGATAGATAAAAGAAATAACTGAAAAGAAATAAAAAGAGAAAATAAGGTAATGAAGTAACCTCCGATCTTAAACAGCAGTTATACTACATTTTATCTTTTCTCGCTAGGGTTACAACATAATAGCCTTCTTTCCATAATCTCCCCTTTCTAAGCATCAAATCCATAAATCTCCAATACATTTTTTCTTTTTTCAGCAAAAAGTCCGTAAGAGGTTTCCAGTCACTAATAAATGTAGTTGAGCTTTCTTTTAAGAAAACTGATTTTGCCATCTCTGCTAGTTCTGGCATTTCCACCAATTCCTCTGTTTGTATTTCTGAGTTTTTGCTAACGTATTTCTAATCCTAGTAAAGAATTGTGTCATGATTAAGAAGACCTTTTTGTTTCAATGAAGAATGATCATATATTTTTATTTATTCCCACCTTTATTATTTTTACAAATAAGTCAAGGCAGAAAACATATCCAACATACCTTCCTTGTAATCATACATGACCTACATCTGTAGGCAACTTGTTCATAAACTGCAAATAACGTTAAACCTTCAATCCATTACAATTTCTGTTTTAAAGCAATATATGTAAGTACCGAACATAACTGCTTTAGGACATCTGATGATTTTAGCCATGACTCTGATGTATCTACTACCATTGAGGTTAACTTTTTTTTTTTTTTGCTTTTTTCTTTTTTTCCTCAGCCATGGCAGCCCTTATGCTAAGAGAGCTGGAATTTTGTCTAACTTATGATTTGTTAAAGATTAAACCCCTAATAAGTTCCATGAGCAAAAAACTTAAAATGGTAAATTCTATGACTTATCACCCTCCCCTCCCCTCTTAGCCCTTGCTTATAAGATAACGCAGTTGTGTTGAACTGTAAGTATGCAAGAAATGTTATATAAATAGTAAGTGGCATCTGCCCCCTTGGAAAAGGGACATAATAAAGCAGTATATGAATACAGATATTAAATTAACTGACTAGAAATAACTGGCTGACCATTTGGGAGACAGGAAAGCTATCATCACTGTGCTCCAAGCCTACGAAACCAGCATATCTCTACTCCATTTACCAATTTTTAATGAAATGTAAGCACAGAACTCCACTGAGTTCCTTTAACTCCTTTAGCTTCAGCTGAGAGTCCTCTAGATGGCTCTCCAGGGCAATAAAACGTGCTTTAATATGCAGCAGTGATTGCAAGACTGATGGATCCAGCGTTCCTGGAGTTTTCTACTTTCTGCAAAACAGATACATCCTCACTCGCACCCCACCCTGTAAATAAGGGAAAGGCACATCTTTTATACCTGCAAACAGGTTTGCCTCTAGCAATGGCATCTCCCAACCCAGAGAATGTTGCAGGAGCATGTTGAATGTGTGAAGTTCTGTGTGAGTTTTGGCTGGGAGAGGGAGAAACATGGTGGCGCAGTGGTTAAAATGCAGTACTGCAGGCTAATTCTGCTGACTTCCAACTGTCACAGTTCAGCAGACCGATTCTCACAGGCTCAAGGTTGACTCAGCCTTCCATCCTTCCAAGGTCGGTAAAATGAGGACCCAGATGGTTGGGGGCAATATGCTATTTCTGCGAACTGCTTAGAGAGGGCTGTAAAGCACTGTGAAATGGTATATAAGTCAAAATGCTATTGCTATTTTATGTTATTTTTGTAACTCCCCACTAATTTTGATTAGTTTAGCAGACAATGAGGCTTGAGGGGAGACTTGACACTGTAGTCTCGCTGCTTCAGACCTCCTTGGTTGATGACCCAACCCTGGCAATGTTGGTGTTTCTGCAGTTATATCTCTCAGAGTGCTCATACATGGAGAAAAAGGAGCATTTTTTACAAGGTCTTGTTCAACATTTTGCACAAAGTGAACATCAAATATGGGGATCCTTCAGGAAAACTGGCCAGAGTTATTTTTGTAACTCCCCACTAATTTTGATTAGTTTAGCAGACAATGAGGCTTGAGGGGAGACTTGACACTGTAGTCTCGCTGCTTCAGACCTCCTTGGTTGATGACCCAACCCTGGCAATGTTGGTGTTTCTGCAGTTATATCTCTCAAGAGTGCTCATACATGGAGAAAAAGGAGCATTTTTTACAAGGTCTTGTTCAACATTTTGCACAAAGTGAACATCAAATATGGGGATCCTTGAAAACTGGCCAGAGCAATCCCAGATGGACCCAGGTAGAATAGACACTTAAGTCAACGGGCCAATTCAGCTACAGGCTTACGCTGGGCATGACATACCTGAATTAATTTTTTTTCTGAATGCTTACCTCTTCTGTTGCAGAAATAGGAAGGAAACTTGGCTTCTTCCAACTCTCCTTATTTTCCCATGTTGGAAAAAGCAAGGAAATGCAGAATGGGTGAGCCAGCAGCCTTAAATATGTATGTAGGAGCTCCACTACATGAGACTGAAGAACTGTTTAATTCAGCAGGAAGTAACAGGCCAGAAGATACCCCTGAGAAGCCAAGTCAGACTTAAAGGACTCCCCCTTCTTCTTGATCCCAGAAGGTCCAAGTATTCAGACTTACTTCCATTGAAATGTGAAGCTGAATAGTTATAGCAGAGGCCAAGGATATCTCGTAGCTGTGAAATCCATTAAGGACTGTACATTTTCTTTATGTGTCCTAAATCTCCTATTAACTATCCCTGGATTGCCTTAAATTCTTATTGCTATGTGAATATTTCGCTACCGTTCAAGTTTTTCCGCCTTTATGATATCACATTATCTGTCTTTCAAGCTTAGAAAGCCCAAAGTACTGTACATTCCCCTCTTAAGAATTATTTCCCAGTTTGTATCATGGATTTAAATTTAGGAGGTTTTGCATCACTGTCTCATTTACAGTTATCCCATCTGGAATTTTATTGCTCATTCACCATGTCTGGAATTTTTGTGTCTTGTATATATCCTTGTGAATAATTTGGGATCATCTGAAAGCCCACCCATTTCATTACTCAGAACAGGGTCATTACATATCTTTTAAAAACTCGGCTACGTGAGACACACATTTCAGAAACAAACTCACTAACAACAGCTGTTGAAAAAAGAAAGGTAACCATTTAATATTCTTATTTCCAGACATAACACATCACATATGACTTCTGCGCCAGGAGAGCACAGCCAAGCAAGGCAAGGACAGAGCTGAGGTGGAAGGATGGGGGTTCATTCTTTGTCCCCACAACAACAGACTGTCACTATTGTGTACATTGTGGCCTGGAGGGAGGGTTCTATTAGCCCCGCCTTCGGTCCACTTGGCACCAAGAGAAAGTTCAGTTTTGCTGAGATAGGCAGACCCTGCTTATATATAGCAGGGGGAGGACAGTCACATATGTTTGGAGTCTGCAAGGAAGACGGGGCTTCATAAGGCAAATCTTCAGGGCGCCACATACAGTTAGATGGGAGCCTCCCCACACAAGTAATGGCAAGAAGGAAGAAGTAGGAAGGGATGGGAAAGAGCTGGGACATCTCCTTGCCCTGGGCACCTTGGTTGGCTCCACCTTCAAGTAGGGGGGGCATGAGTGGCAGAATTTTAGGAGCAGCTTCTTGCTCCTTTCTGTCCCTCAGAGCTTTAGCTAGGACAAGTCTCCCCTCAATATGCTCACACTCCTGGGCCAGGAGGGGGACACGCAGAGGGGACAGAGCCTCCCTCATTATCTTATCGAGGCATCACTTGGGAGGTCATGATCGGACTCCTCTGTTTCCTCATTTGGAGCCGATTCACAGTTCGGTACCGGAGTAAAAACAGGAGATTTTCTGAAAGAAAAAAAGGGTGGGGGGGAGGTCACATGGGCACTAGGGCTAGGAAAAGAGGGAAGAGGCCTCAAAGGGGTCAGACACAGGACTCAAGAAGCATCAGGCCATAAGACAAGGGCACAGGTTGCATGGAGAGACTTGGCTGAAATGTTAGGGTTGCGTCATAACTAGAGTGGACGCTGTTGAAGAGCACAAAGAGGAGACTGAGGTGGGCGAGGAGGGAGCTTCATTGGGTTCTGGCTAAGCCTAGGATTACAGTTGGATGGGAAAGTCAAAAGTCTTCCCCCAGCCCAGTGCTGCATTGAATTCACTGTCCCATAAGCTAGTGCGAAAGCCTGGCCGATCAGTGGCGCTCCTTTTTCCGATGAAAGTTGTTGTTCGACAGCGATTGCATCTGACAACACTGCATCACCTTCTAGAGACACATGGCACGAAACACAACTGCCGCAAGTCTGCAAGGGGGGGTTACAGCCAATCACTCAGAATCCAGCTCAAATTTGCCATTCCCTCCCCCCCCCTTTGATGTGCTCCCCTAACAGAGAAGAGAATTCCAGAAATCCACGTTGCCTGGTCTCACCCCTAGACCCTTCTGCACCTCTTAGTGCTGTCTGAGCTCACGTGACTTAACCCCACCCCACGCCCTACACTGCCATAGTCCCCAACCCCACAGGCACTTACCTGTCTCCAGACTGGGTGATGAGGCGACGACATGTCTCCATCTGCACATCCAGCCCACGTTTCATGCTGCACATCTCCATGTATTCATGCAGATGCCGGTTCATGTCATTCTTTGCTGTTGCTAATTCCAGCTAAATAAAAGGGTAGTAACAAGAGGATTATTCTGCCAACAATATTGGGGACATCACACTATCTCCTGCTACTCTCAAAAGGGTTGGTTGTACCTATGTTGCTGGCCAGGCATATATTCTCTTCTCCCACTCTGTAGCTCAACTTTGTCACATACATACCATGTTTCCCCGAATATAAGACCCAGTCTATTATTTTTGGTGGCACCAAAGGACACATTAGGGCTTATATTCAAGGAAACACGGTATCAGGGTGATCAACCTGCTAGATGACCCACCCCCCAGCGCACGCACAACAGGCGGCGAGCACGCAGGGACTGACGGTGTCCGGCAGCCACTGCAGCTCACTGACCCCTTGGCACAGTGTAGGTAAGTCCAAGTGCGGAGGCAGAGGCAGGGGGGGGAGGCAGACAATCTGGACGTGCTGCACAGCCACCTGGCTTGCGCAAACCTCGCGTGTGCCTTCTGCGAGACAGGCGGCTGCTTAGCACATCCAGATCGCCTGCCCCCCCCATGCCTCTGCCTCCACCTGCTGCCGGTGCCATCTTGTGAGCCTCCTGCGAGCCAGGCGGCCACGCAGCATATCCAGATCGCCTGCCTCCCCCCCGCCTCTGCCTCCACACTCGGACTTACCTGCGCTGCACAGGCTATGGCTGGACCCTGTCGGCCCCTGCGGGCTCGCCATCTTCTGTGCTGGCCACGCCCACCCACCCACCCTGGTTTATTTTTGGGGTAGGGCTTATATTAGGAGCACACTAAAAATCAGGGTTGGGCTTATTTTCTGAGTGGGTCTTATTTTGGGGGAAACATGATACATACATAGACAGACATAATTTCCTCTGTGGTTGTCCTTTACTGCAATGCTTCTTCCATTTGTATATAAAAACTGATTTCATCATAGCCATCCTAGTGTGACCAAGAAATAGGCTACCCTATGGCCAAAGCTTTATTGCACCTCAAATCTGTGGCGGCAACAATTGGACACCCAGCGTCGAAGGATATTCCTCTTTAGACAAGTGCTTTTGGAATTCTTAAAGTTCAGACATTGTACCAATACACATTTTGTTTTAACCACGATCTGCCAAACATATCAGAAGCTGCTTTATACATAATTCTAGGTCAAAATCAAACCACATTATGCACTGTGTAAACCGATTGGCAAGTTTCCGTGGGTAATTTATCTAAGTAGGACACACACTGGTTTTCATTTTTTTTTCTCTTTTCAGTAATCGTTTTTATTTTTCTAGAGAGATTTCACTGCTTTCTTTCATTATTATTTTTCTTTTTGCCATTGCCATCTAGCTTTTCTAAGCCAGTACATGCCAATGTTAATAAGTATACCAGTTTGCAAGCTTCGTATTTGATAAGGTGAAGGCAACTTGTTTCTCTTGCTTCCAAACCTGACAGATATTGTTCTTTCCCCACCTCAATTTGGTCAATGGTTTCTTGATATTCTTTCTCTCTGCTTTTGAAGAGTGACTCTGTGTCTTTGATCACTTTCTCCAAACTGTCATCTGACTGCTGAAGAAAGAGAGAGAACAGAAACCATTCATTAAAACCAAGGTATAGAAGGAGTCACTCCTATCACATGGCAGAAGAGATCATATAACCATTATTTCGCTTTTAAAAGTCATTTATTGTGTTGTTTCCAGAAAGGCAATTTCACCTGAGAGTTAGTGTAGCATAAGTTTGGGTAAGCTAAATTCAAGCTGTAAATCAGGAATGTTCTTTTTCACTTTGCCTCAACCATGATCTTGCTGGTTGGCATCAGACAGATCACTTTCCCAGCTCTCGCTCCCTGCCCTTTTGCAGCAGAGAGGCCACAGCTGGAGGTGGCTCAAAAAAATATACGTGCAACTGTTCCAAACTTCGTATGAACTATACAACAATGAATAGTTGTATTTCAAGATCCTAAAAGCAACACTGAAAAATGTGGGAGGGGGGAAACAATCTTGGGAAACCGAGTTCTCATTTCTAGTACATTTTCCAATTACTAGGTTACTTATAGTGTTTTTAAGGCTTATTGTTTCAACATGCTTTGCTTCAGGCTATTCTTATAGATAATCTAGATGCCTCAGCTACATCAAAATGCTTTCCATGACTATAGGCAATCTGGAGCAATCAGAACAGAACCTATCATCATTTTCTTTAAAATCTTCAACTGCTTTTGTATCTTGCTCTATAGTATACTTTCAAGACATCTCTTCCAAAATATTAATCTTTCCTTCCTGCAAAACACTGAGATTTCCTTCACCTCCCCATTTTATCCTCTCATAAGATAGAGAAGGAAACAATATATGAACTAAATGCACCCAATTAATTCCCCGATTGAAAGATTTAAACCTTGCCTCAACTTGGCACTTTCATCATTACTCTACTTAGGCTTCCTTTCTCATCCCACTATTTTTCTAAACTGGTTTAAAAATTGGTAGTTATAATGCTAACTGGAACAAAATATTGAAAGCACATTATGACTTTATTAAAACATCCACACAGATTACTAGCTACCTATCTAATCTGCCTAGATGCTAAGAATAACAGAACAGAAGCCTGTTCTGAGTTAGATAGCAATGGAATGGAATGGAACAGAACGGAACAGAACAGAACAGAATAGAATTCTTTATTGGCCAAGTGTGATTAGAAACACAAGGAATTTGTCTTCGGCGCATAAGCTCTCAGTGTACATGCAAAACATCAAAGTAATAATAATAACCATAATAATGATACCAATAGAGAAGGTAGTAGAACAGATGAGAAGGATAAAAGTAATACAGTCATACCACATGGGTAATATACTTACCCGTGTTTCCCCGAAAGTAAGACCCTGTCTTATTTTCTTTTGGGCTCTGAAGTAAGCACTAGGTTTTACTTTCGGGGAGGGCTTACTTTTTGCCGGTACCGGCACCAGTAGGCCCAGCGCGCAGGGGTGTGGGCGGGGCCTGTGCATGGGGTGGAGAAGCAACACAGCGGCAAGAGCATGGTGACGGACCAGTTGTTTCCCTCCACCTGCCAGACACCTGCCGAAGCCGCGCAGGGTAAGGTTGCCATGCCCGCCCCCACCCAGATGCCCTCACCTCCCCCAAGCGTTTTTTTTACTAACCTGCCTTTCAGCTGCATTGCGTTTTTCCATTCGCTTCTCAGCCTTCGCCGCGTGTTTTTGGGACTACAGGTAAAAAAAAAAAAAAGTTCAAATCAGACTTTCTAACTTTTCGCGAGATCTCAAGAAGTTAGAAAGTTTGATTGAACTTTTTTTTTTTTTACCGGTAGTCCCACAAACATGGCCGTTTGCCACCTCGTGCATGATGCCCAATGCCGCTGCCATGAGGCTGCGGAACAAGCTGGGCCGCGGTAAGGAACTGGTATACCGGTACCGTGGGTCAGATCCCCCCTCCCCTATCGGCTTCGCCTCGTCACAGGCAGGCCGTCCTTGCAGGCCCTTAAGTAGGACTTACTTTTGGGGGGAGGGCTTATATTAGGCCCACCCCCCCAAAATCAGCCGGGGCTTACTTTTGGGGGCGGGTTTACTTTCAGGGAAACACGGTTAACATAAGACAGAACTGTGGAAATTAAGTGTTTAGCGGAGGATGGCACAAGGAAAAAACTGTCTCTGTGTCTAGTTATTTTGGGATGCAATGCTCTATGGTGGCATCCCGAGGGGAGGAGTTGAGGATGTCAACTCCTCCCCTCATCACATTTATTTTTTATCTATCACATTTATCTATATTTTATTTTTTATTGTTAGTTTATCTATCGCAGTTATGTAAATGTGATAGATAAACAACCAACAGAGAAGCAGTGTGATACAATGGTTAAGCAGTTGGACTAACCCTGGGGAGATCTCAGCCATGGAAGCTTTTGAGTGACTTTCAACCAGTCACTCACTCAGCCCAACCTACTTTCCAGCATTGTGGGTTGTAGTGAAAAAAATAGAGGTGGAAGTATCTATCTATGCCACTTTGACCTCCTGGAGGAAAAGAGAGATATACATTAAGAAATAAATCAGCAATAAACTGAATAATAATAATAAGGCTCTCTTATGAAGAGGTTTTCATTTTCTGAGGTCCATTTGTCAGGAATATTGGAAAAGTTGTTGTTAGGTTTTCCCAAGGTATGAAATAGCCTCTCCTCTTTACATCTCGGGAAATAAATTTCCTGCTTCAGCTAGATTTATTTTCAGTTAGAGCTAATTTATACCACTTTTAATTGTTTTTATATTGTATCAGATATTCATTATTAATTTATTGCTGTTAGTTGCATAGTGAGTGCATCAATTGATCATCTATTTCTTATGTTCTCATGCTTGGCCCAGTGATATGGAACTGCCTCCAAAGACAAAACAATTCTACAAACACACTACAAAGACTGAGTTTTATGTCATAGAAAAGAAGCCACAATCTGGCATTGTGGACAGCTCTAACTTTATACCCTTCACATACATAAAATCCTTGTCTGAGAACTTATTTCTGCATCAGCTGACAAGTGCATCATTACTGTATAAGCAGCTCTGGGGCTATTCTTAACAGAATTTCTCTATTAGAGGGCAGATGGACTCACTTGCATATGACCAGATAGCAATACTTTGCAATATGAAAGAAAGAATGTACAGAGACTTGAAAACTGCACTATATGCACCTATCCTCTGGAATGTGATTGTACCTGAAATCTATGTTCCTTCCACTCTGAGGGTGTTCTGTAAATCCTAGAAGGCCTCGTAGTTCCCTTGGGCCTTAGGCTGAGATGGATGGAACCCCTAGCTGGCTGTGCCTTGGTCTGCATTTTTGTACAGAGTAGGTAGATGCCATTTTGCTTTGCATTGTGGGGGATTTTTCTGTTTATTATATTTTGAGCTGCCCATAGTTGTTATGGAGTTTGAAATAAATAAACTTCCCAAGAAGAGGCATTTTTCCTCCTTTCTTTGTGGGCCATAGTTTATGTTACCTCAAAGCAAGGGCAAAATCTTGATAATGAAGGGATTGCCCATGATCAGGCAATCCAACTTTAAATAACCTGATGAGCTCATTGCTCTTTTTTAAAAAAGGAAATTCAAATATGTATACTCCAGAAACCAAAGAAATCTATTTATTCAAACAACTTGGTCAGAAAGTTGACGTGTGTTCTGTACACATGTGAACGTATGCCAAACACACAGCCCTCCTCACCATCCTGAAATGCACAGTATAGCACTTAACACTTAGACTTATATATTGCTCCACAGTTCTTTACAGCGCTCTCTGAGTGATTTACAACAACAGCATATTGCCTCTAACAATCTGGGTCCTCATTTTATTGACCTTGGAAGGACAGAAGGCTGAGTCAACCTTGAGCCTGGCAGGATCAAACTCCTGGCAGTGGGCAGAGTTAGCCTGCAATATAGCATTCTAACCACTGTACCACCATGGCTCCACCATCACAGTATAGAAATGAGTCAAAGAACCCAGTAAACAATAGGAGAGGCCTCGTGTAGAAGTGAAGGGGGCAGAATCTGGAGATGACAAAAATGACTGCTTGGAAGACAGAAGCCATATGTTACCTCTCCTTGTGCCTCAGCAGCAGCAATAGCATAGCCAGAGAAATCTTCCCACAACAGCAGTGTTTCTTCCGTCTCCTCCCAGGTGAGGCTGTCACAGTCATCTTCAAAATCATATTCCCTCCTGAGGATAAATTGTAAATCAATGGAGAGAATAGGTAAAAAAAATGCTACAACAAGAGAAATGACTGCTACATTTTCTTCCAATTTCCTGTTAGACATGCCAGGTTTGGGGAAAACCTGCCAGCCCTCTCTAATTCTGGAATGGATGTTTCTTGCATGTGGTGGCCATATGTAATCCAGGAGTTACAGCAATTGGGTACCAGTCCCTCTTTCCCAGCACACGCACACACACACAAAGATGGAAAGCTTCCAGCGTGAAGTTGGTTTCTCCAAAAAGAAGCATCTATGTGATTCTTGAATGGTCCCACAATAAATCAGACTGTACAGAGGGCCATTCTCCTTTCCAAAACACAGGAGAGTCATTCAATTTTACAAGACAAAGTTGCAGGATAAAGGAAGAGCCTCTTATATTTAATTTTTAAAAAATGGCCCTTTTTTTTAACAGTAACAAGATTCAAATTCAGTAGTGTTGTTTAAAAAGCATTTTTTCAGAAATTGGACAGGCAATTCCTGAACATGAGTTTGGTGCTTCTCTTTCCCCATCCCGCTACAGGCAGGCCTCACTCACAACTGATTCAGCATCCTCTGCATCTCCTCATTGATGCTCGCAGTGGTCTCATCCTCTTCTTCCTCTTCTACCTTTTTGGGGGCCTCACTCTCAGAGAGGGAGGTGTCCTCATCACTGACCATCTTTCGCTCCCGTTTCCGCCCCACTGTAGCTGGAACCTTAATGGGAGACAAGTGCAGAGACTACAGAACGAAGTTGGGTTGGAGATCATAGGTGGATGGGTGAAAAGAGATGCAAAGGGGGATGGGATGGGATGGGATGGGATGGGAGAGAAAGAGAGAAAAGGGTAGGTAGGTACAGAGAAAGAGAGAGAGAGAGAAGCTTATTATGACCAAGTTAAAGATGATGTGATGACTAAAATGCAAGATTAGAAACCTTTACTTTTTAAATTAAAAGCTAAGCAGCTGAAGATGGAATCGGATGGGGGAATCATATGAAGGAACTCAAATCACACATCAGAGATGGAGGCAAGAAGTCAAAACAAGACATAAGGAGAAGGAGAAAAATGCCAGGGTTTGCAGTTAAGTTTTATTTTAAAGAAAAGCGTCTAACTTGGATATTTTTCCAGCTTAATGAAAATAAAACAACTAACCAACTGCTTCTGTAAAGGAAGAAGAGAAAGAAGAATGTGTGCAAAATAGTGCAAGAAAGTGAGCAAGTGAATAAGACATAGAAAGAGAGAGAAAGAGGGTGGGGAGGAGAGGAGAGAGACGGTGTTAGAGGGATACACACATTTTGCACCATGTCTTCCTCTCCGGCAACGTTTCCCCAGAGACGGCCCACCAAAACTGGATGGAGAGACGTTCTGGGGCGCCCTCGGTGGGTGTTGCCCTCCAATTCAACATGCCTGCCTGATTCTCCCATAGACAGAGGTGAACACATGGAATGAAGATAGAGTGATCGGGACTTTGCCCTTAGATGTTTCGGCTCCAGATGGGAAGGGAATTGGGCGCCTCTCACCTGAAACATTTTGATCATGTCCTCACAGTTGCGCTGTTGGGCTACATCACACAATTTAGCTGTGATATCGATACGTCGACAAATGTCCATGTCTACCTTCATGGCCTTCTCTTGGATCTTGGTGTCCAGCTCACTAAGATTCTTAACACAGGCAGAAGAAACAAAAGAGAGAAGAATTAGGCCAAACTCTCTGTAGCCCCTAGCACGAATTATTCTGCTTTGGAGGTCTCATTTAGGAACAAGGTAGGGAAGGGAACAATTGCGTATGGCATTATGTTTTATAGCCAGGCATTTGATTGGTCTCCAAGTATTATGACAGTCTGTAGATATTCACCTGCTATCTCTTTCCAGCCCTGTAATAAATTTAATATTTAATTTCAATATTTGGATTTAAGACACCACATAACTCCAATTGACTCTGGGCGGCTCAGGACATTAAAACAACGTAACAAAAATGCAATCAAAATAGAAACATTGAACATTAAAGAAGATGGTGAATCCAGACACTAATAAACATCTCAGTAAGGGTACAATAAGGGTACCCTAGCCCAAAGCCTGGGAGAAGAGCCAGGAATGCCATCAGGAGTCAGATGGAAGGGGGGGGCGCGTCAGCCTGTACAGGAATGCCTTGGGAATAGTATGCTCACATTACTCATCAGTCCTTTGAAAATGACCAGCTCTGCTTTTAGCTTCTCCACCTTCGTGGCCAGCTCCTCCTGACATGCTTCTGCTTCTTGGGCTTCCTGGTTGAGAGACGGAGGTATATAAATGAAAACAGGAACCCAGACAAAGGCAGGCTGCAGAGAGTGGGAAGAAAAGGAGTAACCCTTACCTCGTGTAGCTCGGTCACTTGGTCCTGCAGCTGAACCCGCAATGTGTACTCCTCTTCCCACCTGAGAAGTCGAACAGGCCAAGGCTATGACAATGGATTTGACCCCAGAGGGTGCCATGATGCAAAAGCCACCCTCCCCGACTCCTCGCTCCCCACCGCAACCTGGTCCCAGCGGAGGAACTTTAAATGGATGTCATCTAGAGAACAGAAGTGCTGCAAATAAGCCCGGTTACCCCACTGGAATGTGTTCCTATGACAGGTGGGAGACTCACCCCACATGCTTATCTTATCTTGATCTGGATTCATTGGCTACTCTCCCCCTCTCAATTGAGAAGAGTAACCACAAACTATGTTTAGCAACTGCAGCAGGCTCAGAATATACGGTCATGACAGATGGTCCCCGCCTTTCATCCCTGCAATGCTGGATCAGGCCGATGGGCATGTCTAAACGCAGGAGTTTTCCCCTCCGTTCTTCCGCATCTATACCTGGCACTCAGCTGTCTCCGGCCTACAGAGTATCAGTTTTCTAATGCCAACTAACTGGAGCAAATGCTTCATAGCCATTCTAATCTCCATAGGGTATTAAATCAGCCAGAAGAGCCTTTGTCTACATTGAGGCAATTCCTTTTTGTTGTAACACATTCCCTGGCAGAAGAGTAGAAAGCTCTGGACTTGGGAGAAAACGTCAATCAAATGCAACTCTACAAAGGAAAGAGAGCAAAACAGAGATCAGGAAAACGTAAGTGGGAAGGAACAGAACCTGAAAAATCCAGAAATGCATACTTGTATCCCAGCCCATGATAAACAAGGGCAGAGACAGAGACCACTTTTCATCTGACAATAAGAAGCAAGTTTTTGTAGTAACAACAGACTTGAAAAAGTACAGCTCAAAGGCACAGTACATATTCAGGAATGAGGTGTCATGTGAATTTCCAGAAGCTAACACTGAGAGACAGTTTGGTGCAGTGGTTAAGGCAGACAAGAAAGAGTAGGGAGATTTGAATCCTAGTTTTTGCCTTAGGCAAAAAGCCAGCCATGGGCCAGTCAGCTCTCTCAATTCTAGGAAGAGAAAAAAAAATGGCAAACCACTTCTAAATATTTTGCCAAGAAAGCTGCAGGGACGACTGTAATCCATACAGACACTAAAAGCAAAGAATGATGAAAAGGCACATGCGCATGGGTGAGCACGCACGCACGCACGCACACACACACACACACACACACACACACACACCACACACACACAATGAAGAACTGGCAGAAATTATGCAACCTAATGTACATGAACATGCATATGTTACACAACAGGTTACAGAATGTAGCTACTCTATAGATGTAGGTTTCAAATTGCTTAGTTTACTAGGCCCTTGCCAAACTAACTTTCTTTTAACAATAACATGTGAAAGGGGACATGGAATATACCATAAAATATTTTTTAACAGCAAAAACTGGTTTTGATTTAAATACAAAATAAATACTGGAAGAAATTGTGGAATGTTTCTAACTTTTCTAAAATTCCACCACAAAATCACAACAGTATCATTAGAAATTGTAAGCCAAGAGTTACCTTGAGGTAAGATGGGCGGCCTATAAATTTTATAACTAAATAAATAATAAATAACTAAATTAGAAAACAAGGGAGGCAGATTTTGCAATATGTGAAGATTTTAATATAGTTTGCCAGAATAGTCCCATCTAACACAATTAGTGCCCTGAGGTTTGATGTAAATTGAAGAGTGGAAACTAAATTAAATAAATTTACTATGTGGACTACAGTAGCTAGAGCCAGTACTGGATATGTAAATAAGGTGGTTTAGACCTTGCATATTTGCTTAACTGCTGAAAATCATTGAATGTAGTATATTTGGAAGGACCGTATCATTGAGCTGCAAATAACATCGTCCATTTACAATACAAAAATTGCACCATGAAGTCTCAGAGTAGGAATGAAACCAACTAACCATCTAGTTTTGCCTTTTATTCCAGGCTGGAAAACCCCAAAGCTCTAGTTGGATCCAATGGGAGAATTTTTCCCTATAAAAAGCGGACTCCAAGCATTTCTGAAATTTCTTTCCAATCTGAGAAACTTGCAATTTTGAAGAGAGCATTTTACGATGAAGGTAGCTTCTAAGAATCTCTTAACTGACCCCATGTCTTCTCTGTTCTGGGGGTCAACCTATTCTCCAAAGCACCTGAAGGCACAAGAAGAAGCAACCGATGGAAACTAATGAAGAAGAGAACCAACCTAGAATTAAGGAGAAATTCCCTGACAGTCAGAACAATTAATCAGTGGAACAACTTGCCCCCAGAAGTTGTGGGTGCTCTTTTACTGGAAGTTTTTAAAAAGAGATGGGACAGTGGTCTGTCTGAAATGGTATAGGATCTCCTGCTTGAGCAGGGGGTTGGATGAGAAGACCTCCAAGGTCCCTTCCAACTCTGTTATTCTGTGATTCAGTTATATAAAAATTGTTAAGGACCAACCAAGCCACTTTATGATTCATATATTAGATCTCCATAAACACAGCAAGTGTGATGGAAAATATGTGCTGCTTGAATTAGTTGATCTATGTTGCAAGGCCAAGAGATGAATGCCCCAAGAGATAAAGCCATCTCACCATTCTCAGAAACTCAATAGAGGGAAAGGAATCTGGTCAGGAGATACAGCATAAAACTAGTATGCCAGTTTTTCTTTTCCCTCCCACTCTGAACATTCTTTAAACACTGCATAAAATTAACACCATTTTAAACTGCTCTTTTTCATCTAAAACCAAAGGCCACTTTGTCTTGCTTAGTGGAATTTTTTTCTTTGGCAAAGTCCAAGGCAAATTTCCTGTAGGCTGTAGGCCAAAAAAATCTGCCACTCACCCCACCCTAAAGGATCAAAACAAATGGATGATTACTCACAGAGAAAGAACACAGAAAATTGAGCAGAATATATAAAAGAAAGAACGACTCAAGTTGAGGGCATGAAGAAGGAAGTAAACACACACACACACACACACAAAGAGTCTGTGGGAAATATTAAGGGAGCAACAAATGGCTAGGATTATCACATATCCACTTAATAAATGTGGGTGCACAGGCATACCAGTCCAGTCCCAATCCTCCCTCTACAAATACTCTGCTGTGTATTTCAACAAAGTCTTCAAGTCATGTTCTATTTACCTGCAACTCTTGAACATAGCAATTTGCTGTTCTTTTGAAATATAAAAGGATTCCCATATTATGAAAAACTGTACAGGAAACTGCACGTGTCTATCTGTCTCTCCCTTCCCCCCCTCTCCCCCACCAGACAAAGAGATGGACATAGGAGAAACTGAGGCTGCTTATACTTATAGAGAGTGACTCTCTTTGTTATGTTCAAAAGCACAAGTGACAAAATGTCAGATGCTGGCTTTTCATACATACAAAAAGACAGCAAATTTGATTTAAATTGTTTGCAACTTCTACCTTTAGCAAATCATTCTACTTCACTAGTTTTCTGGAATGAGAAACATGTTCTTTAGGTCCCTCCCAAAATTGATATGGCCCGTGTTCAACTTTTTCATTCCTGTTTTATTAACGGGTGGAAACGGACTGAGCACTGATCAAAGAGCAAAACCAATCAGACTGGAAGGAATAAGCCAAGCCTTCTTCCCTTCTTTTTCTACATTCAGCCTCAACTTCTCTTTGCCCTCCCCACCAGGTTTCCATTCGCATCTGCAATGCACCATTGCCTAATAATAGTCTTACTGCAACAGTCTCTCCATCCCACTTTGCACAACCCAAGCAAGCAGAGGGCAACCAACACACCGTTTCCTGAACTGACCTCACCACTCACATTTCCCCACCTACCCCCCCCCCCAAAAGGGGAGGAGGGGGAGGAAACCAATTCCCAATTCCCAAAGCAACTGAAAGAACAATAACCAACCAGCATAGCTCCCTTCTCCACACAACAAAGTGCGATTCCCTGAAGACATCATATTCTCAACAGAAAGGGAAACCAAGAAATGGGAACTCTAAAAGGTCTTCAGAATCAGTTGCATCCAATTCAGGGGAGCCCCTCTGAACAGCACTTTTTATTCCCTGTGTCCTGGCTTTAACACGCTCCCAGATTTATAGCGCAATAACTTAGTACATAATTGTAAATTCCCATATAGACTATGTTGTGCAACTGGTCTGACGTGTTCTGCTAAATGAATGATTCTATAGAAATAAAAAAAAGGAAGAAATGGGAAAATATAGATGAGTTACAATAATAGTCCTAATTAGGCAGAGGGTGGCAGTAGATGATCTCCAAACTAATGCCCAACCATTACATTCTATGACTATCTGGCTTTTTACATTAAATTCTGCAAATAAGGACAAGGGGATCACTTGCCTAGAAGCACATCTAGTCCCTGATTTGATCTATTGGTAATGATGGCTGTATGAGTACCAGATTCCTGAAGATTAGGAATCTCTTATATATCTTTGCATGGATGTATAAATGTGTGGAAGAATCTCATTGCTGTATTGTCTCAATTAAAGAGTCAAAAAAACTCACAAATGCAGCATGAGAACAATGTGACTTCAGCATTTAATATTTGCCTTGTACATTCAGTTCTCCCACAATGAGCCAGAAAAGAGGATCATCATTTCGGAGCATATTTACAATGCAGTCTTAAATTTGTTGAGTAATCTCTGAAAACTTCTCGGCATTATTATATTCTACGTGAGTCAAACATTACCAAAGATTGCAAATAGATTCTCATTGCCATAACAAAACTATAATTCCCAAGATTTTGGAGAAACAGGCACACGAGTTAAGCAGGTACAAACTCAAAGCAAATTTATAACATAAATTGTCAAATTAGGTCACAATTTAGTAGAATTCATAATTCTGTCTTGCTAGGAAATCAAATAATTTTTTTTGTGTATGTTACCTGGTTTTGGCTCTTTCTTATCTAAACAAACCAGGAAACATCATCTAGGATTTGTTTTAGCATCACCAAATCACAATCTCTGGCTTGTTGCGTATAGCAAGCTAGACTCAAAACATATTTTGAATACTGACTTTGGCTTGTTAGGAGATCTGGAAGCAAATGTTCTCTCAATTTGCAATCACATCAAATAATTAGCTCTCATCAAGTCAAAATTAGGAATTACTGCATCCTCACACCTCACTGTAAAGATCCCAGTTTAGATGCAATACTGTCCTAAACAAGGTTTTGTAATTTGTTTAATGCTTCCAAATGGCAGGAAGAGCCATTGGGAATCAGGCTCTTGTTCACGGTGACATTGCTATAACTAAAGCAAACCTCAAAAAGGCAGTAAACTTTATTCTAAGATTAAATAAACATTATTAAATATGAAAAGGAGATCAAATTCTTAGATCATAAAATAAATGTGCCTTAGATGATTATCTGCTAAGCATAGTTTAAGATTAGAGAGATTTTACAATCCTTTTAAAAATCCCTTCCAATTTCAGGACTGTATTTTCTGCAGACATCAACTCTGCACAGTCATCCTATGTCTGCACTTAGCACTTCTAACTGTCAAAACTGAAAGATTAATCAATATACATTTGGAATCTCAAACACCAACTCATTCCCTGATTTCTGCAAATGGACTCAATTTCTCTCTTGATTGTTACCTAAGACAGGGGAGGGGAGAAAACTCTAGATCAAGTTGTTTTCTTTGTTGTGTGGAATGGTGGCGCATGTGTGTGTGCGTATGTGCATACATGCCAAATCTGGATGCTGAAGGAAAGGGCTGAACACAGCTAGATGCAGAAAGAACTCTTCTCCATCATAGTTTTAGCTATCCTAAAACCAGAATTTTCTGTCTAGTGGTCTCCAGGCAGGTGGGGTCAGAGAGAATCATGGGAGCTGTAGGAAAAGGCATACAATATACTACCATAAGCTGTAGCTTAGGAAAAACGCATACAAAATACTTTCTAAGTGTTGTTGCAGCATCTTTCACCCCTTGCCATGTCATATGAGAATTGTGATTCAGCAGCATCTACACAATTACAGCATTCCTGTTTCTAATTTAGAGGATTGCGGTACTGCAGAATGATTTATAAGGACAGCTTTAGAAATCTGATGCAGATACACAGAGTGAAACAATTGTTTATTTTCTCCTCCAACTTGTGGTTAACATGCAAAGATCTGTCCAAGCCTCAACAAAAGAGCTACAGACTCAATTTTCTGGATAAAAATACATTGTCTAACAAGGTGACCTTGACTTCATCATATATATGCAAACCCACATTGCATCTGAATTCTCACTCAACTGAGTTGGAGGATTCTATTCTTCTTCTTTCTGAACCTTTTCAACAACTATTTTCAACAAGATTCAAAGAAGGAGGATTTAGAGTGATAAAATATTCCCTAATCCAATAATCCCTCTTCATACCTGGGAAAGATAGTATCTGCCTACAGTTTAGATTAGAGGTATCCATTAATGTAAGATGAATCAACAATATTTGTCCCTACAAATATTGAACTGAACTGAAGAAGCTTCTTGAATGAGAAGCGAAATATTTTCAAGGGAAAACAAAGTCCAGTTGCCTTTTGGAAAAAAAAAATATTTGGGATATTTGTCCCTACAGTTTAATCTCACTTATTATTGGAAATATTTATATAATACTACTACTACTATTTAATTAAAATGTAATACTGTAAACTATTTTCAAGAAACATTAATTGCATTTTTTTAAGTTTAAATCCTTATCAACCACTATACTGATTTTGCTGCTTCAGATCCCAATATATCATTGGTGAACCCCGTTTCCACACGCCAATAAGTTCATATGTTTTGTATGTTAATTTGTAGGTTAATTACCTACAAAATAAAAATGCATGGAAATGAATCCCTATGAATGAAATTGCGAAGTAGAAGGTGTGGTGCCTGATCCTCATCTGCTCATTCATTGGAAAAGACCCTGTTGTTGGGAAAGATTGAAGACAAAAGAAGAAGGGGACAGCAGTGAATGAGATGGTTATACAGTGTCATCGATGCAATGAACATGAATTTAGGCAAACTCCAGGAGACAGTGGAGGACAGGGGGGCCTGGAGTGCTGTGGTCCATGGAGTCGCAAAGAGTTGGACATGACTTAGTGACTGAACAACAGCAACAACCTCAACAGCTCCCTACCTCTCACTTGCAAGCCCCACAGAGAAGGATTCCAAGTAACAGGTTAAAGAGCAGAAATAAGATTCATGGTTCTTGCATATATGGTTTGAACTCTAAAGTTTTCACTGGAATCAATTTGTAAAGTTCTAGTTTGTGGAACCCAGAAATGTGATATTAATGAAGTGTCCTAGACTTTTCAATAGGGCCTCTGGAAGGTGATTCAGGAGAAGGGACTTGCTTTGGTCTGAGCAAAGCACTTAACTGTATCCAAACGCTGCCAAGAACAATCATCTGTTTTCCTCTCACTTAACTTGTTGGGAAAGGCAATATACGGATGGGAGAAGTGAAGCTTCAGTACTGTCTTGAAAGAGCGATGAATCATGAAACTCAAGATAATGATAGCAATCACATTGAAATTAGTGGCAAGTATTTTGCTAATTTGGGTAAAAGCCAGGGCTTTTTTTCTCATAGAACGCTCAGAACGGAGTTCCGGCACCTTTTTTGGATGGAACCTTGTAGGGTAGGCAAAGTGGGTTGTATGAGATGTGTGAGTTCCGGCATCTTTTTTTTTTACAAAAAAAGCACTAGTAAAAGCATACATATAGTGACAGATCATAAACTTGGTCTTTTAATCCAGGACTGGCCACTTGAATGCCCTATAGGACAGGCAGCCAAGAGGATGCTGGTGCAGAAAGCTGACTTGTATTTATTTATTGACATAAACATGATTAAAGTGCAAGCATCATGTTTATAACAGAAACTAAGCATAACTGGCTTTTATTCAGATCCAGTGATTTTTAATAATAATTGCTGTAGTACAGCATCTAGTCATTTTTCTGGGAACTGTGGAATATTGATCATTTAGTAAGAAATGCACAATTGCCTGTTTAGGATCAAGCTGAGTCGTTTATGATTTAGCAGGGAGATTAGTTCCAACCGTCAGGTGAGTGACAATTCCAAAGTGCTTGTGTGACTGATCCAATTTCAGTATCTCAGCATGTGCATAAGCAGTCTTAATGGGCAATAATACTGGATCTCTGCTGTAGAAGAGCACAAGAATGTGGTAAAATATTTGGGAATGGTAAGGGATTAACACAAAATCCTCAATGAAGTAGAGGTCTGCCAAATCAATTCTCTGCAAATAAAGATCTAAGGTTCTTTGCTTGATTCCACTCCAAACTGTTCAAAATCCAGCATTGATACAGGATAGGATGGTAAACCAGATCTGACATAATCCGATTCTTCCATTGGAAAGTATGTCTATCAGTACAAGATGAGCCAAGGACTCTCCTCCAAGTATGTGATGCAGTACTTTAACAGAATGGGCTTCCAACGAAACATCCAAACCAAAGGAGTGTTTTTGAAACTGAGCAGGGAGCAATGAGAATAGATCTCAGAAATGTACAGTAGATTGAACTGCTTATGCGTAGCAGTATCATTATACTGTACAGACAATACTGTGTGCCATACTGCAGAAGGCATAATACTTCAGCTTTGAGTAATTTGATTGGTGAAGGAAGAAAGCCCACAAACAGCAAATTATATCATTTTATTCTTTCCTGAAAGTGGAAGATATCTCAGCTTACATCAGCCTTGGGATTCTTTTTTTTTTTTTTCCTCAACTGTGCCAGTTCTGTTATATAGACAAATATCTAAGACTTTGAAATTTGGCTAACTTTCAACAATTAGGAATCCACTCTGTCTTCATTTCTGTATATTTAATGCTTCTGAAAAAATTAATATTGCCAGAATCTCATATCTAATACCTAATTCTATATTTAGATACAGCTGCAGAATGCAAACAAGTTTTTATTCCCTGATGGGCAATGCCTCCATCTGATGTGCATAACTAGGTTCATACGCTGCTTTTGTTGAATAAAACATCATGTCCTAGTTTGCATATTATGCAAAGCCAAACATACAGACTTAAACGAACAACAATGGTTGGCATTATATTTATACTTTAACTATAAACAAATAAACCCATATCATTCAGTGCTCTGTATGAATTTACTGCCTTAATTTCCTTTTGCCAACAGACGTTACTTGACCAGTTTTGTAAGAGATAGCCAGTGAGATTCAAGGCTGAGCAAAGATTTGAACCTGACGCTTCTTAGTGTCTAAAAAGGGAAGACCGACTTCAGTATATTTAAATACCCATTTTACATTGCAAGCCCTGTATATCTCCTTATCTCTTCTGTTTCAGATTGATATTCACTTTATTAAATACAGTATATATGGTAATACTTGGTTTCACTTGTTTGTGGGATGCTCAATTCCCAAGGGGTTTTTTTTGGGGGGTGGGGGAAGGTACTAATCAAAAGGGAAAAAAAGACGAGTAACAAATCTAGATTTGAAGAAGAGCTAAGTTGAAAAGCCTGGATGGAAAAAATATTTTAGGAAAAAAAATGACTTAGCAGAGGAAAGCTGCGAAGGGCACGCCACCATGGGGCTGACCCAAAAAAGAAGATCCCTTTGCTTGGATCACCTACTGCCTCTAAGGGCACATACTCCTGATACAGGGAGAGACTCTGCAGAGGGTCTCTAGGTAACTGTAAAAACTGAACACATTTCTGTGGAAGATTTTCTTCAAAAGAGCTCTCTGCCTTCACCCCCTTAGCCCAAAGTGTACCTGTTATATATTTAACTGTACTTTTTCTTAAGTGACTGGTATAGAAAGCTATTTAATGTTTTCCTTCCAGGGACTTTTTTGTTGAAAATCTGCTCCTGGCTGTTTCCCACTTGTGTGGTAAAGACATATTTGTAGCCTGTAAAGAATGTTAGGCTTCAGCAAATCCTACTTGCAAAAGCTGTTTTGAACTGAACAAAAGAAAAAGTTAGAGGACCCACTAACATTCGATTGATTTGTTCAAATATATCTCTTGTCATTCCCTGAAACTGTCTAAATGTAGGTGACAAGTTCCTCAAACTAAGAATTCAGCCATTGCTAATATAAATAAATCGACGCTGTGCACGTCTCCTGCGTGCTACATGTGCCAACAGTAGGATATAAATAATACAGTACTCCTCTAACAGTAATATTGCATACTGAGATCTTGTTGAGAGTTAAATTTCTGCATCTTCCTCTCCCTTCTCTGCTCAGCCAGCATCTGCCAGTGGCAAAGATGTGACTGAGACCGGAGAATAGTTAGGTAGGAACTGATAATAGGGAGAGCACTGTGCAGTCCTAGCTTTGTGGTGTTTCATCAAGAGAATGGAGAAGAAATGGAGAAGGCACAAATAGAGAGGACTTAAAAGCAAAGCAAAAGAGACTGACTATGCTTCAAGCCGGATCTTTTTTTCTTATGGGTTTTTTTTTGTTCCAAGAAAGAACAAGCCCAGGGGAGGCTGTGCGACTATTTTTCCCTCTCTGAAAGAGACCAATGCGCTCAGGAGGAGACGTGATGCTTCATTCTCCTCTTCCAATGAAAAGTCTCCAAAAGCTTAGATTCTGCCCTAAAATAGCATCATTCCAAACAAGTTTATATGAAGGCCATAACGGAACAAGCTAATTCTCTTCCTTGTTTTTTATTCTTAAAGCTAGGATAAGCATTTCAAGGGTTCACAGAGTAGAAAGTGCCCCCAATGCTGGTTTTGGAGATTCCCATGATGGCAGTGATCACTCAGTGGGGACAGAAGGTTCCCCAAAGAAGCGTTTAAAACTTTCACAGCTTCCCTGACCACAGCCAGCCCCCTCTCTTGCCTCTTCACCTCACCTGCGCTTGTATTCATCCCGTTCCCTCTTCACCTTGGCCAGGACATTGTAGAGAGCCCGGATTTCAGGGGTGATGGTGTCTATCTGCACCCCAACTCCATCCGGGTGCCTCCAGGAGACCCCAGGCCCCTGAACGAGCGTAGTCTCTAGGCCTGGCCCCAGACGGCGAGCCTGCGAGAATGACCAGATGGTCCCAGGCAGGAAGCGGGAGGATGCGGAGAAAGCGCTGCTGGGCAAGGAGGGAGACTGGCAAGAAGTGGGGGTGAGCGGTGCTCCCGGGTGGTGGCAGCTGGGGGAATTCAGCACCCTCGACGTGCTGCTACCCAGTCCCACCGGCCGGCTGCCGCTGCTAGCCCCACTGGTCAGGGAGAGTCCCAGCGGGCGGATGGGGCTGATGAAACCGGTCTGGACGGCTTGGTCCCGGCGCTGCAGGCTACCCCGACGGGCTCCCCCTTCCTCCAGGGCCTGCTGGAGCTGCTTTTCCAGCTGCCGGTTGCGGCGCTCCAGCTCGTGCACCTTGGCCAGGAAGCATCGGAAGCGGAGGTTGAGGGTCTTCAGCACGTTGATGTTGGAGCCCAGGTCGTTGCGGAGGGCCATGGCGACCGGCGGTGCCGGGAAGGAAGCGCCGGCGGCGAGGGAAGCCGGCGGGGCCAGTTCCCTGTCGAGCGCGTCCCCCTGGGGCTCGTGGGGAAGAAAGAGGAGGGACGGCAGCTGCTGGCGCTGGCGCTGCTCGGGGCCCGCGGCTCCCAAGCCCTGCTGCTCCTGCTGCAGGAGGAAGAGGTTTGGGCCGAATAACGGGTTCATGGCTCCGCCAGCCGTCCCGCAGCTGCGACAGGGAAGGGGGGAGGGAAGCGGCCGCTGGGCGGAGAGGCGCAGCCCAAGCAGCCAATCCCCGCCGCCCGCCGCGGAAGAGGGCGGGAAGGCGCCCCGAGCTGCGGAGGGAGGGATGCGGCGCTGGACAACAGAGGATGGTGCGGCGTCCTGTGGGAGGGACGGAGGGAGGGAGGGAGGGAGAGATGCGCGGCCGCGGCCGGCGGACTGAGGCGACCGCGCGATGGCCCGCTGACGCCGATGGCCTGGGCTGGCTCTGAGGCCGCCGCTGCTGTCGCAACGGAGGATCCGGGTTGCAGCTTCTCCCGCTAAGCGTTGGCGAATAAATTGCTCGACTCTTCAGGCAAAGCAGTTGGATCCGGGTGGTTTTTTTTTTTTTAATGCCTACCATCGTTTTTTGCATCATCCCTATCAGCTCGCACCGGAACTATTGGAGACCAGAAGGCTGGGCAGCTCAGACCCCTAAATAGCGACAAAAGGTGCTGAACGGACTGCTGACCCTATCCAACACCAACCAACCAACCCCTCTAGAAGCCTTTACTAGCGGCAGTTTAATTTACACTTTGAAAAGCAGAAAACCCAAAATGGAACAGATGACTCCCTTGTAATATTAGCTGCTGAATCTTTTGAAGCAGTAACCTAGCATTTCAGAGGTGAAGGAATGACTAGAAAGCTATTTAACGGTTGCCTTTCGGGGACTTCTTTATTTATTGAAAATCTGCTCCTGGCTGTTTTCCACTTATGTGGTAAAGACTTATTTGTAGCCTGTAAAGAATGTTAGGCTTCAGCAAGTCCTGCCTGCAGAAGCTGTTTTCAACTGAACAAAAGAAAGAAGTCAGAGGACCCACTAACATTCGGTTGATTTGTTCAAATGTATCGTCATTCCCTGCAACTGAATCTTACTCTCCAAATAGAGTATGAGACTTGGCATAAAAAGCACAGCAGCATTAGCAAGCATTAAGAGCTGTAATTGTGATGGCTCACTTTGAGCAGACATAGCGGCATGTAGCTTGATGGTGATTTAACGTATGAAAATTCTAAGGACACCTGAGAATCTGTACAGAGTAGTTTTCTGTCCAAATTCTTTAACTTGTTCACTGATTATCTGAACCTGGGGGTGAACAGTGGAATACACATTTGGAAGCAACACTAACTTGCTCAGTATAGTGTAATCCCATGAAAAAGATCCCAAAAGGTATCTGCTAAGTGAAAAAATAATTTTTGCACATTTTTATTCCATGCTATTGACAAACATATTGATCATTACAGAATCCAACCAAACACTCTTAATGTCCAAACAAAATAAATTGCTTTCCTTAAAAGGAGTCAAAAGACCAGCATGATCTGGAACAAAATGAGGCCCTGTATATTTACCTCCAGTCAGATGGTTTCCTGCCTTCTTTCCAGCTGCTCAGTTCACATTAATTTTGTATTCTGGAATTCACACAAAATTCTGTGGTTTCAGCAGTTAAAGCATATGCTGAGTCTTCACTGACTGCTTTGAAGGGGAACAGCCCCCTTGGATGTTTGCTCAAATTCACTCCAGCTTACCAAGTACCTGGTTCCATTTCAGCTCCCATCTTGTCCACACTCATTCCCTGCTATTAGGGCCAGCATTAAAATTCAGACTAACAAAGAATAGAAAAAAAATATTGATCCAAAGACATTGTCACTCAAATTCTACATCCTCAAGCAATACAAATTTGCTAGGTTTAATTGAGCAGGTCAAATTCACTCTTAACTTTTGTAGTTTTGTATTATGTTTCCTTTCAGGAACAACCAACTGTGCAGGATTCCTAAGATCCCTTTAGATTAAATGTATTGGCTTCACTTCTCCACACAAAAATGCTGACACACACCATAGATAGGCAGACTTCCTGCAGGTTTTCAAGCCCCAGGCCTTCTGACTAGGCACACACTAGCCGAGAGTGCTTTAAAGAAGACACCCAGGGCAGAGAACTCTACCACCTGAGCAACACTTCCGCAAACAGCCTCATCTATTGGACTTTTTGAGAGCGGCAAGATAGATCAGGGCTTCAGCTGGAGAGCTCTATCATTACTGGCTAGGTTTATACCCACCCTTTCTCTAGTCTAGGAGCTCCAAGCATCCTGTACAGTTCTCCCTTTGTTTTATTCCCTATGATCATGTTCAGAAGGCTGGACTGGGAGGAAGTGTGGAGTAGAACTCTGGTCTCCTCAATCCTTGTCCAACATCGTAACACTGTGCCATGTTGCACCTGTGTACAATTAAGATTAAAACACAGTCTTTTGTTTTTAAAATATCATATAATTGCAACTTTCAAAATCCAACCCCATCATCTCAGAAAGCAGTCAGGAACCAATTAAATTGGTTTATGATTAAATGAAGCCAAGTTATGCTCTGCATAAAGTTATGTGTGCTTGCCTGCAATGTGTATTGGCCTTCTCCAAAATTCTTCCAAGAATTTTAAAGCTTTCGCCAGTCCTAAATAATAAGCCTATTAAATCATTGCATAGCCCCAAGTGTGAAACACAGTTGCAGATGACAAGGAAGTTTTATCCAGACACATGAAATCAAGGAAATTTTTAATGAGAGGTAAGGGGTTTCATACAAATAGTCTCTGCCCTTCAACAGGCTAAAAACAAATGAAACATCTGAAGCGCAAAGGGGAAATGCCTGATCGCTCCTGCACCAGTCTTGCCAGGACATGTTATCTTGGTAGTCAGGATCTCCCACCAGTCACCCCAGAATTGCCACCAGTTATTCCATGGTGTATCAAACATAACGGCCTCCTTCTACTGGGGGTTTCGTTGTACCCTGCCTTTTTTTCTGGGAGTTAACTTAGCCCTTAGTCCTCCAGGAGAGGGCCAAGCAGCATTCAAGAGTCTGGACCTCTTCTGAAAGTTGCTTTGCTTGGAGGCAGCAAGCGGTTTCTTCTTTTTATTTACTTTCAACTCTCCTTTAGCTTCCTTCCCGGCTGCGACTGCAGTTGGAAGCTCTTGCTTTGAAGCCTGCTGCTGACTGGCTTTACTTTCTGGACCTTTTTTCTTTTTAGGTGGAGGTTCAGTTGTAGCTGGATCAGATCTGTCTTTTACCGTTTGCTTTGTTAGCTCCCCACTGGGCACTTCATCTAGAAGTTAAAAAATAAAGTTAGATTAGGAGTAGCCATCAGATTACTACATTTTCAGTTTTTAATTAATTTCAGGTTTTAACACCTTTAACAGGAAATTTCTAGGTCCCAATTATTACTAAAGGTTCTGAGAAGAGCTGGTAAAAACCCAATTCTCATCTTAATTCAAACTGCACCCTCCTCCCCGCTGTTAGAACAAGGTATTAGGATGTTGAAACTACACAATAATTTACAGTTGATTAATTTATTTTAAGAGTTAGCTTCACTGGAAGATGTATGTATAATGTCAAATTCATTTACATATATTATTGGAAAGGTGTGCAGCATTTGGGTCTAATGCAGGAAAGAGGGCTTTGGATCCAAAAAGGCATCCTTGGCCTACACTACAAAGGAGCTTTTTCTGGGCCTGCATGATAGCTTCATGGACTCAGCAAAATACTTGGTCTGTGTTCAACATGTACAGCAGTGTGTCTCCATAGGTGTGTATCCCAACCCAAATATACCACCCACTCTGGAGAGTGTCTATTTGTGACATCTAACAGAATCAACAGATAGTGATATTCACATTCTCCCCAACATAATTTTCTCTTTGGTTTCTATTCTTTAGTCCTTTCCCCAGCAATTATTTAGGTACTGTTCAGGTCCACCTCAAAATAAAATCTTGTTAGTTAACTAAATAGGTTCCGTGGATAGCAAGATGCAAGGTAATTCAGCAAGATAGTGTATTCTGGTTGAAGTTGTTAATTGATTTCCCGGTTTATGATTCCTGGTGGGCGTTGTCTGTCAGCAAAACAAGGTTTCTGAAAAAAGGCAAGCTCTCAGATTCATTACCTTTCTGAGGTTTAGGAATGGCATTGGAAAATTTTTTCAATTTGGCCACAAAAAACCCATCCATGTTGTGGGTGTGCGGATAGAAACGGCGTGTGGATTTCAAGGAAGGATGGAAACGACGCTCCTTAAACCTAGACAAATGCAAAGAAAAAGTGACGCATTTCCAATACCCGAAGCATTCGAGCAAATGTCCACTGTCCCACTCCCATTTTTCAGAATTAGAGATACAAACCGGGTAAATCCTTCTTTGCCGAAGTCCAGGCCCGTTGGCACCAAGCGGACGTTGCGTTTCTTCAGGGCATAATCCACCACCCACTCGTTCTCTTCTACCTGTCACCAGAGAGCACAGGCAGTCAGGTTGGTCAACGTCTCCAGAAGAACAAAAGTGTCAGTGGAGACGGCAAATAAAACAGACACCTACCATGACTGAACATGTGCAGTACACAATGTATCCCCCAGTCACAGAGGTTGCATTAACAGAGTCAATGGCACTGAGGATCAGCTCCTTCTGTATATGAGCACAGCGCAAAATGTCCTTTTCATCCTGAAAAAGACAGGAAGATGAATGTTAATAGAAACAAATCTCAGTACTTTTTTTTTAAAGGGGGGGGGGGAATTACAAAGTTTCCACCAGGAGACAGATGGGGGACTGAACTCTGTGCTTTTCTGCATTTTTCAGTGGCTTTTATACCATCAGCAAGGATCTAGAATGTGGGCAGGAGAGGACTGCATGGATAATGCTCACAGTTGGGGAGTTGCTTTCTGGAGGTGTTGCTGAGGAATTTGGCCAAAGCATTTATTTTGCAAGAGCTTGTGTTGTTTTTAATTTATTTGGCTTCTATAGCCACTCATTTCAACAAGTAACTCAAACCAGTTATTTTCAGACTACTATTTCAAAAATAGAATAAAGTTTTCTATTCTTCTAGTTGCCTTTGTTCATTCAGCATACTGGCACTCTTTGAACCTGTTAAAACCAGTCTTATTCTGCAATATACATTTTATTATCAGGATTCTAAATATATTCGAGAGATCCGGAAGAGTTCGGACTACTCCACCTCAATTATTTGAATTTTTCTTTGAAGTAATCTCATTTATATGCCAGATCTTAACCAACCCAGGACCTTGCACACTGTTTAGTTCCATGACCAATTCTTCCAACGGACATTCTAGCCAAAAGTTTTAACTTCTGACCAGATAAAGTCACTGTTCAATCAATATGCTTACATCATGCATCTCTCACTTCTTTCAGATATCCTTAAAAAGGCACCTCTGTGTAGCTTATGGCAATGCATGAGAACAAAGGATGGATGTATCATTCTGAGCTACTCTGCATGCCCATTCTGATACTGCTATGCTTCATGCAATGAGAATGAATAAACTTACCTTATTAGTTTTGACTGTGGGGTCCTTTGAAATAACACCAGTACCACTGCAGGGAGCATCAAGCAGGACTCTGTCAAATCCACCCAGTACCTTAAGTTGAAGAAAAATGGACTTAGAAGGAAGTTACTCTCGATTCTATCTGCTCTTGATTTGATCAGCTTACTGAAGACTAAACTCTTATCTTGAAGTCTACTCGTCCCCACAGAGCAGAAGGCAAACCAGCCACGTCTGGTCCTCCCTGCCCTCCTCAGCAACCTGGTCATGAATCTTGCTCAGCCAGCAGAGGAAGGGTGAGGCAGCTGGCTGATAAAGAGTGGAGGCAGCTTTGCCCCTGACAGTTACCTCAAGAAAGGAAAGGGGCCCCTCCTCACCCTCAGCAGCATACCTTAGGAAACTGGCGCCCATCACAGTGGCTCACAACAGTGTTTGTGACTCCTAAGCGGTGCAAATTTCCCACCACACTGTGCAAACGCTCAGCACTGCTGTCATTAGCTAGTATCACCCCTGTGTTCTTCATCAGCTGAGCTGCCGGGTAGAACAGAAAAGTACGTGTCAGGCCTGCCTTTGCAGCAATGATGCAGCAACTCCCAAGAGGCTTCCATTCCTTCCACACAATATGCTGGTTTGGGGTTTCCTACAGGGACAAATCCTCCTCCTCCATACAAAATGGAGGAGATTGCTTGCATTTCCTATGAAATAGCCTTCTCTGTGGATTATTCAGCACAGCTCTAAATTCCTTGGACTGTCTTAAAAAAAAGTTGGTTGAGGACAAGATTTCTGCATGTCCTCCCTAAAGCCAGATATGACAACATTTAGTTCCCTCTAGGCTGCTAGTTATGAAACCTTAGCAACAACCAAGGCAACAAGGTTGGCAACGGTATTTTTATGGCATTTTGAAGGCTGGCTGGGGAATTCTGGAAGCTGAAGTCCACACGGCTTAAAAGTTGTTGAGGTTGAAAAACACTGGTTTAGTAAACAAAATTGAAAGGCAAATTAACCTTACTTCTTATGAGAAATGTTGAGAAGAAGGATGATCAGGATATGCAGGCTTCATTACCAAAGCAACAAGAGATGAAATATGCCACGAGTCTAACAGATAACATTTGGAAGAGATTTAGATATCTCCCTATTTCACAGGAGTATAAGAAGGGAGAGGATGTAAGACGTAAGATCTGCCCCCACTCTCCTATCCTTCCGCAAGAGCCTGAAGGCCAGGTTCTGCCGGTTGATCTGAGTTCCACGTGGAACAGGCTTCTGGACTGATGGCAGACTCCAACTCCCCACTTGCCCTTTGCTCTCCACCCACTCATCTTTTTGATTATCATATTGATGTATTATCCTTTTGTCTTCCTTTGTCATTGTTTATTTTATTGTTCTATTATTTTACTTCTGTTCTGCTTGCACTTCTTTCCTTTTCTTCCTTTTTATTATTGTAAGCCGCCTAGAATAGCCTCATGCCAAGAAGTGGCCTCAACAAGTGGCCTCAAATCAGACAAAAGTGTTGAAGAGATGAACCTAAACCTTGATTGGGCTGGTTCATCCCAAACAATTACCTGAGGATAGGGGGAAAGACTATAATTATGCACACTCTTTCCCTCTAGCCATGCCACATAGAGCAGCAACAACTGGAGAGGATGTCAATTTAAAAACATTAAGAGACCTTGATAAAGTCCAATGCTCCATAACAATGCTACTGAATTCCAGCAAATAAGTAAAAAATTCCTTTTCAAGCCAGGGATTAGGGAAATGGAATGGGAACAGACCCAGAAATACTCTTTAATCTACCATGTGCATTTCTGTACTCTGTATTTATTGTAGGCATTCAAATACTACTCAGGCTGAAATATTAACAGGGTTCTTCTTTTGTGTCAACCCAGGATATCAGGGGCTGTTTTGTCCACGCCCACACCGAATCCCCAACATTCACTCTTAAGAATAAAAAACAAAATGGTAGCTACACAGGGGAATAAAGGTTACTCTTCTAATTTCTCCACCTACAGCTACCTCCTGTGATAGCTGGGTCCTACCCTTGAGCTTAGCAACCAAAGGAAGAAATGGGGAAAGAGCATGGAAGGGGGATCTACAACCGTACTCCATGGAAGTCCAGTGAAACATGGAGCCATACTTTACTCTGTCAAAGGCTTTAAAACTGGGTCTCCCAGTATTACCTCTTATCTTGTTTTCATCATCTGGTTCTCTTGCTGGGAGGATAAGGAATCAGGGGGTGAGGAGTAAGCCCAGATCTTATTACTTGGTTGTTGTTTTTTTAAATACCTTTTCAATTCTCTGCCTATCCTGCAAGTGAGGGCTATGTTGCAAAAACCCAACTAAACCAATATGAAACCTACAACTGTCCCTACAGAAGGAAGAGAATGACAATTTCTGTCTTCAGAAAAGAAAGGGCCCTTCAGAAGGAGCCTGCCTTTTAATGGAAAGCGTAGAGCAGCCTTGTATGGTGGGCAGTCCCCCAAAATGGGGAATTTGAACCCATTCTTCCCCAACAAGCATGAGTACCTATGTAACTGGTCTTGCCTCCTGGAGCACAGCACATGTCCAGAATGCGCTCATTCTCCTGAGGAGCAAGAGCCATAACAGGGAGAAGGCTGGAAGCACCTTGCAGCATGTAGTGTCCAGCTAAGTATTCTGGGGTGGCACCTAAGAGTCAAAAAAGGAAAGACCACAGGGATAAATACAGGGAAAGCAGTGGCAGAGCATCTATATAGAGGCAGGACTTTGGGGGGGGGGGAGAGCAGAGAGATACCCACCTATAGGCACGGAGGAGTCATAAACCACAAGCCCAGTTTTTGACCACTTTCCTAATGGGTCTAAATTCACTCCACGATTTATCAAGGCCTGTAACATAAAAGAGGCAGTTTAGCTCTTCCAATCCTGGCGAAAGAAGAGAGAAAAAGAGGCTGGAAACGCTCAGGTAGGTACACACCTGGGCTAAATCACGGCGTCTTGTCTTCAGTGTATTGGTGCGGAGGGTCACTGGCCGAGAGACCTCATTGGCTTCCAAGAATTCAACCAGCTAAAAGCATGAAGAATGAAAGAATGGGAATCTTTCCTCATCAAGAAGCAGTGGTTATACACATTTTCCCATGGAGTAGAAGTAATTGAGCTGACGCTTGATTTAAAGGATACCAATCAATCAAAAGAGGTGAAGAGGGCAAAACCGAAAATTCTTTTTCACATCAACTGATGCTATGCAAGAAACCAAGACCAGTTCTTAGTCTCCCAATGATAATCTAAGGGCAAAAAGCATCTCATCAGCCAGAGCTAATGTTATTGGGGAGAAGCTCTGATGGTAGGGAAGAAGAGGAATGTTTACAATTATACTGGAGTTCTTGCAGCAAGCAGATATGCGGTAATGTATGCGTGCACATTGATCTGCATGTCAATATAGTGAAACTTATAAACAAAAGAAATGGAAGACTGAAAATGTTTTTGGCACCAAAACAATTATCTGCCAAGATTTCAGCCTGTTGTTGACTGCAGCCACCAAATGTTTGTGTTTCTGACTAAAAATCTTTCTAGAAAAATAGTACCTCAGACAGAGGGAAGAGCTCTGTCATCTTTCCAATTAAGAAATCACTGTAGGAGTAATATGCGGCAAGATCCCGATGCAGAAGGGATAAATATTCCTGCCTTGAGCGTTCTTTCTCTCGCTTTGAACTGAAATCCTGAAGCACCTCCATATTATCTTTTATACGCTGATGAATGAGTTGGAGATCAGGAGGCTGAGCAGGTGAAAAGGAATTAAGGAACAACCACAAATATGTGAAACTGTCTTATACCAGGGCAGATATAACTGATTTTACTAACAGCTTACTCAGCTTTTTGCAGTACAGACTCCAGAGATTATTGATTCCATCAGCGATTTCTTCAGGTTTCCACAACAGGGGCACAAAAGAGTTGCTGGAACCTATCAAACATGCGACCCCTGGTTAGGATTACACAAATCCAAACTACCACTACTAGATGACAGCAAAAATATATTTTTGCACTCCAGATTTGGTAATCGCAGTACTTAGCTTGGCCCCCTTGCACAAATATAAAAGTTACAAGAAAACTATTTTGAATCCCAATAAGGAACATTAGGGGTTGAAGCTTAATTTTCACTTTGAACTTTCATATTCTACCATACAAAATAAAATTGGTTGTGAAAATGTGTCATGCTAGCTCAATGCAAGATAGATTGTGGTTTATCATGACACACTGGGACACACCACATCCATTTACTTATTACATATTTATCTGATTTAAAAAAAAACCTAAAATGGAAATGAACTGAAATGTGTCAAGAGAGATATTGATACCTAAGCTCTCTTTCAAGAAAGCAATTCAGGACTGCCACTCTTTTATGGAAAGTTTAAGAGAGCATTAATCTGAGGGACCTGTATGAATTCACCATTCAGACCCTATAATCAGGGTTTCCTAACCATGGCAACTTTCACACATGTTCAACTCCCGGAATTCCCCATCCAGCCACGTTGGCGAATTCTGGGAGATGACGTCCATGCGTTTTAAAGTTGCCAAGGTTGGGAAACCCTGCCTATGACAAAGCTGTGCCATGCAAAGGGATCTCTAGGGAAAGACTCAGGAGGAGGCACAGGGCAACTCTGGACAACCCCCTTAATATTCTCTGGGTCCACCAGGGTAAGGATATCTTCTTTCTCTATCTCCTGCCCACTGGGAAGCACAAAGCACTCCTGTTCCTCCGTGTTGAGCTGCAGATCTGTGTCCTTTTCGTCTTCTTCTTGCTCTACCCTCTGCTTGGACACTGGTGGCTCATCCTCACTGTCATCCTCACTGATGTCTTGCCTGCAACCCAGAAGAAAACCATTTTGCAGGGAGACTCACAGAGTAGGAGAAAAATTGGATCCATTGTAAGGGGAAAAGACCCAGCAATTCCCCCAAATCGAATATTTTGGATTACTCACCCTTCCATCTTTTGCTTTTGAGCAGCTCGTTCTATAGGCAGGAGCTGAATGGAAAAGCACATGAAGAACCACTTAATCAAAGGCAGGAGTATTCTGTGCCCACCCAATCTGAATAATGCAGATCTATTATATAAGGAACGGGGATGGCGAGTCTATTAACATAAGCTTTATTTAATTAGATCAGGAAGGCTTCCTGACTCTTAAATGACTCTGGGTGGTCTTAGAGAAGGGGTCCCCAACCCCCCCCAAGCCGCGACCCATTAGGAAACAGACCACGCAAGTGAGTGAAGCTTCATCTGCACATGCACGGGATCTAGGTGAAACCACACACACACCCTCAGATCTGTGGAAAAACTGTTTTCCATGGATCTGGTTCCTGGTGCCCAAAAGGTTGGGGACCACTGCCTTAAGAGAACCCCATCTGTGGAGGTTTTTTTAAAATATAAAATATGTACCCATTCTGTGAATGCAGCTATCTTTTTACATACTGTAATAGTGACACTAGAACAGAGCAGAACCAGTCACACACACACACACAAATAGGAGACCCTTATAAAACTTTCATTAAAAGACCCTTATAAAACTTTCATTAAACTTCAATAAAAAAAGCTTCAAGGTGCTGCAGGAGACCCTCTTGTGTCAGTGGAAGAGCTATTATAGCCCCAGGGCTATAATACTGGGGAAATGTATTGGGGGAGGGGGAGGGGGAAGGAGAGAGGAAAGGAGGAGCAAGATTAAACTGACCATCATTTTTCATTATTACTCAGCAAAGGTCAAAGCAAACCTGTGGGAAAGCTAGGAAGCAAATAAATAAAACAAATTTCCCAGCCTTGGAAAGCCACTGTGACATCTCTTGCACAGCACTCAAAACTGACAGTTTCTGTTCAGCAACAAAATCATAGGCAAAACAAACATCTTCTTCAGCCTTAGGTTTTCTTGGTCATACAGGCAGATTCCCACACTTGGTCTTAGTAACTAAGTTAAATAAAATATAGTATACTCTGTTTGTATTGGTAGCCCAGTTGCTTTGTAATGTTAGATTACAATGCATCCCAACACAGAACATGGGGTTCTAAGTCAGCGACAAAATGGCCCAAGAGACAGAGCAGACACAAAATTCAAACAGGAGACAATGCACAAGAATTTCTACTTAATAAGAAAGAAATATTTCCATCTATCTGAATAACATCCCCCAAAAGGCATTATTGCCCAATATTCTTACCTCTTCATCACTAGAGGAAGCAACTCCATAGTCATCCATAATGTCATCCTCACTTAGATCATGTTCATCACTGAAAGCCATGCTTTCTCCTTTGTCTTTTTCACTCTCTTCAGTCCTGGATCTTTTCTTCCTTAAGGCAGGGGAGGTGAGCTGTGTGACAGCATCACTGCTGCAGTTAGTTGGGTTGTCCTCTTGGGAACTTTTCCCCTTGTTTGCATTCTTTAGTGGTTTTTTTTTAGCTGCCAAAAAGGACAATGGAACACTGTGAAATAACTGCAATGAATTGTCTGCCCTGGCACACTTTAGAGCACAGGTCTTCACCTCGTGTGGATGGAGAATAATGAACGTTGTAATTCAGGAGAAAGATGGTGACGGTCAGATGGGGTTGGCAGGGCCAATGAGTGTAAGGTAGCCAGGCTGTCAGAATACAGGACAGAGATGAAAGGTGTGGGGAGGGGGAGGATTACTTATGTCAAGTGATCAATCTTGCTAAAGTTCTCCTGATCAGTTGAATACAATTGCTAAATATCCTTTAGTCTGAAGTGGTAAAAGAGCAGGGGGTACCAAAGTGGCACAAAAGTAGCTTTCATTTACCAAACTGACATCTAACGAAGTAGAGCTTTATAAAATTTGTTAAAGCTAGTAGCACTGTGGTTTGTTAATCTTTTTGCATTGGCCAGTGATTCTTATGGCGGGGGAAGAAGCTTTCTAAAGAGATAAAAAATGACATAGAATGAGTCTCTGAGTAGTTGTTCCTGGGGTCCAAGGGACTGACAGGAACAGACTGCAATAAGTTGATGTTGGGCCTAGAGAAAGCAAAGAACAGACCCCACCCTCCTTCTGCCTACACTGCCCCACTAGAACCCAGCTTCTGAATACCAGACAGTATCTGAAGTGGAATGTCCTTCCTAGTCTCCTGAATTATTAGAAAAGAAATGACCAACAGTTACTCAGTGGCTTAGTATTCTAGACATTTTAGTATAATCAGCGTATGCTACTGGTAAGTATGGAAACTAAAGGCCTATATATCTGAATGATACAAAGTTGGGGAAGCACATTGCTGCTCTACATCCATCAGTCGTAAACCCTGAATAGTAATAGCTCCAGCCAACCTGCCTAAATAAGTTAAAGGATAAATATTCTTGATTCTATCAATGTACCTGTCACATTTTGGTGATTGAGGACATTTTTGCTCATCTGCGGTTTCTCAGATTTAATCCGTCTTTTTGCAGCTCTAAAATGAAATAGAAGAATGAATAAAAAGCGACTCTGTCCAAGACAGTAAAAACAAGGAACATGAATTTAACACTTTGAGTAAATACATTTAAAATGATTAATTAGCAAAACAACAACATGAGAACAAAAAATATGTTGGTTCTCCCTTATTGCTGTTTTAAATTCTTCACATTTACTATAAATGGATGGATCTGCTTATTTCAGGAAAATTGTGTCAACTGCTGCTAAAAAGCCTAATAAAAAAGCTGGATTGAATGAAAAGCAACACCTCCAATGTTATAGGTCATCAGTAGATGGCAGTACTGATGCATTGCGAGCTCTGATGTGTTTTTAGCATCAATTCTTTCACTTCATTTGGTGGGAAGCTGCTGCAAGAAAATGTTATGTGGCTGTTTGTGAAATGGAAACCTGCAATGAATACTTGACAGTGCAATGCACCGTGACTGAATTTTTGACTACCAAAAGAGTCCCTCCAACTGAAATTTACAACTATATGCAGGTTGTTTACCATGATAACTATTACAATATGAGTACTGTGCATCATTGGCAAAAAAATGTAAAGATGGTGATTTAAGAGAGCTGATTTGTATGATCAAATACAAAGGGGATGATCTGTGATAGAAACCAACAGGTTTTACATGAGCAAGGCTGATGAACTGATGAAGGAGTATTGGCAGATCACTCAAAGGGAAGTTGCTGTTAAATTTGGAATTTCACAGAAACGTTTAGATCACGTTATATGATGTTCTTCAATATCAGAAGGTTAGTGCAAGATGGGTTCCTTGTGTGCTGGTGAGAGAGATGAAAGCTTCAACAGTTTAAATTTGCCAGCAGTTCTTATCACATGAGACTCTTTCTGCAATTGCTATCCCATTGTGAGGAATTTCTTCATTGCACTGTGACAGCTAATGAAACACGGGCTCATCGTTATGACCCAGAAATGAAACATTAGTTTATGAATATAGTTAAAATGTGTCACTCGAGAAAAAAATTCAAAATTCAGCCATTAGCAGGAAAACTCATGGTTCTGATGTTAATCACATTGATTTCCTTGAACTTTGCGCTATTATCAACTAGAATGCCGAGTTGCAATACTGAAACTTTGAAATAAGCATAATTTGGAAGCAGAAAAAGGATGTTTTGCACCAACATGACAACACTAAACCTTATACCTCATAAGCCACCCAAGAGGCAATGGCAAAATTAAATCTGACATTTTACTCCATCAACTGTACAGTCTAGACTAGCACATGTGACTTCCACTTTCCCCAAAATTAAAGGAATACCTTGGTGGATATCTGTTTGACTCAAAGAGGTGGAAAGGACTGTCAGAACCTGGTTGAAGAGACTAAGTATGGAGCTCTTTCCTGACAGCTTTAAAAAGCTTGTTCCATAATACTGTACTTCACAGGGCCAAAAATGTAAAGATGGTGAACCAATAAGAGTTGATTTGTGTGATCAAGAACAAAGCAGACAACCTGTGGCAGGAACTGATGAGTTGCACATGAAAAAGTTGAAGCACATGAAAAAGTTGAAGTGATTAAGGACAATAGATGAATCAAAAAGAAATTGCTGTCACGTTTGGCATTTGATATGAACAGAAATGTGCAGCAAATGATAATTATATGCAGAAATAAAAACAGGCAACAAAAGAGCTAATTTCAAGGATTATTTCCCTGTTTAAAGTTATAGAGATGAAGGCATTACTTTTCATTCATTCCTTATATCACAGCTTATATACAGTGGGGCAAAAAAGTATTTAGTCAGCCACCAATTGTGCAAGTTCTCCCACTTAAAAAGATGAGAGAGGCCTGTAATTGTCATCATAGGTAGACCTCAACTATGAGAGACAAAATGAGAAAACAAATCCAATCACATTGTCTGCTTTGGAAAGAATTTATTTGCAAATTATGGTGGAAAATACGTATTTGGTCAATATCAAACGTTCATCTCAATACTTTGTTATATATCCTTTGTTGGCAATGACAGAGGTCAAACGTTTTCTGTAAGTCTTCACAAGGTTGGCACACACTGTTGCTGGTATGTTGGCCCATTCCTCCATGCACATCTCCTCTAGAGCAGTGATGTTTTGGGGCTGTCGCTGGGCAACACGGACTTTCAACTCCCTCCAAAGGTTTTCTATGGGGTTGAGATCTGGAGACTGGCTAGGCCACTCCAGGACCTTGAAATGCTTCTTACGAAGCCACTCCTTCGTTGCCCGGGCGGTGTGTTTGGGATCATTGTCATGCTGAAAGACCCAGCCACGTTTCATCTTCAATGCCCTTGCTGATGGAAGGAGGTTTGCACTCAAAATCTCACGATACATGGCCCCATTCATTCTTTCCTGTACACGGATCAGTCGTCCTGGTCCCTTTGCAGAGAAACAGCCCCAAAGCATGATGTTGCCACCCCCATGCTTCACAGTAGGTATGGTGTTCTTTGGATGCAACTCAGCATTCTCTCTCCTCCAAACACGACGAGTTGTGTTTCTACCAAACAGTTCTACTTTGGTTTCATCTGACCATATGACATTCTCCCAATCCTCTTCTGGATCATCCAAATGCTCTCTAGCAAACTTCAGACGAGCCCGGACATGTACTGGCTTAAGCAGGGGGACACGTCTGGCACTGCAGGATCTGAGTCCCTGGCAGCGTAGTGTGTTACTGATGGTAGCCTTTGTTACGTTGGTCCCAGCTCTCTGCAGGTCATTCACTAGGTCCCCCTGTGTGGTTCTGGGATTTTTGCTCACCGTTCTTGTGATCATTTTGACCCCACAGGGTGAGATCTTGCGTGGAGCCCCAGATCGAGGGAGATTATCAGTGGTCTTGTATGTCTTCCATTTTCTAATTATTGCTCCCACAGTTGATTTCTTCACACCAAGCTGCTTGCCTATTGCAGATTCAGTCTTCCCAGCCTGGTGCAGGTCTACAATTTTGTTTCTGGTGTCCTTCGACAGCTCTTTGGTCTTCACCATAGTGGAGTTTGGAGTGTGACTGTTTGAGGTTGTGGACAGGTGTCTTTTATACTGATAACAAGTTCAAACAGGTGCCATTAATACAGGTAATGAGTGGAGGACAGAGGAGCCTCTTAAAGAAGAAGTTACAGGTCTGTGAGAGCCAGAAATCTTGCTTGTTTGTAGGTGACCAAATACGTATTTTCCACCATAATGTGCAAATAACTTCTTTCCAAATCAGACAATGTGATTGTCTGGATTTGTTTTCTCATTTTGTCTCTCATAGTTGAGGTCTACCTATGATGACAATTACAGGCCTCTCTCATCTTTTTAAGTGGGAGAACTTGCACAATTGGTGGCTGACTAAATACTTTTTTGCCCCACTGTATAATATGCTTTCCTAATAATGTTGATTATCTGTAAAACTACAAAAGCTCCCGTTACACTGCAGATACACATATTGCAAGGCTATATAAAACTGAATAGCATAAAAAAAATCAAATTTAATCTTATGGTTTGCTGCGAGCATTGATCAATCACTACCTGAGATTTAGAGGATGTGATGCTAAGTATGTAGTAACTTTAGCATTAATTTCTAATGCTAACCTACACACTTTAGCAAAAATAGGAACTATATGATTCAGGGACAACTAACCTTTGGATTTAAACTCAGCATAAAAACAAGCCAAACCGTAGCACTACTGACATCTCCTTGAAAATGCCCTAGCAATAAGTGCCAGATGTCGTGCACTAAATTGTAAGGGTTCACATTTGTTTTTAGTATCTTCAAAGATGCTCCTATACATGACTAAAAGCACCTCAGGGTTGATGAAACCCTTCATGCTGCACGTTATGACATTCCACACTCTCTGTAGCACAAGACTTTTGTCCTGCCTAGAAGAAAGGCATGCTGGGGAAGTGGGTGGAGCAAAGTAAACTAGTCTGGCTCCCCATAGACATCCACATGGTCTTGAAAGGCCAGAATGTGACTAAACAAGCCAGCTGTAGAAGCTGTTAGACACATCAAAGAGCTGGATTTGGCCCACCAGCAGGCTGGGATGCTGGGATGGTTGCCTGTGCTGGTCAGTCTACCTTCTTCATCAAGATGGAGGGGGGGAGGGGGAGCGGGGAAACTGAGCACTTCTTCATTGGGATGAGTTGTGGGAGCTGTTTCTGCCTGGCAGCAGTTGGTGTCTTAGGTGATGTCACATCTTAGAGCAGGGATACACAACGTTTTCTGGCCAAAAGTCATAATTGGCCTTTAAATGGTACACCAGTGATTGCTTTCATAAAAAGTAAGAGAAACTGATAAAAAAAATCAATTTTCACTGACATGTGATTCAATACTCATCACGTACTTTGTAGTAATCCCCTTTTGTCACATTCAAACTTACAATGCAGTAATAACCTTTTGGAGAAGCTCTAAATGGCACATTCAAAGTTTGGGAGATCTGCATGGGAAGCTGAGGATCTAGAGGGCCAAGTACTTCAGGGCATTAATGCACAATATGGTAATTTAAAAATAAGCATTGTCAGTATGATACATCCAATTATCAGCTGAAAGTATTTTTTATCAATAGACAGGCATATTTAAAAAAAAGATACTGTTGTAAAATATATTTTACTCTAGACTAACCTTCGTCGAGCATGACTGGAAAGTTTTGTTGCATTGTCATCAAGTGCTGGGAGAAAAAAAAAACAAATCACGACATTTCAAGAAGGGGAAATCTTTGTAAGAAATACAAAAACCTTCATGACATTTAAGCACCAACAAGTTTCATAAGTTGTAGATAACATTCAATCCACGAAGTTTCCAAATGCTTACGGGAAAGCTGGTATAAACAAATCTGAGTTTGAAAGAACAGAGAAGTGAGGCCTATAACGCCAACAACAACAAACTTTTTTTTAAGCTGTCAAGCTACAGAATGCACATCTATGGAAACCAAAAAATCCTACTGCCTCAAGTCCTCCACACAAAACTGAAAATGTCTGCTAAAGTCTTAAATATCCTTTTGCTTTCTGTCTTCCATTCTTCTATTCAGAATATTGGGCCTTTCATAATGAAGGATATAAAGAAGGCGTTTGCAGTTTGGTGCAGTTGTCACATAACTGATTAAATACTGCAAATTGATTTCTATGAAGCAACAAAATGTGCATCAAATGGTACAAGTTTACAGCAAGAAAATGAAGTATTTTGCTACTGATTCAGTAAGATGTATGATTTTGGTAAATAATATAGTTTGATTTCCATATCTCTTCTCTCCCCAGCACAAAATTAAATATACACACATACAACAGAAAACACTTTGCCCCATAACTTCAATATTTTGAATAGTCTTTTTCTCTTTTTACATTAACAAAAAATAGGTCTTTTGTTCAGGGGAATTCTGGTTCCACACACACATACAAAGGAAAACAAGCAAGAAGTTTACCTAATTCTCAACAGAAACATATCAACAAATGTTTTCAAGTACCACAAACTGCCTCAGAAATCTTATAACTAGAGCCTGAAAGGGAAAGCAGAGACATTGCTTTGCTACATGAAATACAGTTGTTGAAGTTTATGCCCTGCCCAAAGCCAGCCCTGCACTTGAGATTTGAGATTTGAACACACTATCTCCTTAACAGGTATGGAGCAATATCAGGAACATGAGCCTGACTTCAGACTAAGCATACCAACAGGCAAAATTCTGCATACTTAGTCACTTAAATCAGAGACAGTAAAAAAGAGCCCATAAAATCAACTTGCTGGTGGAGTGCAGGAATGGCACCACAGCAAAAAAGGCTGTGCTTCATGTATTGCAATGTGTCACCCACCAAAGAATCATCCAACTCAAACTTCATTCCTAAAAATGGCAGGCCAGGGTGGGGGGGGGAAAGGACTGAAATCCATTTTGTTTGATCTACGTGCCCAGCCTTGGGAGAAAAATCAGGAATATGCTAGCAGTTTTTCCAACAAATAAACTTTAACAAAAGCAGAAACTTTTGGGAGTTGTAGCTCACTTCACCAGATGCCCAGGAAGGCTAAGCTGATACAGAATTTAAATTGGGGTAAGGCCATGGATGGGAGGGGATTAAAGACAGGTTAGTTAGGCAAATGTGAGACATTATAGTGTCTTACAAAGTGACAATAGTAAAGCAATCGAAATATTGCTGAAATCATCTGAGACTGCCATAAACTGTTAGATGTACATAGGTTCAGCAATTTTTCTCTAAATGATGAAATTAAAGTCTTGCTTTTTTCAAAACAGTAACTCTGAGACCTGCTGTAGATGCCCTGAGAGGCTGAGATGCCGTGATGTTACCTTGCCCTTGTTCTGAGCCCAGATCTCAAATGTACGCCCATAAATTCTTAGACATCACAACTCAAAACAAGGACAAATACTCCCAGGTCATTTACAGCAAATCTCAAAGTGACTGTTTTGGAAAAGCAGGACTTTGAACGCACCATCCACTGAGAAATATTGGATTTCAATAGAAGAGAATATATGTAGCTCAAGATTGAATTTGGAGTCCTTGGTACTCCTGAGCGTGGTTGTTTTCTTGCGGACGTTTCGTTACCCATGCTGCTACACTACGGGAAGTGCTCTGAAGAGGTTACCTAGCTGGGTAACGAAATGTCCACAAGAAAATAAGCAAGCTCTGGGAGCACCAGGGACTCCATACCAATGGTTTTTAGGCTATCTCAGAAGGCTTCAACAAACCCAAAGGGCTTTAACCCAATACAATTGCTAATCAATAAGATGCTTGTAATCTGTCTCGCGTGTAACCCGCCTCTCTATAACCAGCCGATCTTCGCCTCCCAATTCCCCACCCTAGCCTTACATCAGTCTAGCCACCTCAGGCATGATGAGGCGAGTGGAACCTCATGAAAGTTGATGCCTTTAACTAAAACTGGTTAGTCGGAAAAGGTGCTAGGTGATTCCGGATTTTTTTTACCACCCTAAGCTAATGCCTACGTTGTCCACGATACGAAGTTCTGGCAGAGTGACTTACCGGGCGGCAAAAAGCGGGCGAGCTCCTCCTCCGCTCCGCGCTGCTTGCGGGCCTTCCGACCTGGCCCCCGCTTTGCCTGCCGGTTCGGGTCCAACTTGCGCCCCATGGCTTAGGCCTCCGCTTTGGCGTGGTGGGACACGTGGGTAGACTCCGCCTCCTCCGTGAACATCCCGACTTCCTTCCGTTTTCAGACGAATCTCATTGGCCGTCCCCCCCCACCACCCCCGCTTACTTCTGCAGCCTTGTGATTAGTTGGGTAGTTGCCGCTTTCTTTGATTCATAGACTGTGAGTGACAACGCTTTTGTGGAATTCGTTGCTCTTCTCCCTGTCTTTTCTTTTCTCAGTACAGGAAGGGAGGCCGGTCCGCAGAAATGAATAGAAAAAAAAAGCCGAAAGTGGGATCTAGTTTATCCACCCAGTTTACACTCTTCATCACCTTCTATTCCATGCAGAAAACCAGTGTTTTTTTTAGGAAACCAGTTACAAAGAGGAGCCTCTAATCTTCGATGCCACGCTCCGAGTTTGGGAGACGAGCTTCTGCTCAATCACAGCTCCCTCCAGAATGTGAATGTTATTTCCAACAGGGGTCCACGCTTCCACCCAGGAAGAAGACGCCGAAAGCGGAAATACGAGCCACATCATTTCAACGATCTATGCCTGCATCTTCTCTTATTAGACAGTGAACTTTAGTAGCTGCAATTTCTCTTCTCTTTTCAGAGCAAAAGTCGAAGACATGCTGATGTTATGCTTATTCCAGGAGTGCTTTACAATCTGAAGTGTTTTCTTCAGATTGGATTGGAAATGTTTTTCCATTAAAAGGTGCAGTGTGTATTAGGTATCGGGTCTTTTACCAGCCACCTGGACTTGGAAAATGATTTCTCAAAAGAAATGTGTTGAGACAGAAAACAGAGATCTGCATCCAGGATTAGAAGCATGCCATAACTCAGCACTTCTCAACCATGGCAACTTTTAAGATGTGTGCACTTTTAACTCCCAGAATTAGTTATACTAAAGTTGAGAAACACTAGCATAAGTAATTAAATGGATTGTGCGTTTTTCTTCATTGCAGCATATACAAAAGACAGTTGGATCTCAGGTATCCAGAGGACATATGACTCAAGGCAATTCTATGTATTTGGTATAGTAACAATTAGTTTAAGTCTTTTAAAATGCCACCATTCAATGCAACTACCCCAAATATACTTACAGCCTTAGGATTTTCTGTTGCCTATGCAAGCACTAATGAAATCTGATCACGTAACTTTTGATATCAGTTGGACATAAAAGATGTTTGCTGCTCATCTACCTACAATTTCTATGTAGGAAAATACTTGCAGAGAACTATCATGTAGGTCAGAGGTCCCCAACCTTTTGGGCACCAGGGACCGGTTCCATGGAGAGGTTTTTCCACGGACAGGAGGGTGCGTGGTTTTGTGTGCTGCCTACATCCCATGGATGTGGCTTTGCTTGTTTGTGCGGACCAGTTGCTGGCATGCCACGGCCAGTACTGGTCCACAGACCAGGGGTTGGGGACCCTTGATGTAGGCCCTATCTCAAAAAGCAAATTAAGTGACACATGAAGTAAATTGTCTTTTATAAAAATTTCTTAGATTAAAACATTATCAGGAGCCCCTATGACAACTGCTTCTGCAAGAGACTGCCTTTGTAAGAATCAAGCGGCAGCATCCTCTCTCAATTTAAATCAACCATATTTTTCTGGTTTGCTGAATATCATTCTGAAAACAAAGCATTTCTCAACACGGAAGCTTGGCAAGGTTTTACTCGGAAAAGCTGCATACTATCTTTTAATTGCAATCTTTTTTTACAATCCCATGTGAGGTTGTTGGATAAAGTAACAATGGCTGGGTTCATACATTGTGCTAAGCAATAAAATAATGAATCCATGATAGTCAGTAACCCAATTCATGGGCCAGCAAATTACCTGAATCAGCTTGTAAGTGCCTTGTGTGGACTGTGAAATTCCAAGATACAAACCATGATTTGTGATATAAAAGGAACAGATTTAAAGTGTACTGCGCCTATCATTTGTTTAGATAAATTCAGACAAACGTGACACTGTCAGTAGGTGTTGCCTGCATTTGCACATTGCAGCACATTTTATTACAAAATCTTTTAAAGTTTACCAATTGGAAAAAATTATCTAGGACAGCCTGGGATCTCCCTATCTGGGCTAAACTGGAAGTGTATGTATTGTTTGCACATGTACACTTTTCTATCAGATCACAAGTCACATTAAATTTTTAATAGAGAAGCTGTTACATCCCCCATATATTTTGCCCAAAGCAAATAAAATACAAGGAAACCTTTATTTTTAACTTTATCAAGATTTGTCTTTTTTCCAGCTGTTTCAGAGGACAAGTCCAGTCAGTTTTTGTATTAAAAGGATCTTGATGGAGGTAGCTGTGTCTGTCCTGACGTTTGCTTGCACTCATCTTGGTAAACAAACTGAAAATAAAATTAGAATCAAGGAAGAGTGGGCCAAGGTGATGAGCATTGCAGCCAGGTCTGTGTAACAGATGTGACGCTGCAGCCTCCAGTCACTATATACAGAGTCCATCCAATGTTCCTTTTCACCCAAGTGCAATCTAAGTGCAACTGGCAGCTTATGGAAGATTGCACTTCCTCCTTTCTCCAGTCATATCCTCCATCTGAGAGGACATCATCTGATCAGGAGTGCCAGACGGGGGGATGGGGATGGGGCCAGAACTGAAACAAGGGTATACGTGTCACTGTAGCTGAATCACTGGATTGATGGCACCAGTGAACCAGTCAGTTCACTGCTGCTGAGCCACCTAGAGAGAAGGGGGGGGGAGGGAGGGAGAGAGAGAGAGACATTTAGTACAGTTCACTCTATGCAAAGCCCATTCCCCAATCTTAGGCAGTCGCCATGCCCCTCCCTCCAGAATAGGGTGGAAATGGCAGGATTTGATCCGTACCTGCTGGTTTGGTGGTGGTGGTGGAGGTTCACTGCTACGATTTGCCAAGCGGCTGAGAATGTTGCGCTCCGACATTTGGAGTCGCACAGCCACTGGAGGAATGCGGGCAATTGTGGCAGGTAACCGTGTCACATCGGCCTTCATGTCGCTCAACAACTCCTCCAGCTGCTTCAGCACTGGAAGAAGAAAAAAGGAAATTTTGGACTTAACTGTAAATGTATTTTCCTTAAGGAAAGGAAGACAGCTCATTTTGGGAAAGATCTCCAGGACCAGAAAGGCAACTTCAACTCTGAACTGGAGGAGGGCACTTCCTAAACACCATTGCTAACAATATACCAGTGTCTAAACCATACCTATAAGCAATGGCTATGGAGAACATGATAGAGATGGAAGGAGTGACTCCAGTCCTAAATAAAAATATCATTGGCATGAGATGCAACATTACTATATACACCTTGGTATAACTGCCCTCCTTTCTTTAGAATAAAAATTCACTGACTTCCGATTAGGTGTCGCGGGACTTCCGGTTAGGCGTCATGGTGTGACGGGCACAGGAAGACAGGGCTCCCTCTTCCAGGTTTGATTTTGCCCCACTGGGGACCCTAAAAAGGGTCGAAAGTCGCCCTGGAGAGGCGACGAAGAAGGAAGGGACCTTCATCGATCGCAGAGGGGCAGCAGCCCTTCCGCTGGATCCGAGGAAGCCCTCCAAACCGGCAGGGGAAAGACTGGCTACATTTGTGTGGCCAGTCAGAAGCTGCTGACAACTGAAGATAAGCACTAACTAGCAATTTTTGAGCAACGTGGATGGAAGTGGGTGAGACTTTATCCTCTTTTTATGACCTTAATACTACTCTCCTGGAAAAAAGAATGCCCAAAATAAATAATCCTCCTTGATGAGAGAGGGAAGGGAAGTTTTTGCCCCGCTCCCTCAGGAAAAGAAAAGTGGCAAATTAATTGCTTTGGGGGAAAATAGAGAAAACTACAAGATCAATTTGGAATTAATACAGATATATAGCTTTGAAATTTGGGGACTAAAAGTACCTTTGAGGCTTTTTTTTCAAGAAAAGATATTTGAAAGTCTGTAAAATAGGCTTGGATTTGGAAAGACAGTGTCAACGACATCTATGGCAAATCACGGCACTACAATGTATTATGCTTAAAGAAAACTTGGCCTGAAGCCCAGACTTAGATAAGACTTTTTGTTGTTCCTGGAAACTTTCACTTTTGCAGACTGCAGCTGGGAAAAGGGGAAAAAAAAACTCTTGGGCTGCTTATCAGTGTTAGGGACCTTATTGGACTATAAAGACTACATACAAAAACAAAATGGGTGTTTCATACTTAGCCTCAAATGGTAAAAAACCATCTTCAACACTTGTCTCCAAAGCCCCCAGTATCATATACCAACAAGAAAATGTTAATGAATCTCAGAAAGAAATTCTTTCTATGTTGAAATCAATCCAAGAGACAATTGTTTTATTTCATGATGAGACTAAAAATAATGCAAATGAGATAAAAGAACAATTTTCTAATCTAAACTTACAAATTCAGACAATGATTACAAAGAAGGAACTAGTAACCCAGAAAATAGAAGAAAAATTGGAAGAAACAGATCCAAAGATGGAGGACCTAAAGGAAGGAATTAACAGATTCAGACAAATGAAAAATTAGAAGATGCAGTGATAACACTGGAAATGGAAAAGATATCTTACTTGTCAAGATCTCAGAACACATTTGAGGATAAGGTAGAAGAGCTGATTGAACGGATGATAAAGCTGTTAGGAGAAATGCTGAATACTGACAAACAGGAAATGAGAAGGGTGGAGGCTGTTTAATGAATTTAAATGGGTTGAGCGTTCTTTCAAAAATACTTCAATCAAATTTTCTTCCTCATTCCAAACAATATATACAAAAACAGAGGAAGAATTACTTGATGATTGAAATGCACTGACTTGGAAAGTTATTTGGCAAAGGAAGAAAGCTATTGTAAGACTGAAGAAAATAGAGGTTTTGACCTATTAGATGAGATAGTATATATCTATTAAACTATTAAACTACTATTAAACAGATACTATTAAACAGATGTTTGAATATGGTTAAGAAAATAGATAAATGTCAGAAATAGAAGAATTGACTTCCGGCTTGCCATCGTGGTGCAGTGGATGCAGGAAGACGAGCTCCGTCTTTTGCGTCCGAATTCATTCCGCTGGGGGACCCTGGAAAGGGTCGAAAGTCGCCCTGTAGGGGTGACGAGCAAGGACGAGAACCCCGTTTGATCGCGGGAGGGCGGCGGCCCTTCCGTTTTATCCGGGGAAGCCCTCCAAACTAGCGGGGGAAAGATCGGCCACACCAATATGGCCAGTCACTAAGCTGCTGACAGCTGAAGTCAAAAGCACCACCAAGCAACTTTAAAGCAACGCGGATGAAACTGGGTGAGACCTGATCCTCTCTCTAAGATTTTAAGTATTCTTTCCTGTAAAAGCTGCCCAAAGTATTTTTCCCCCTGTGAGGAGAGAGGGAAGGGAATTTTTACCTCCCCTCTAAGAAAAGCAGCGACTAATTACCCAGGGGAAACAGAGCAACTATAAAAACAATTTTAATCTAATTGGATGTATATTCTTTTGAAACTTGGGGACTAAAAGTGTTCCTTTTCTCACTGGAGACGTTTATTTTTTATTTAAAAAAAACCCACCATATAAATTTTGGACTTAAAAAGCTTAAAACGGTGTCGGTGACATCTTGTGGCGAAGTATGGTATTACAATTTGTTATTGCCTATAAGAGACTTGGCTTGAAGCCCAGACTTTAGATAAAATTTCTTTGACCTTGACAGTTACCACCTTGGAAAAACCCAGCTGCAATGAAGGGATTTCTGGGCGGCATATCTGGCCTGCTTGAACTATGAACTGTAAACTTTTACTGACCTTCAGAGCTATACTTGGGGAATCACTTTCCTATTTCTTTACATGAGACGCATATGTTATTATACAAGCTGATGGAACACCTTGAATTATAAACTCTTACTTCACAAACAATTTCTACTATAAAGACCACCTATAAAACGTGAAATAGATGTCCCATACCCAGCTACAAAAGACAAAAAACTATTTTTAACGTTTGATTCTAAAGTCTTCAACTTAACATACTATCAAGAGAATATGGATGAAGATCAGGAAAAAATCCTTTCCATGTCGAAATCAATACACGAAACCATCCTTTCAGCTTGTGACAAAATAAGAAGCAACATAAAGAAACAAGGTGCCAACTTAAATATAAAAACCCAGATCTTGACTACAACCAAAGAACTAACAATCCAGAAAATAAAAGGAAAATTGGAACAACTAAACACTAAGACAGAGGACCCAACTGACCAACAGACCCAGCCAACGGAAAAATCAGAAAAGGAAGTGACAACATTGAAACTGGAAAAGACTTTTTACAAAAATCAGAAGAAATTTGAGGAAAAGGAAGAACAGATAAACAGAAGATAAATCTATCAGGACAATTGTGGGAAATTGGAGTAATAGGGAGGCGATTTAATGGGAAAAAAATGGGCTCGTTCTTCCAAAAAAACTTCAACCAAATGGTCTTTCTTATTCCAAATAATATATATAATAATAGAGGGAGAACTATTTGATGATTCAAAGGAACTGATATGGAAGGTCAGCTGGCAAAGGAAGAAAGCCAGAGTAAGGTTGAAGAAAATAATGGCTTTATTAGAGGGGATATTATATTACTAATTAGAGGGTTGAATATGGTGGAAAATAGATAATTTTTAGAAAATAGAATAAATTATAATTGAATAGGTAAGATGTGTAACTAGACTATTAGACTTTGATATGAAAAGGGAAAAAGGGAGAAGTTGAGATAAGGGAAACTTTTGGTCACCTAACATAAAATATTTGGAAATCATAAATAACAGTGTTTGTTTTTGATATTGATGGGAAATTAAAGTTTGTGTATAGGCTAAAAAGTATTGCTAAATGTAACAAGAATGTTTTTACTTAGTTGAAAATAAGAATTCTGTTTGCCCAATATGAGATAAAAGATATTACTAGAAAAAGAGAGGGAGTATTTGAGCTTCCAATATTAGACCTAAACTAAAAAAATTATGTATATTACTGAATTATTGGTTAACCTAGACAACACATATAATGGTTTTGACTTATTAGAGGGGATGTTGTATTATTAATTAGATGGTTTAACATGGTGGAAAATAGATAACCTTCAGAAAAATAAGATCTAGAATATTAGACTTTGTTATGAAAAAGGAAAAAGGAAGAAGTTGAGATAAGGGAAACTTTGGTCACCTAAAATACTTGGAAATCATAAATAACAAATGTTAATTTGAATATTGATGGGAAATTAAAGCTTGGGGAAAAAAAGCAATAATAGGACATTGATTGTATATAAGGATCGCATGCAAATGCAATTTGATAATTGTAACAAGGATGTTTTTATTTAGTTGATAATAATAAGAACTGTACTAGCCCAATATGAGATAGTAGATATTAAGGGAAAAACAGAGGAAATATCTGATGTTGTAACATGAGATTTATACTAAAGACTTATGTACGCTATTGAACTATTGATTAACCCAGTCATCACGTTGCTTTTTAAATACTCAATTGTAAAATGAGAAAATTCATAAAATATTATAAAAAAAGAAGAAATAAAAGTATTATTATAAATAGAAGGATAGGATTTGTAAATAGATTATACTTCGTTATGAGATGGGAAATATGAAAATTCTGAAAGGGTTTGAATAAGGGAAGCTTTTGGTTACCCAAATATAATTTATTATGAGAAAATTATAAGCGACAGAGATATTTTGAACATCGATGGGAAATTAATTTTTTTAAAAAAGCAGGAAAAACAGGATATTGATTGAACAAATGGATTTTAAGTGCAAATGCAATTGAGATATGCTCTGGCTAGAAAAGATATTATAAACTGAGACTATCGATATTATGTATAATATCAGAAAAATGTGATGAAGATGTCTATATTTAATTGTATATGTATTAACAGTAACAAGAACTGTATTTGCCCAGTGTGGAAAAATGCATACCACCGGAAGAAGAGAGGACCAAGGAAGCACTGGATTGAGAAAGTGAATATGTACCACTGAATTACCTATGAACCCAGACAACACGTTGTTCATTAAGTACTGATTGTTAAATTAGAAAATTAATAAAATATGTATATATATATAAAAATTCACTGATAAGTTCAGAATCTCCCTCAACAAGGGAGAAGTAAAGGGTAGAGGGCAGCTAACACTAGACCAGAGGTCTCCAACCCTTTTCGTTTGGCGGACTGGAGGGAAAGGGAGGCACTTCACACACGCGCATGCGCACACAAACGTGACTGCGAGCACCCGTGACGCAAACGGGGCACTGCTAGCACCCACGTGACACTAGCTAGCAGCGCCCCATTTTTGGTTCACGGTGCCGTTTTCACCGTGCAGTGCCGTTTTCGCCAGTGGCTTGTTTTCGCCACACGCAGCGCCCCATTTGCATAGCAGCGGCACTAGCACGAGTGGGCATGAGTGTGCGCGCACTAGTCAGTCTGTCCTATGGCCCACTAGCCAGCGGGCCACGGCCCAGTAGTGGGCCGCGGCCCACAGGTTGGCGACCGCTGACAAGACTGTTAAAAAATGATGCACACTGGGAGCAGGTAGGCATTTCCAAAAGCTTTTACAGCCAATAGTTGCACCAGCGATATCTGTACAATTCAAGTAAACTGAGCAAACAGAATGTTATGGTATTCATATCCCAAAGCCAAGGGTGTTTGGAGGGGTAATGTGATTTCAAGGAAGCTGCATGTAATTTATCTGCGAACAGTTGCTTGAAAACTGTCTTTTTCAATATTACTGCCAAGCTCCCATGTAATCAATATTTTTGTATCCATGAAGATGGGTCAGCAAACTACTAAATAATGCAAAGTTAATCTCAGAATGAATTAATGAATATTTTGTCCTTCTACAGACAAAGGAATAAAAACTGACACTGCACCAAAATAAACATTAGAAATAACTTTTGAAGACCAAACTTTCAAAGAAACTTAATTCTATCAAGATACATATGGCTACAATACAATAATCTATTTCATCTAAGGCTCAACTGGGCCAAACATCTCTAAATTCTATATGAATTGTTCCTGATCCTTAACATATTTGATGAAGTCCCTGGAGCCACTGAAACCAGCCTTGTTTTGCTCATCTTGCACTGCCATTGCTTACTGCACATCTTACAAGTCAGATAAAGCACTTAGCCAAGAAGAAAGACTTGTAATATCATATATAAGATATATGGAATTATTTTCAGAAGTTTGGCTGAGCACAGGAACAGGAAAAATAAGTTGCTAATAGGCTTCCAGTTGTTTGTCTATTGGTGGGGAAACCTGATTTATGGACATTAACCTCTAGGTTGAGAAAAAAACAGATGGCTCAAGCAGGTAATTAAAAATAGTAATAACATTTTTGGCAATTATCACTTAGCTGAACCAATAAGCAGAGTATCTCTGCTCCTACAAGGGAAAAAATGAACATTGATGACAGGCCTGGACAGATATTGGTTCAAATTGATAATACTGGTTTATAAATGTGTAATACAGCAATTTATATTTGTAAATAGGAAGGTTTTCAAAGAATGAGAAAAAAAAGCTGGAGTGCCTGGAAGCCTGGCACTCTGACAAATCAACCATCAACAGGCACATACACATAAACAACATCAATATACCAAAAGAGACAACCAACAAACCAAAAAGGGAACAAAAAGACCAAAACACCTCACTAGCAATCAACACCCAGATGAGCAGAGATTAAGACCAAGGTTAACATTAGACTAACAATCAAGTATATAAAACCCCCATTCCCTTCCAGCACTGATGTTATTAGTTTGAGCACTGTAATGAAATGTCTGCAAGAAAACAAGCTCAGACAGCAGTCACTGAGAAAAAAATCATGAAGATTTCTGTTTGCAGAATTTGCTGTAAGCAAAGATAGGTGACTTGCAGACTGACTTTCTATCTAGTGTTTTGTTTCTTTTTAGAATGAAGACAAGTGTGTACTTTAGCATTGTGAAAAATTCTGTGACTTAACTTCTGAAGAGTGATCCTTTATTTTTTATTTTTGTATTTGTTTCAGTTTTAACTAGCAGAATCTTGCAGGAAGCTAGGAAGATATAATAAACTACAATGGTGCTTGAAACTTTATGAAGCCTTTTGCATTTTCATATTTTTACATAAATATGACCTAAAATGTAATGTTTTCCACACATCCTAAAACTAGATAAAAGATTAAACAAATGTCAAAAACATACTTGTTCATTTATTTATTGAAAAAAAATGACCCAAAGCTACATATTTGTGTGGCAAAAGTAGGTGAACCTTTGTGTTCAGTTACTGGTGTGCCCCCACTGGGCAGCAATAGTTGTAACTAAATTTCTCGGATAACTATCGATCAATTCTGCACATCAGCTTGGAAGAAATTCATTCCTCATTAAAGAAGAGTTTTAACTTAGGGATATTGGTGAGCTTCCTCACGTGAACTACCCACTTCAGATCTTTCCATAACATTTCGGTAGGATTAAGGTCAGGGCTTTGATTTGGCCATTCCAAAACATTAACTTTCTTCTGCTTTAACAATTCTTTGGTCATATGACATAGAACAGAACAGAATAGAGCTAGAAGGGACCTTGGAGGTCTTCTAGTCCAGCCCCCTGCTCAAGCAGGAGAACCTATACCATCTCAGACAGGTGATTGTCCAGTCTCTTCTTGAAAATTTCCAGTGATGGAGTGCCCACAATCTCTGGGGGTAAGCTGTTCCACTGGTTGGTTGGTTGTCCTCGCTGTCAGGAAGTCTCTCCATAATTCCAGGTTGCTTCTCTCTTTGATTAGTTTCCAACCATTGTTTCTTGTCCTGCCCTCTGATGCTTTGAATAACGTGACCCCCTCTTCCTTGTGGCAGCCCCTCAGATACTGAAATACTGCTATCATGTCTTCCCTATTTCTTCTTTTCTTTAGAGTAGCCAAAGTTCTGCAGCCATTCTTCGTATGTTTTGGTCTCCAGGCCTTTGATCATCTTATATGCTTATTATCTTGCTGCAGGATCCATTTTCTTTTGAGCTTCAGTTCACAAACCCTGATGTTTTTCTGTAGAATTTATTGTTTCAATTCAGAATTCATAGTTCCAGCAATGATGGCAAGCCATCCTGATCTAGAAGCAGCAAAGCAGGCCCAAACCTTGATACTGCTATCACCAAATTTCATAGATGGGATAGGTTTATGCTGAAATGCAGTGTTGGCCTTTTGCCAAACATTAACAATTTTCCTTCAAGCCCCAAAATTTCTATTTTGATTTCATCTATCCACAGAACATTCTTCCAGTATCCTCTGACTTATTTATGTTGCAAGCTGTAGACAGACAGCAATGTTATTTGGGAGATTAGTGGCTTTCTCCTTGTTATCTTTGCCATGTGCACGACTGTTATTCAGTTCTCCTGATTGTGGTCTCTTGAACACAAATATTTACCAATGCAAGACAAGTCTTTAGTTTTTAGACGTTTTAGATGTTACCTTGGACTTCTTTGAGACCTCCTGGAGTACTGCATGCCTTGCTCTTGGTGTGACCTTGGTTGGTTGACCACTCCTGGGAAGGGCAACAATGATGTTTAATTGCCTCAAAGTGAGTATGATCTGCCTGTCAGTGGATTTGTGGAGTCCAAGTTCTTTGGAAATAGCTCTGTAACCTTTTCCAACCTGGTGCTGTTTGAACATCTTCAGAAATCTCCTTTGTTCAGCCCATGCCACACCTCTACATAACTGTGTTAGAAGATCAGACTTTGATAGTGAATTCAGAATTCTGTTCTTTAAATAAGGCAGGCCTACATTCATACCTGATTGTCATTCCATTGATTGAAACAGCTGATCCTAATTTTCCCTTCAAATGAACTAATATTCTTAAAGGTTCACCTATTTTTGTCACACATAAATGTGTCGCTTTAGATTATTTTCCTCAAAAGTTTAATTGGCTTCTGTTTACCTAATTTTAGAACTTGTCTGAAGAACAGATTACATTATATTTGTGCAGACATTTTGAACATTCAAGAGTTCACAAATTTCCAGAATATTATGCAGCCATCAGATCTGGGTCTCTTTAAGTCCATTTCTGATGCTGAATAGGCTTACTATCCTTCTTAAGAAAGAAAAGCAGCAAGGTTTGGAAAAAGTGTTTTTTTTTTGAGTACAGCACATTCTATCATTTATTACATACTTCCGAAGGTTCCTGAAGAATCTAATCCAATAAAGAAACATTTATAATTTAGAATTGTTTGTACTTGAGTAACTATATATAGTGTGTTTCTCCATTTTCATCAGATAGCCATTCGGACCATGATGCTTTTTTCCCCTTCTTGAATCACTATAGACCAGTGTGTGCCAAAGATGTTCTGAATGTGTAGATCAGAAGTATAATTCTCAGAATAGGTTAGCCTTAAAATTGTGTGTTGCATTAGTGTATAAGAAAGCATTCAAAAGAATGATGTTTTTGAGGTAATGGTCATCATAGAACTCTTTGTCTTTTGGGACAGTCCAATCTTAAACCATGTCTTCAATAACTTGCAGGAGTTATTTCCTTTCTTTACAACCTGCACAGGGCCTTATACACAAAATAAAGTGCTTTTATTTTTAGGCAGCGATAATAATATGATCTATAGCCTCTATGAAAAAAGCAACACTCTCATGCTCTATACTTTCTTTATGCCTGTACTTATAAGGAGGAGGAAGAGAAGGATGAATGGAGAATGAAATTCAAGAAGGTTCTTCCCTGATTTCTGCTAATGTAATATTAGGGGGGAAATAAGCATTTTCACTTCTATGGAAAGAACTTCCAATTTTTATTTATTTATTTCATTTATGTAGCTGCCCTCTCACCAGATGATTCTGGAAAGCACACAATAGAATTTCAAGGATGCACTTCTTGTTGCCATTTGAAAAAGAAATATTCAAGTTGCCTGAATCCACTCCATAAGAAGTACAGTAGATATAGAAAGTTTGCACACCATTGTTAAAATGCCAGGTTTTTGAGATATATATATAAAAAAATCAGACTAAGATAAATAACTTCAGAATTTTTTCCACCTTTAATATAACATGTAAGCTGTACAATTCAACTGAAAAAGAAACTGAAATCTTTTAGGGGGGGAAATAACAATAAAAAAACTTACAATAACATGGTTGCATAAAGATGCACACCCTTAAACTAATACTTTGTTGAAGGACCTTCTGATTTTATGACAGCATTCAGTCTTTTGGGGCAGGAGCCTATCAGCATGGCACATCTTGCCTTGGGAATCTTTGCCCACTCTTCCTTGCAAAACTGCTGCAAATCTGTCAGACTGTGAGGGCATCTCCTGTGCATAGCCCTCTTCAGGCTACCCCACAGATTTTTAATTGAATTCAGGCCTGGGTTCTGATTTTGCCATTCTAAACCTTTGATCTTCTTTTGGTGAAGCCATCCTTTTGCGGATTTGGAGACATGCTTTGGGTTGTTGTTGTATTGAAAGGTGAAATTCCTCTTCATCTTCAGCATTTTAGAAAAGGCCTGAAGGTTTTGTGCCAAAATTGACTGGTATTTGAAGCTGTTCATAATTTCCATCACCTTCACTAAAGCCCCAGTTCCAACTGAAGAAAAGAAGCCCCAAAGCATAACGCTTCACTGTGGGTATGATGTACTTTTGGTGATTCAGTGTTGTTTTTTGTGTCAAACACACTTTTTGGAATTATGGCCAAAAAGTTCAACTTTGGTCTCATCAGACCGTAACGCATTTTCCCATATGCATTTGACAGACATGATGTATGTTTTTGCAAAATGTAACTGGGCTTAGATGTTTTTCTTTGTAAGAAAATGCTTCTGTTCCACCACACTATCCCACAGCCCAGACATATGAAGAATGCGGGAGATTGTTGTCACATGTAATACACAACCAGTTCTTGCCAGAAATTCCTGCAGCTCTTTTAATGTTGCTGTAGGCTTCTTGGCAGCCTCTCGGACCAGTTTTCTTCTTGTTTTTTCATCAATTTTGGAGGGACATCCAGTTCTTGGTAATGTCATTGTTGTGCCATATTTTCTCCACTTGTTGATGACTGTCTTCACTGTGTTCCATGGTATATCCAATGCCTTGGAAATTTTTTTATACCCTTCTCCTGACTGATACCTTCCAACAATGAGATCCCTTTGATGTTTTGTAAGCTCTTTGCAGGCCATGGGCTTTGCTGTAAGAGGCAACTAATAAATGTTAGAAAATTCCTACTAGAACTGAACTTTATATGGGATTGGTCAGAGTCACTTTAATTAATGGCATTTATTTAACATCAGTTTGAATGTGATTGGCCAATTCTGAACACAGCCACATCCCTACTTAATAAGAGGGTGTGAAAACTTAAAGTGGACATAAAAAGTCTACACACCCGTTAAAATGCCAGATTTTTGAGATATATATAAAAAATCAGACCAAGATAAATCACTTCAGATTTTTTTCTACCTTTAATATAACATAAAAGCTGTAAAATTCAATTGAAAAACAAACTGAAATGTTTAGGGAAAAATAACAAAAACTAGAATAATGTGGCTGCATAAGTGTTCACACCCTCTTATAAGTAGGGTTGTGGCTATGTTCAGAATTAACCAATCACAGGGATGTGTTTGTGTTCAGAATTAACCAGTCTCATTCAAACTGATATTAAATAGTAGTCAGTACACACGTCCCATCAATTAAAATGACTTTGATCAATCCCATATAAAATTCAGCTGTTGTAGTAGGATTTTTGGACATTTACTCAGTTGCCTCTTACAGCAAAAGCCATGGCCCATAAAGAGCTTACAAAGCATCAAAGGAATCCCACTGTTGGAAAGTATCAGTCAGGAGATGGGTATAAACAAATTTCCAAGGCATTCGCTATACCATGGAACAGTGAAGACAGTCATCAACAAGTGAAGAAAATATGGCACAACAGTGACGTTACTAAAAAATCCCTCCAAAATTGATGAAAAAATAAGAAAACTGGTCCGAGAGGCTGCCAAGAAGCCATAGCAATATTAAAGGAGCTGCAGGAATTCCTGTCAACTACTGGTTATGTTCTACATGTGACAACAATCTCCTGTATTCTTTGTATGTCTGGGCTGTGGGGAAGAGTGGCAAGATGGAAGCCTTTTCTTACAAAGAAAAACATCTAAGCCCGGCTACATTTTGCAAAACTCTACATCATATCTGACAAATTCATGTGAAGAAATGTGTTATGGTCTGATGAGACCAAAGTTGAACTTTTGGGCTATTAATTCCTAAAAGAATTTTGGTGCAAAAATAATACTGTGCATCATTGAAAGTACACCATAGTAACAGTGAAGCATGATGGTGGCTTCAGCTACAACTGGGGCTTTAGTCAAGGTGGAGGAAATTATGAACAGTTCCAAGCATCAGTCAATTTTGGCATAAAATCTTCAGACCTCTGCTAAAATGCTGAATCTTCAAATCAACAAAATATTGGCTTCACTAGAAGAATTATTTTGGAATAGCCCAATCAGAGCCCAGGCCTGAATCCAATTGAAAATCTGTGGGGTGACCTGAAGAGATTGCAATTTGACAGATTTGGAGCACTTTTGCAAGGACAAGTAGGCAAAGATTCCCAAGGCAAGATGTGTCATGCTGATAGGCTCCTGCCCCCAAAGACTGGATGCTGTCATAAAATCAAAAGGTCCTTCAACAAAGTATTAGTCTAAGGGTGTGCATCTTTATGCAACCATGTCATTGCAAGTTTTTTATTATTATTTTTCCCCCTAAAAGATTTCAGTTTCTTTTTAAATTGAATTGTACAGCTTATATGTTATATTAAAGGTGAAAAAATTCTGAAGTGATTCTAATTTTTTTATATTTTAAAAACCTGGCATTTTAACAGGATATATAGAGTGTCTATATCCATTGTAAGTTGGGACTTTCTCCTTTACCCATTAGCTTCTGGATGTGTGTTGTTTTTTTTAAAAAGACCAATGAATTATCCTAAACTCAGTACTAAAAACCTGCTTGGAAATGTAGCCAGGACTTACTTTATGGCAACTATTTCCTAATTAGAAATGCCACCAAATTTAAAATATTGAGAAAATTAACCTATGCAGGAAACAAACTCTTGGGCCATATCTACTGGAGAGAAAATGCTCCCCTAGAGATACAAATACTACAGTAATTTTGCACAAACCTGGAATCCATCTCATCTGGTCTATTTTCAAGAACAAAGTTTTATTGTTTTGTATTTGTAAAACCACCAGTTATTTGGGGAGCTCTCCTCATTTCAAAATTGACTTGTTTTCCTGAATTGAAACAGGGGCTTTCCCCAAGTACTAGCTGCTCTCCTTCCCTTGAGAAAAAGGATACATATTTAGCGGTGCATGGAACAATGTGTGTCAAGGGAGCATGAGGGGAAGGGGCCAGTGGCACGCAATTCAACCCCTATTCTCATTGAACAATGTCTCACCACTCCTCACCTTTGTGAAGCACTGCATTGGCTGGTTTATTCCCAGCCATAGATTCCTTGGATAGATGCTGATGGCTCTCAGCTAGGCACTCCACTTCAGCAAAACGGGTATTAAGAGCCATAGAGGGATGAGATGGATCTTCTGACATGTTTAGATATGCAGCTCTCCGTAGTTGCTCTTCAATCACTAGGGCTTGTTCCAGCAGCTGTAAAAAGCAATTTTGGTCCTCGTTTTTAGTACAGGATCCATATTGCTTATAATTCCTATATATTACATTCAGTTTATAATGTCTTGTAAGACCTATGTACTGTTCTAAGAGAATATTCAAAATTCTCTAACAAAATATCACAAAATTTTAATTGTAAGGCCATTTGGCACAAATGAACAGCTAATTCTTTGTCCTGCTGCCCCAAAGTGACCCAATCAGAATCTTAAACCTAAGCACTAAAATAAAAGTAATAAATACATATATACAACTCAACTATTAATATAAAATATTGCAAAAGAATCATTCCTATGACTACTTGAAAGAATATTTTAAGAGTATTGTTTAAAAATCACGAAGTTCTTTATGAGCTGAATTAATGTGCTATTAGGCTTTACCATATGGGCAACAACATTCTCACACCTGAGACATTCTTTTTATATTAAAAAAAAACTGCATGTAAAATCACGAGAAATTTCCCTCAGCTTTTACATGGCAACTTTTAAGGGGCAAAAAGGATGCCTTAAATCAAGTGAGGAGGCATTCATTTTGCCTTTAAATCCCATCCTTACCCTTCAAACAAAAAAGGAAACGATGCTTTCAACTCATTCACCTATCTATCCTGTTCTTAATCCCACCCCACCAAAAAGCTAAAAAAAAAAAAAAAAGCTAACTTGTTTTTGAAGAAAAATCTAACTTGCTCATTTGCCAGATTTACAAAGAAACTGTATCCTAAGAAGAAATGCTCACCTTAAATCTCCTGGCCAAGAATTTGTTCTTTATTTCTAGAAAGTTACCCCTGTTCATTTCACCCTTGAAAGGCTCATTGAGGATGGCATAACGGGAATCGTTCTGGATATCTTGCCATCGAGCATAACCATGACTGTAATTGGAGCTTAGAAAAAAAATAACCTGGAAAATGCGGTAAATCAGCGACAATTACAGTTTATTTGAATTAGTGAGTAGTGAGATTCAAGCTCAACCCCTAGGGAATATAGTAGGATGCCAATTTATTCACAGGGAAGACTTTCAGGTAAATCTCTTTCTTTGGATACTCTGTCAGGTTTCCTCATCTTATTACTTCATCTGCCAAGCCACCACTGCTGAAAAATTTGGTAGAGCACTCTCCCTGCAAATGGAGATCTATTTGATCCCAATAAGTAATAGGATATACTGGGCCACAGGGCAGAGTAAAGCTCCAAAAATTGATGAGCACAGCAGTAAATGTAGAATGAAGTAAAGCAGGAAATCTGAAAACCCACCAGAAGCGAACAAGCATTTCTATTATTAAAGAAAGCATCTAAATATAATACAAATGTGTTGATTGCAGTGTGCAGAATCTATTCTTGTTAAGAGATATGAATGCAAATACCAGACTTGTTTTAAACCCAAAAAATCATACTGTTTTTCCTTAACTAAGTCAAATTCTCAATCAAATCTATCATGGCTTCTAGAAGAAGGATACTTTATAATTCCTGCCAAGAGCCAGTAGTCATGGCGCCGGTGCCAGATCTCATATGTCTTCTTGGTAACAGTAGCTGCTCGTTCTTCATTTTGCCACAAGGAATGCAACTCTGCAAGGAAGTAAAAAGGCAAAGTGTTTACAATTGAGTAGAAAAAAGCTCCCAGAAAACATCTATTCTCATTGTCAGTTAGTACCAGTGAAACCGCCATCTGCAATGTTGAACATGAACCGTTGTTTTATGGCTTTCTTGTGCCGATCTTCAGCAGGATCTTTAGGTGTTTCCCCATTTTGCAGCATCACTATATCTTTCTTCTCATCTTCCTTTTTCTCTTCTGAAAAGAGAAAAGATAATTAGACCATAATTACCAATGACTCCATCTTAATATTCCAAACATACCCTAGTCTCTGCCTAGAAAACGTATTTTATTGGGTGGATTAAATGTACAATAAATAGCACTCTTGCCTTTCTCATCAAGATTAATTGTGGGAGGTTCAGCAGGTGGCTCCGCAGGTGTCTTTTCTTCCACTTTCTCTGTATCAGCTATAGAGGAAAACATCTGTATAAACGGGTGTCTTGGGTGCTTCTCACAAAAACTGTAGTCTCAATCCAGGTTATCCCCGTTAGCCTTAAGAGCTTCTATTTACACCAAGAACTCCCATGCTTTACAATTTCATCCATCTGTGGAATATGACACATACCTAGGAACTACAGCCATACCTTTACTTTCTGTTTCCATTGGCTCCTCTTTCACTTCCATGTCATCTGGTTTCTTCTCTTCAGCCTCTACTGTATTTACAGGAGATTTTATCTCTTGTGAGTTGGTCTCTGTTGGAGGCGGAGCCTGCTATATGGGAGAAGAGTAAACAGACTATTTAGTCAATAAGATTAATAAGATTAATATTAACAAATTTCACAGCATGTCTAGTAACAGCAGTTCTCTTAATGTTTTAAATTATTAATTGCATACAATAGAGAACACCTGTGGATTTTGCTATTCTAATAGGGTTTTGTGAAGCTTTGGATCCAAAGCCAAAAATTACTTCTGAGCATGCAGGGACACTTACAGCAGTTCTCTTCCTAAACCAAACAAGGCCCTGCTATAGCTGCAAAGGATACCTGTGCAATCCTAGGTAAAAATGCAGTTTTTCATCTTCAGAGTGGGAGAGATTATGACCAAATTGAGCAAGTACTTAAAAGAATTTTTAATAGCAATAGAATATCAGGAGAAAAATTATTTTTTATGATACTAATCCTCTGGCAGGCACTCACCTCAACTGGAACTTCATTTTCAACAGAAGCAGCAACTGCAGGACTGATCTCCTTCTCCGATTCTGCGGGCTCCACTTGATCCTTGGTAGTGGTTCCGTCTTCTACCTTCACTCCTTCCTCTATATTAATCGGCACAAGTAAAGAAACTTTTCAGGCGGCTTTTTTCTCTCTCGTAAGAGACTGATGTTCTATAGTCGCCCAACCTCTGAAATAACTTTATTCTGATATAAATAGTCTATCTGGATGTTCTCTTGTGCCTTTGAGGGCAGCTCAACACTTGAAGAAGCCCTCCTAATATAAGAGTGCTTTATTTACGTCCAGCCCCAAGCTCTCTACCACAGTTTTGGCAGGAGGATTAGAAATTGAAAGCTGGACTGCTCTTTCTCGAAGGCATTAACTCAAGGCTCTCACCTAAAGGAGGAACAGGTGCAGGAGTATTAGGCTGAGTATCTCCTGGTGTAGAAGGAGTTGGGGTTTTGGGGGAAGGCGAACTTGGTTGCAAAAGCTTTTTGTTCTCCTCTATCTCTGCAAGTTCTGGCATACTCCAGCGTCCATTCACATGCTCAAATTCCTGTACCTTAGGTGGAAAAAATAAGAAAATATATTACTCTTTTCAAAATCAAAACAAATGAAGAATATCAGCATCTAAGCTCCTGAACTCCAATGAGTAAATAGAGGCAAAAAGATCCACTAATCAGTGCATATCACATATGTATGAAGGATTAGAAGCCCTTTTAAAATATTTTCTTGTATCTGTAGAATAGATGGAAACTGCATTTTGGAGTCACCTTCTTGCGTATGAGAGACATGACCCCTATTCGTGTGAGAACGTGTTGTCGGGACAAGCCCTCACGTGGGACCCCATCGGCAAATGTTTCTGCACCATCTGCTCCTGGTTCACACAAGTGACGCATGAAGAGAGAGACATAGGCCCTGCCAAACACAAAGGGGAGAAACCTTTATACTAATAATAATAATCACTCTGCAATAGCCCCACTTTACATCAGGATTATTCACCTGGAACAGCTAAAAGAAATTAACATGGAAGAACTTGAGCAGCAGGCACCATTATTCCACCTACATCAACTTGGCTTTTATGTACACTCATTAGAAAATACTTGCCAAATTCTAATATCGCTCTTCCTTATCTCCACAGAAGCACAGTCGGCCTTCACTGGGTTTCCCTTCTGAGCTTTTAAAAAAGAGATTTCTCTATTCTTGCACAAACTCACTTGAACTCCTTTTCTGATTTGCCACGGAGATCTCGGACCAGCCACTGGGTAGTAAAGGCATCCTGAGGCGGCATCCCATAGCGCATGATGGCATTAAGGAAGGCCTTCCGCTGTCGAGCGTTAAAGCCCAATACCTGTTACAGGAAATAGATTCAGGGAAAAAGATTTAGATGTAATGGTAACATGTTTGTATGTTCAAGCATCCCATTTAGGATTGTATTAGTATTCTTAGAACACATTAGCACCATCCTTTTTCATAACGTTCTCATAATTATATTCATTACCTCTATGTTTCCTCCCACACGGGCAAGGAGTGGGGGTAATGGCTTGTCCTTGTCATTCCTTAGGCCTTTGCGACTAGGCCGTCGTGCAGCTGACAAAACGAAAGGATAGTTCAGTTAACAGCATAATTTAAGCCACAGGACCAGAGTATGATGTATTTTCATTGAACATAGAAAGCATATGAAGAATATCTCTCTTATTTAATACTTTAATTCAATTTATACTCTGCTTTTCTTCCAAGGAAGGGACTGTGCAGCATATTCCTCTGCACCTCTTTTTTAATCTTCACCCTCAGATACTTTAGGCCAAAGAATAGCAAATGACCCAATGAGCTTCAGGGCTGAGAAACTGAATATTCCTAATCTTCCCAAACATCTATATTGTTGCTGGGATTTTAGCAATTATGCTGTTTTCTCAAATTGAAAGAAAGCAGCGCTTGAATCTGCATCAAAATTTACCTTCCGACCTCTCATCAAAATCTTCATCACCTTCCTCGGAGGCAACAGAATAGTCGGACTGATTATCTGATTGGTCATCCTGCCAGTCTGGGGAAAACAAAAAGGCTGTGAAAATTCTCTGAAAAAGGCTACCTTCAAACCACAATATTCACTCTCACTTGTTCATCACACACCTCTATCTTCTTGTGAGCCATCGTTATAGTTGACTTGTTTACGAATGCGCTTCCCCTTGCCTAGATTCCTAGCCAGGTCTTCCTGCTGCTGCTCATAATGATGGCGAAGCAGTTTTTCCCAGTAGTCTGGATCCACCGATTCTTCTTGCTTGATAATCTCACGTTCAACCTCTTCTTCCTCCTACCACAACATCAGAAGGTAACAATAGCTCAGTATTATCCACGTTTATAAGAGAAGCAAGTCCCCCTGTTTTCAGTGTTTCCTAAAAAAGAGGTTTTTAATTGCCAACTTAATGTGAACGTTTTATCAAGAACCGTTTTTGGGGAAAAACATCTAGCAAGAGCCAATCAATTCACTTACCCCCATTTCTTCTTCACGCACCACATATTGAGCTACTTTAAAGGAACTCAGATACTCATTCATGCCCTGAAGTTCTGCATCCTCTGTCTCATCCTGGTTCCTATCCAGAAGTCGTTCAATTGCCTTATCATCATAATGGATGACACTGCTGTCCTCACCTTCCTTAATATCCCCTGGAAGAGGAGTCGTTTAGTAGATAAGAAAGGACTAAATGTAAAAGTAAATAAAGGAAAGTAAACCACTTACTTTGTGTTACACTGCACAGATTCTTACCACCCTCCGTAGCTTCATCTTTGAAAAGCTCTTCAGTACCAAACTTAAGGATGTCATCCAGTTCTTGTTTGGACATAGAACCAGTCTTGGAGCCCAATCCTGGTCTTACTACAAGATGTGTTAGCATCATTTTCTTTTTGGCCACTTGTGTGATTCGCTCTTCTACAGAGGCTCGTGTAACAAAGCGATAAATCATCACTTTCTTGTTTTGCCCAATTCGGTGAGCACGACTAAAAGCCTGACAGGAAAAAAAGGGAGATGAAAAAAGGCTTTCAGGTATTCATTAAATCAGTCTGTATTCTCACAAACCACGTTTTCACCCATTTCATCCAGCATTCTCCCTAAATGCATCGTTTTCCAAGATTCAATCTTGGAAATTTTTATTACTCAAATTTACCTGGATGTCATTGTGTGGATTCCAGTCAGAGTCATAGATTATTACTGTGTCTGCAGTGGCAAGGTTAATACCAAGGCCTCCAGCTCTAGTGGAAAGTAAAAAACAAAACTGTGGGGCACCAGGAGCTAGAGAAAAGAAATGAGAGGTCATCAGTTGTCAAGAATTTGGAATATCCATTTCACCTTCAAAGCTTGTCTAACCAGTCCCAGATTAATTTTAGAGATATTAGCCAGAGGAGGGGAGGAAGATGCAAGGGAAAGTCACAGCTCCTGCCAAGGTAAGTAAATTTGTTGGGTACCATCATATTCATACCATTGAAGCGATCAATAGCTTCCTGACGCATATTTCCTGTAATCCCACCATCAATTCTCTCATATTTATACCCTTCATGTTCCAGAAAGTCTTCCAATAGATCCAACATCTTAGTCATCTATAAAGTACAAAGAAATAAATGGAATCAGTAGAAAACAAGTTGCTAATCCATAATCAAGTAAACAGCTTCTGTGACACACAACTACTCCTAATCAGAGGAAAATACTGTTCCTTTCAGTTACCTGGGAGAATATCAGCACTCTGTGGCCCCCTTCCTTGAGATTCCTCAACATTTTCTGAAGCAGAAGTAGCTTCCCAGAAGCTCGGATTAGGGCACTACCGTCATACATCCCATTAGGCATCTTTGGTGCTTCCTGTGTGTGAGAGAGGGCGACAAAGTAAGAAAGAAAGAGAGAGATTAAAAGCTCGAGTTTCTTGGTTTTGGTCAGGTTTGTTACAAATATCCTACAGTTGAATTTAGTACATATTATTTCAATGCCATTTCTTTATTGCTTATCTCGCTCAAATAACCCTTATTACTTTAGGGTCTTCATCACTTTCACAGCTGCCATACTCATGTACTTCTTACCTGAAGAAAGACTTTCAATTGTTGTACCCAAGAGCAAGCGTATCAATTTAAAAATGTGAAATGTTGAGCCAATTCATACAGTATTACAAAATCTTAGCAGTCCATTTGGAGAGAAACGTTTTATTAAATCCAAATCAACATAACTGAAAAACATTGGTTAGTCGTTAAATAAGCCTATTAAATTTAAATTTGAGGTGCTTGTCAACACAGTTTTTCTCCAGTACCTGAAAAAAATGATTGGTAATGGTACCGGCAATCAAGCACCTCAATATCTAAACAATCAAATAAAAAAAATAATGGAAGGATATGGGATTTCAATCAAGATCCTGAAGGAGTCAGAACATACCATAGCAGCCACAGGGAAGAGATATGGATGGTTGCAGCATTTCTTCAAATCCATAACAACATTGAGCAGAGAAACCTGGTTGCCACCACCCCGTGCATTCAGTGCCTCAAAATTTCTTGTTAGGATATATTTGTAGTACTTCCTGTAAAAATGTTAATGTTCACATTATTGGTTTCTGTTTTTCACATGTCTTGCCTTAAAATCAAGCACCTACCTTAGGAGTACCTTTAAAAATAAATTTACCTTTACCTCCCATTCACCCCTTAAATGTAGTAAGAGGAAATAGATTGGCAATAGGAAACTGGACAAAAAAAAGAGAATAATTCTAAATCAACATCCTAAAACAAAGCAGGTGGATGCTTATTAGGATACTTAACCATTATTATTTAAGTAAAAAAAATAGAGAAGCCAACTATTCTCTAACACTCACTTTTGCATAGGGCTTAGTTCCACTCTCACAATAAGTTCTGTCTTTGAAGGCATGTTCTTGAATACATCAGCTTTCAGACGTCTTAGCATGTGTGGTCCTAACATATCATGAAGCTTTTTAATCTGATCCTCCTTGGCAATGTCTGCAAATTCTTCCAGGAAGCCTTCCAAATTACTATAAAGGAATTCAAATAGAAATGTGGAAATAAGAAGAAGCCAGGAACCTCAAGCTAAGAGGAAAATAAGCCACCTAGAGTCGCCTTGGTTAGATGAGCGACATAGATGTTTATAAACAAACAAATAAATAAATAATGTACTCCTAGGTGCACTGTAGGACTTACTGAAATCTTTCTGGTGTCAAGAAGTTAAGGAGGTGGAACAGTTCCTCCAGATTATTCTGAAGAGGGGTTCCTGTGAGCAGCAGTTTGTGCTGAAGAGAATAGCCATTCAGGACCCGGAAAAACTGAAGGGTGCATAAAGAAGGAAAACAGCTATTAAGCACGATTTCATAAATTATGACATTTTAAAATATGCATAACTGTGATCCAAAAAATAAAAACCATTTCTGTTCACCAAGAATTTTTTCAGCAAATGTCTAAACTGGCAACGGTAAAATAACATTTTAAGGAATCAGTTCTAATCTGAGTTACACAAAACTGTTCCTAATTTTTTTTTAAAAAAATTGATAATTACTATAAATATTTCTCTTGCAAAGTATTTATAACTGTACATAAAACTAAGGAGAATTCAAAGAATATACTGATCTATTATGAAGAATAAGCTACATTAAAAATTGGCATGTATGTGCAAGTACAAAGCACAAGAAAACTGCAGCTGACAAGAGTTCCTTGAAAAATTAGTTTAAATGACCATTTAGGGAAAAAATGAGAAAATTCCCATTCTAAGAAAGTTCTTGTAATTTTGGATATAAAGCATAAGAATGACAGGAGAAACAAAAATGAAGCAATGTATCCCTACCTTGGACTGATTATTCTTCAGTCGATGTGCTTCATCCACTACAAGGCAAGCCCAGTCAATAGAGCCCAGAATAGCCATATCAATAGTAATCAACTCATAAGAAGTAAGCAATACATGGAATTTCACGGATGCCTCTTTCTGTAAGGATCAGAAAGTATTGATTGATTAAAAAAAAATAGAAAGACAAGGTGGAGATACCAAGTTTTCACTACTCAACATTAGTAGTAGAAATTCTAAGTTGTTAAGAGAAGCGGAAATATTCTCAGGCAAAATCTTGGTTAAATTAGTTGCCAAAATACCTTCATCCTGGAAGCCTTTTTCCCCCCACGTATAGCATTGTCTTCAAACGAAAATTCGTTTTCACGGATGATGGCCCGGCTGTCTTTATCCCCAACGTAAGTCACAACATACATATCAGGTGCCCACATTTCAAATTCTCTCTCCCAGTTGATGATGGTGGACAATGGAGCGCTCACCAAGAAAGGTCCTTTGGAATGGCCCTAGAGTCAGATAAACTCTTGATATAAAGGCAGCAGGAAACAAATTTTTAGAATGCTGTTTATGAATTATATACGGGATGCTGCAATCCTACCTCTTTGTAAAGAGAATACAAAAACACTGCAGTCTGCACAGTTTTCCCTAGACCCATTTCATCAGCCAGGATAGTATCTGTGCCTTGAGCCCAAGAGAAACGCAGCCAATTCAGGCCTTCCAGTTGATAAGGATGAAGGGTTCCTCCAGTTACATCCAAGTAATCTGGTTGTCTATCATATTTCACCGTGGGCTGTAGAGTGGTTGAAGAGAAAATGAAAATGTTTAGTGTCTCAGCTCAAGCTCAGTAAAACAAGCTTGCATTTTTGAAACTTCCCACCATAAACAGCTTCAGAACCTGAAGGAGTCTTAATAGCATTTAATACAGTTTATCCAATTATCCAATTGATCTTTTTTAAAAACTGTGCAATAGAAATAAAACACTTTAAATGATTCCATAATCATTATTTAAAATAATCAGCATAATCAATTAAGATTCCATCATAATTCCAGCTACATGTGCAAAGTGAAGAGGCTTAAGTCTAGGTCCTACATGCGTACTATTCCATATGCAATATGCTCGTATCTTCAGGCAATGTATTGTGTCTTTGTATGTGTGTGTATGATTAATGAAGTAGTGATTGGTTGTTCTATTAAAATGCAAATACAAGTTAACTGGCTAACTAGGGAAAGACAATAAGAAAGCAAAGAGAAGGGAAGGGAGGAGAGGAATATTATTGGACTATTTAACCATTTTTAAAATCAACTTTAAAAGGGGAAATTACTATAATTTTGCATGCATCCAACATTTTAAATATCAAGAGTTGACTCTTCTTTTTTTCGAAGCCTCTATCTACTGAGGTTTTTCTTAATATTTTCTCATGGTTGTTTTTTTTTTAATTTCAGCACTGAAAATGTAAGGAAACATTTCTATTTTTCAATGCCAAATATTTATGAAAATATGATGCTACTTATTTAAAAACTAGTTCATTTCCTTCTTAATCTAATGGATTAATGGAACATTTCAATACAAGTAGTCCCTGACTTACAACCACAATTGAGCCCAAGATTTATGTTGCTAAACGAAACAGATGTTGAATTTTGCCGCATTTTATGACATTTCTTGCCAATTGTTAAGTGAATCAGTTATTAAATTAGTAATGTCTTCCCCTTTGACTTTGATTGTCAGAAGATTGCAAAAGGTGACCCTGGGACACTGCAACTGTCATAAATATGAACCAGTTGCCAAGCATCTGAACCCATGGGGATGCTGCAATGTAAGTGTGAAAAACAATCATAAGTCTATTTTTTCAGTGCCACTGTAAACTTTGAACAGTCACTAAACAAATGGTTGTTAGTCGAGAACTACCTGTAGTACTTAATTCTGGTTGGTTGTACAATGTTGCTAAGAGCAGGTGCAAGTTTCAAGTTTATTACAAATAACAAAAGAAAATGAAGACATTTGAAAAAAAGATGGTGTGATAATTATTTTGCTTCTCACAAACTGAAAATGTATCAAGTGGCATTTACTGAATTACAGAATAAGAGTTGGAAGGGACTTGAAGGTCTTCTACTCCAACCTGCTACCCAAGGCAGAAGTCCTTATAGCATCCCAGGCAAATGGTTGTACAATCTTTTCTTGAAAACCTCCAGTGATGGAGTACCCATAATTCCTGGCAGCAGGCTGTCCCATTGATTTATTGTTCTCACTGCCAGGAAATTCCTCCTTGGTTCCAGTTGAATCTCCCTCTAATGAACTCAACCCATTACTTCCTGTCCTGCCCTCAAGTGCTATGGAGAATAAACTGACCCCTTCTTTCCTAAGACAGGCCTTCAAGTATTGGAAGACTGCTAGCATGTCACCCCTAAACCTTCTCTCTGTTAGACTAGATCATGGGTCGGCCACCCGAAACATCGAACGAGCCGCACGGACCCGTTTGGCCTAAAAAAAAAAACCCCTGGGAGCCGCGCCCGTTCGCGCATGCGCGTGCACCCGCACCCGTTCGCGGCCCCCATTTGCGCATGTGCGCGCGCCCGTTCGCGCATGCGCACATGCGCCCGTTCGCACATGCGCACCCCCCGTGCGCGCACCCCCGCGCACCCGCCTGTGCCTGCGTGCATGCGCTCCCCAAAATGACGGAGGAGGCTCCGGAGCCGCAGGTAATGCCTCAAAGAGCCGCATGCGGCTCCGGAGCCGCGGGTTGCCGACCCATGGACTAGATATACCCAGTTCTTACAACTGTTCATTGTATGCTTTAGCTCCAGTCCCCTAATCATCTTTGTTGCTCTCCTCTGCACTCTTTCTAGAGTCTCAACATCTTTTTTGTATCATGGTGACCAAAACTGGGCACGGCATTCCAAGTGTGGTCTTATCACTGCAGCATAAAGCCTATGGAGATTCTCAGTTATCCATGTCATAGTTGTCCCAAAGATGTTTTTTCATAAGCGTATGGCACAACATAGGAGAACAAAGCCATCAGGACAAAGTTCAGTAGTCCAACTGCATTTAAAAGACAAAGGCCACTCTTTCGAAGACAGCAAACTCCACATTTTGGACAGAGGACCGTTGGTTTGAAAGAGGGGTCAAAGAGGACATCTATGTCAAAACTGAACAGCCCTCTCTCAACAGAGGGGGAGGGATACGGCATTATCTATCTTCAGTCTACAACACAGTCCTTTCAACAGTTCCAAGAAGGCTCCACACCCATTTGCACTACCCAGGTGACCCTGATACAGATAAGCCCCCAGGTGGCATCAACGACTCTCTAAAAGAATGCAAATGACCAGCTGTCTGCAAGGAGTATAAATCCTTCCATTCCCCACCATCCAGGCAGAGCTGAAGAAGCTGCTTGGACTAAACGTCTTCAAAGAAAAACAAGAAAGTCCAGTTGCCTCGTGAAAAAGCATCTTTGGGATGCAGTATAAAGCGGTACTTACCCTTGCTTATCAATCCATAGACATCACCTATTATGCTCATCCCTGAACTTAGTAAGATTCGTTGTGTATAGAACACACAATATAATTATATAGTATGATGCCTTGCCATGACCAGAGTGGATACTCACAGAACTGCTAAGGTTAGAAAAAATATTTCAACTTTGGCAAACAGAATGGTAATTCTTTAACAAGGTCTAGAGCTGTTTAACTGAAGCATCTCTTTAAAGCAAACCTATGTATTATTGGGGTGCTGCTTCAGATTCAAAGGCAAAAAGGGACTTCAGAAGAACACCCACAGCATTTGTCTGCAACTCCTTCAACCCAAACAAAGCCATTTCCCAATATCAAACTTCAATTGCAGATGACAGTCAAGTAACCTTGGAAAAGAGGCTGCTACTTGGAGGCTGATAGGTGCTGTTAGACACCTAATACATATCACTATATCCAACCAGAGATAATACACAGAAATTATAAAAAGAATATGATGGCCAAATCATTTGTTTCCTCTAAAAAAAAAAATTAACAAAAACCCACTAAAAATATTACCCTCCAAACCGAGTATGAAAACTGTATGGCCATAAGGCTGCACCAATCCATTAACTTACATCCACTGTGGGTGTTTCTGGTGGTCTCTCTAGTTTTCGTAATTTCACTTTCTTTATTTTTTTTCCTGGTCTTCCTTCTTCACCTCTCATCAACTCCCTGTTCAGGAAGAGACCCACACAAATTGAGCTATAGCAAATATATGGAAAATAAAATAACCAAGTTTTCCTACTCTTTCAGAAAGTAGGCTAGATAAATTCCAGATGATTAGTTTCCTTAACAGTATCAATTTAATAGGATTTCCCCCCCCCCTCTTTTTCCCTTATAAATTTACTGTTCAGTTAAATTCATAATTCTTACCTGTGGTTCCAGTATGCCTGTTTGTAGATATCATAATCCTGTATCTCTGCCTCTTCATTTTCCCAAGAAGCTTGGTCATATGGTAGATCTCTCCATTTAATAAGATAATGAACATTCCCCTTCTTATCCACACTGGAAGAAAAACAGAGGGCAAGCAACATAACCTTCTAAATAAACCTAGTCCACAGAAGCAGAAGATTTAGCTTAATCTTTTTTCCCCTTTCTGGAAATCCACTAGTTAAAGAATGGAAAAACAACAGGCATCCACTAATAGTTTATCCCAAGTGCATATTCTTAAGATACACACAATTTGACAGTTTTGCAAAAGTAGATTGATTTCTAACTAAAAGAATCGAGATATCAGCAGTAATGGCTACCAAATAAGCATGGTCACCCCTTTGCTACTTTCAGAATAATCATGTACAGGTTTATTTTCCAGATAATAGTTCCTTATTTTCCTAACCTATGATTGAGAATTCGATGGACCATCATCCATTCTGGTTTAATCCCATATCGATAAAACCGTTCTTCCATCTCTGCAAACTTGGGATCCTTGTTCTTCCGTTTGCGACTCTTCTCTTCTTCTCCCCCAAAGTCTCCTGAAGGTGGCTCATCCATATCATTTTTACGTTGGTAATTGCGGAACATTACCTGGCAATGCAGTTCCAGCTGGGATACAAGCAGATTACAGATCATTTGAACATGGTCGGCCAGTTTGCTTTCCCTGATCAGTTGAAAGATCAGCTTTTACTCACCTGCAGCTCGGAAACCCAGGAACAGTGCCAGTAGGACATCCCCTGCCACTTGACAAAAAACTGCCTCTCGGGTCTTCCCTCCAGAGGCTTAGGAGAAGGTGCATTTGGATCTGCATCAGCAGGCCGTGGCACTGGAGTTGGTAATGGAGGCTGTCCCCACTTCCATGTCAAGATTTTCTGCACTTTGCCTTTCAGAGGTGGGCACTAAAGATGTGTAAAGGCATTAGAAATTCTTTGCTCTGGGTCCTCTAGCATTTGCTAAAGCTTCCCAATACTTTCATTATCTCTCTATTAGAAGGACAAGATCCACACATCTATATTCTATCCCGGAAAGTTTTAAACTATGAAATACATTCCATATTCCCTTTTAGGATTAATAATCAAAAATAGACTACAATGAGAACCACAGTATTCTACTTAATATATTAGGCATCTTCAATAGCCGGAACAGAAGGACAACTGTCTAATACGTAGGTATCATAGCCTGGCTTACAGACCCTTTTAACCAATCTCAAGATGGACACTTCATAACAACTTGTCTTGTACAGCATAAAAGCAGAATTCCAGTATTTGGACCATTAGAAATTGGCAAGTGGAGAAAAATCAGGATAGCTTATAACTAGTGAACCATTTTAGTTAATCCAAAAGAGTGGTTCATACAAACAAGCAGAAAATGTTTTGCGTACGTGTGAATTTTTTATGATGGTGGGTTAAGTGCCAATATATATTCTGTTTTAATACTGTATGGTCCAGATATTTCTTTAAGCTACCAAATTCCTCATTAAGATTTCTTGATTCGATAAAATTCCATTAGCAAATAGACTTAAGATTTTCTGCTAACATCTGAAAAGTCTGGCCTCAACGTCTAGTTATTTTTATCATAGCTCCTTCCACTCCATGATCTAGTAGCTCCTACCCAGGGTAGAACAGTATTTCCTACTTAATTATCAATCTGTTCACAAAGACATTCATGGCTCATTTTTTAATAAAATATAGAATGTCTACAACAAATTATTCAAAAGCACGCTCACATACTTCCCTTTAGGAATAAAAGTTCATAAAACACCTTTAACCTCATAAAGTCACCATTCCCACAATAAACTCTATGCTACATTTTACACTAGTTACAAATTATTGTAAGAACTCACAGTACAGCGTGGACAAAGCCATTCGCCATTGGGGATTTCTGGCAAAGGGGGATTCAAACAGTGTATGTGATAAGATGAAGGGCAGGCATCACAGCAGAGAAGCTCTCCACCATCTTTGCAGACACGACAGAACTCCATGTGGTGATCATCTTCTTCCTCTGCATCCCCCACAACATCCTCCATAGTTTCCTCACCCTCAGAGTTATCTTCTTTGGCCTCCCACTGGATACCTTCTTTTTCCTAAAGGAGAAGCAAACTGTTAGCTCCAAGTGCTGTAAGTTCTAGCGAGCATTCACCTCTTTCCCAGTCTTCTACAACCCAAACTCACACAATGGGGGCAGCTCCACTTGCCCTCTGGTGCCTTTTCCATATCTGGATCCAGACAAACCATGTGATAAGCACGAGGACAAGTATCACATAGGATGATCTCTCCCCCCTGCTGGCACACCTCACAGTAGTCCTGATGATCTGTCTCATAGCCATCCACTGTTGCAGTCGAGTCTTCTTCTCCTAATGGAGGCAATAGTGTTCAAAGCATTCGAAAGCGATCAAGTAGTTAGGTTCTTTTAAGCAAAATAAATGTAGTTCAGACTTATATCAGAGAATTAGCTAGATAAAGGATTTACAATTGAAAATTCAGATAACTAACAGCTGTAGAGATGGCAGTTTGAATCCCACTAGTGATTAAGATTTTTTTTTTTTGTTATATTCTCAATAGGACTTCATTCCAGAATCTTTCAGTTTGATTCTTTTTCAAGACTGACAGCAGCAAGTTCTCTTTTATGGATTTGAGGCAGGTTCCAACCTCAAACACATAAACCCGTCCTATTCTTGAATCCTGTACTTCTTGGAGCTCACTTTAATCAGAGTTCAGTACCTTTCTTTTTCCTCTTTCCTGCTTTTAATCTTTTACGGCTGCGGCTGCTGCGACTGGTAGAGCCATCTGACACAGAATAGCTATTGATACTTGCATCATCAAAGTCTGATTCAACATCCAAGTCATCCTCCTCGCTCTGAAGAAGAACAAATACATTAGATATGCAGATGTAACAATAACCACCTCTTCCCAAGTTAACTCTCATGAATGCTGAAGGAAGCTACTGCCCGAAGTAGTAGACTCTACTCTCTACACCCAAGTACCAGAAAGAAAAGTAAAACACTCACAGATGATCTTTTACGCTTGGAGCCAAATCCTCCGAGTTTGATTTTTAAAGGTGCCACCTTCTTGGTTTTGGGTTTTTTGATGTCAGGGACACGAGGACTAGCCTTGGGTTTTTTCCGTGCATTGGGGCCTAGGAGATAACACCACCCAGTTAAATAGGCACCTTGCACTAGAGCACTACACTCAGTATACTAACAACATTTAAGAAAATTAGGGTTGCCAGCCATATTCTAAAAAAAGAACCTCTATAGCTACATCTTCCCCCCTCACCTTTTCCTTCTTTGGTCTTGGCCTTTCGAAGTGGCACTTCAACAGGGGGCTGAGGAAGAACAGCATCCACATTAGTTACCATGCTCTCCACAACAGCTACGGCAGCAGCAGCAGCCGCTGCCACTGATGCTCCAGAACTCCCTTTGAAGGGATTATTTGTGCTGAACTCTCTCCATTTGGCCCCCAGAACCATCATCATTTTTGAGACAGCAATTTTAGGATTCTTTGCAGCAATAAGCGGCCTATGGGAAGAAGAAGAAAAAGAACACTAGTAGGTCACGCTTGACTGAGTGGGATTTAAATAATCACATCATTCCCGCCAAACAAGACAATTTTCTGTGTACTGGCTATGTTCTCCCCAAAATATGAGATACTAACACAATCAAAACAGAAAAACATTTCTAACACTATTTTCTTTCTCTTATAGGCAATATTGAACCAATTTGTAGGGTTCTCAACATCTATAATACTAAATCCTCAGGCATAAGATATTGCAATAATGTATGGAAACAGTACATAAGTTACCAGCATTGCTTATTACTTTTGCAGCTCAACAGTATAATGAACTTGCTTTGCAAATGAGGTACTGAAGCACAGAAAGAATAGCTGGCCTTTTTTAAAAGCAATTTCAACAACTATTTAGATTTCCAGTTCACAGTTCATGCTTTATTAAAACTACTTAGTTATGCATAATTTAATGCAGTATTACTGAGACATAAGGGACAAAACAGACTCATACCTAACAAACTGGCTGAAAGCCTTATAATTTGTTAGAGTGCGATAATCTTCTTCTGTGAAAACGTGATCAATATCTTCCATGCCCCAGTCTTCTAAAAGCTGGGCAGAGGACTTAGGTTCCTAATAAAAGAAGGATACAGAAGGTAGTATTATCAGAGACCAAGTCTCAAATTGAAAACTCTTTTCAGTCACAAAAAAGCATTTTACCAAAAAAGTACCACATGAGAAACCAAGCAAAGGAAAAAGACAAGACTGAAACCAAGTCTACAAAGTTCAGGAAGTAGAATGATAAATCTTTTAACTGTAATTGTTGTAGTCCATGCCAGTATAATCTCAAACTAAACAAATAATTTTAGCAGAATGTTTCAGATTCACCTTAGAATCATCATCTTCTTCTTCTTCCTCCTCCTCCTCCTTACGCTTGGTTTTGTTCTTCTTCTCTTTCTTAGGCCCAAGTTTTTTCTTTTTCTTTTTGCCAGGAGTATAGTCACTTCCTTCACTATCCGAGCGTAATAGCACCTCCTCTTCTTCCTCTACAAATTCATTTCCTTCACCAGAGCTATCTCCAAGCTGGAATGGAGGCAGGTGGAAAAATTAAGATAAAGCGAGAGTCAAACCCTTGTTCTTTCACAAAGAACATTAGACTTTCTACTATCAACATGAAGTCCCATCTATTCAGAAAAAAAACCTTTTCTCTCTTCAACCCCTTACGGATCACCACACATGCAAAGAAGACTTTCTATTTTCTTACCTCTTTTTTCTGACGCTTACTGAGCTTGGGTATCTTAGGTTCTTTCAGCTTCTTGGGCTTCTTCTTTTTCTTGATTTTTGGCAACTCTGCCTCAGATAACAGTTCTTCTTCTGGCTCTTCTTCAGGCTCTGAGATAAGTATTAAAACCAGCAAGAGATAAACATTTTCTAAAACTCAAATGTGACATCATATTCTTCTCCTAGATTACATCCTACCTGTACTTACCTGAAGCTGCCTGACCATTCTTTCAAACCATTCTTCAAATTAAAGAAGGCAGTAACTTCTCTAATTTTTAAACTGTTTTTTTTCTAAACTCTTTCTAGTTTGAGTTTCTCCCCACCATGAAATATAGTTTTCAACTTACAACCATTTGTTCAGTGACTGTTTGAAGTTGCAATGGCATTGAAAAAAAGTGACTTATGGCCAGTTTGCCCACTTACGATCATTGCAGCATCCCCATGGTCACATGATCAAAATTTGAACTCTTGGCAACTGGCATGTATTTATGGCACTTGCACTGTCCTATGGTCATGTGATCACCATTTGTAACCTTCCCAGCTGGCTTCTGACAAGCAAAGGTAATGGAGAAGCCAGGTTCGTTTAACGACATGATTCACTTAACTGCAGTGATTCACAACAACTGTGGCAAAAAAGATCGTAAAATAGGGCAAACTCACAACAACTTGCTTAGTAATGGAAATTTTGGGCTTAATTGTGGTCATAAGTCAAGGACTACCTGTACTAGTAATATATTTCATAAATGAAATGTAACATTCAAAGAACTCTAGACTAATGTATCAGTTAAACATAGGCAATGAAGTTTTTTTTTTTTAAAAATGGACAGATGCAATTACCTGTTAAAATTACACATACAAAACTTTTATTAAAAGAAGCAATTTCTATTCTCATTTTTTCTAAGCCAAACTGATGTAACAGAACACGACACTAACTTGTCTATAAATCTGTTTCCAAATCCCGAATAAAAAATGATTAAAGGAATACTCTTTACTCCAGAGAATTAACCCCTGCAATACAGCCAATTGGCTTTCTGCATCCATTTTCTACGTCTAAGAATCAAAACAACAGTCCTTCATAAACAAGAAAAACATCATGTGAAGCAGCTACTGAATTATTATCCTTCTTGCCTCTACTTACTCTGAAACCCTTACCCTCACAGCAAACTTGATAGGAAACTGTCTGAACTCCCCCATCCTACCTAGCACTTACTGTTCAGGTATCCAATTCAGCAAGTGTCAGAAAAGAAGAAACAGAACCTCCATTTCAATCATTAGGTGTTTATTCGGATACCGGTACTTTTCCAGTTCATAGTCACATCTTCTCAATGTAAATGCAAGCTGTAACTCATTCCTTCTCCCTTACCCTCTCTTTCAAACACAAATTTAACACATCATTCCTCATTCGAAAACACCATAATTCCACTCGTTCTCCCAATCTCCCACTTCCCAAAGCACATAGGGGCACAGTCAGTAACCAGCTTCCTTTGTGACAGGATCCACAGTAACCCAGTCATTCTTCTTCCCCTCCCCCTTCATCAGCCACCCCCGCCCATTACACGCAGCTAGAGTCACTAGTTCTCCCTCCAAGGAAAATGGCCTCCTAACCACAGGCACCGGGCAGGATGAGGGAAGCCACAGGTCAAAGCAGTTGCTGCAACCGAAGGACAAGAAACAGAGGGAAACTTCTGGGTGGAGTCCTGTATTCCCAAACCAGAAAATATGTCTTGTGCCAGAAATATTTTTTATTACATCCATTCTTCCCAATCCTTCTTACTACAAACATTTCTTAACTTAAACTAAACCCAAGTATTCTAGACCAAGTGTTCCTTTTCACCCCTTTTCCTAGGCAAACTGACACTCACCAAGAGTAATAAAGAGATAGCTATCTTACTTTTCAGCTGATTAACATGAAATAACATTAAATAATCCACTTCCCTCTTGAATTTTGGAAGAGAGAAAAGAAGAGCTAACCTTCTTAGGGTAAAAAAAATGAGGTAATATCCAATTGGTTCAACTACTATAGGCACTTCAAAAGCAATGACTCAAAAAAAAAAAAAAAGGATGGTTGCTCCAAAAAATAACTGATCTCAAAAACAAGTTTTCTGAAAACAATTAAAAGGTGACCAAAACCCATTGCTCATGGCTTTCACTGTAATGTTGGCCGTATTCCATTCACAGAGCAGGACTAAGGTGAGCAGTTGTAAAGTAAGCTATGCTAGGTGTGGCTGGGAACAAAAGTGGGTCATACAATTTACCCAAAGCATAGATCACTTTGGATACAGAAATACTGAACTTTCAAGTAGGCAATAGAAAGAAAGTCAGGCACTTGTCTCTTAGATTCACTTTTTGAGGGTGAAATGTTTGTTTTCATAGAAATCATTATCCATATCTTCCATGTCTCATCTCCATGCAAGGTACCTTCTATACATCAACTAATGAAATAAACCATGTAGGTTTTAGAAAACGGATGTTGTAAGACTTGAGAGACACTTTCTGGTAATGCATATTTGGACTAATAAACAAAACCTTGTTGTGAAAATTTTCCCATTTTCACATACATTAAAAAATGACAAACTACTAATTCAGAATATCTGAGATCTACAATATGCTCTTCCCAAACACAGCAGAACACAACTTCTGCAGGAAGCAATGGATACAGAAGGAAGACATACCAAATATTAGCAGTAGATATAACCAAAGTTTCATCTGCAATCCAAGTAGATGTTTGATGTCATTTTTATACTGTGAGGAAAACCTCAAATTTTTACTTCTATGTTTTGTTTAATTACTGATACTACACAGTGTTATTATAAAGTATCAAATATTAGATGAAGAGTAACTTATTACTCTTATTATGGAACGTTGTCAATGGGGTCGCGATGGGTCGGACACGACTTCGCAACTAACAACAACAAACTTATTATTTCCATGTCAGCCCTATAATAAATCTGGAGCATTGTGGTGTTTCTGGTCCCATATAAAAAGGATGAATTTGTCACTAATTCTGGTTCATAGTTTTATTTCTTGCCTTAAAAAAACCTCCTATCACAGCATTTCTGTGTACCTTGATGTTGATGAATACTGTTGTTCAACAGGATCTCCATCTCCTCCTCATCACTGCCAGCAGAGCAGGGCGATGGGGATCCTATGCCCGACGCCATGTCCTCTGATTAAGAGGGCTTCTGGGATTCAAGCAGTTTGTGCTATCTTGGCACTTTCGTATTAATAATGGCAGTAATGTGCTACATGAAGAGAGAAGAGCAAGCAATAAGCCTTAAAAGTCACAACATCTTTATACTAAGTTGTCAGATGGCCCAAATTGTCCGACACCATAGAATATCAAGAAAAAGGCAGCAGCAGGGAGAGCCAAAGAAATGAATAACTTGGCCCAAGCACCCATCCAAAGTGGTCCTGAGGGCAATGCTAAATTAATTCAAGGCAATTATTTCATTCTAAGTAGATTGACAGGAACTTCGACTTTGGGTTTTCCAGTTCTTTTGGGATGGAGCCTATGGGCATGAAGGCGAATGTCTGGAATAACCTGGCTATACTTTCTAAAAGATAAAACTATCTGAGGGCTTCCTTTTTGCTCGCTTAAAAAAAGAAAAGAGCCCCTAAGATTTACATTTCGGTGATGACCAGTAGGTCCAGCTGCAGGGAAAATATACCAAGGGATCGTTTTAAGGAAAATAGCAAACAAAAGGCACAGTCAGCTCAAAGGAAAGCAAGCAAACTTGCTTCCCCCTGGGAAATGGGGGTGGGCACGAAGGCAGAAATCAAGCAGGGTAAGCGGAGGGGGGGGGGAAGAGAGACGGAGGGAGGGAGGCGGGGACGGGAATCAAGGCCGTGTCTGGAAGATGGCGAGGAAAGGCCGCTTTCCCTGCTCGGGACGCGGAGGGAGAAGAAGCGCGGCCGGGGAGCAGCGGAGCCCCAAAGCGCTCCCCGGACACGTGCGCCAGCCGGGGTCGCGCGGTAGACAGCGCGGGGGGGCCCTCAGCCCCCCCAGGCTGGTTCGGGGCCACGAGGGGGGCTCGCGGAAGGGCGGGCAGCCCAGGCGAGGCACCCCGCCTCCTTCAGGCGCGCCGGGCGGCGGTCTCCGGGGGGAAGCGCGGCAGCCGAGCCTCGGGGGCCTGCCGCTCGCCCCCCAGTCCCTCCGGCGGCCGTCCGTCCGCCCGCCCGCCCCGGCCTCGCCTTCCATCCCGCCCTCACCCGACTCCGGGCGCCCCGGCTTCTTATTTCTCGACGCCGCTGAAGGGAAAATGGCTCCGGCTCCAGCGCCGCCTCTTAAAGGGGAAAAAAAAAGCCCCAGCCAAGCTCCTCCCCCTGTTTCCCCCCCCACGCACTCCCGCCTCCATCCCATAATATGCCCCCGGTGCCTTGGAGACGAGTCCCACCTCCGTCACCTCAGTAACCCCCCCCTCAACTGAGGCATCCCATAATACTTCTCTGCCCACTAAAGTACCCGCTCGGAACCCGGCTCTGCATCCCATAATAACCACTCCCCTCCCCTTTCCAAAACATCCCATAATAGTCCCTGCAGGGGACCGTCCAGTAATACACGCTCCCCCCATGCGGAAACATCCCATAATACTCGCCCTTACTCATACACACAATAGTCACCCTTCCCCCCATGGAGGCATCCCATAATAGTCACATTCTCTTCTTTCTCCCCCCCCCCAGGCACCAGCTCACTGCCCTGAACATCCCATAATATTCACTACCTACCCTCATCCCCTTGCCTGGCTCTTCCAACCCACCCACAGTAATCTCTCCCCACTCACTCCTTCCCTGGCATATCCCATAATAAGTGCATGCTGGCTGCCAAGTCTGGTATCCCAGAACAAGCCCTCCTTCCCTTTGCATCCAGCCCTGCCTCACTGAAATATTCTGGGAGCCCCCATGGCATCCCATAATAGGCACACCCAGGACATCCCATAATATCAACCATTTTCATCTCTCTCTCCTCCCCCTTAGCCAGGCATCCCATAATAGTCTCTGGCCAGTGAGACATCCCATAATACTACCAGCAACTCTTAGCCACAGCCTACAATGCTCGCACTTAACTGCATCTCGATCTCCCTTCCTGCAGCCCATAATAATCACTGTCACACTCTTCTTCCCCTGACAAGTAAAAGCAGCAAGAAAAGAAGACCCTGTTCCAGAGTCTAAGGCACCCAGGGACCCCTCTGGACCAGCACCTTCCTACAGACAGCAACCCCCAAACCACGTATAATAAATGTTTCCCATCCCCCTACTGAACACACAGACCATAATAACCACTGGGGGCATAGGGCCAATAGTCTATCCCATAATACTCTCGCAAAGCCTGCCAGGAATCTCCATTCCTCCTTTAAATGATGCAGACTCTGCACATCCCATAATTTTTCATAGACTCCTATACAGTGGGGACATGGGAAATCACACCTTATTGTCTGACTACTATAAGGCCTCAAGACAGATTTCACCTTTCCACAATTGTTTCTGACAAGTTTGATAGCACAGGGATATGAAGAAAGTACACAGGGATAACTCTATATGTTATGATTACTGTATATGCAAATACAGTATCAACCTAAAATAATCTTCAGTCACAGACACCCATAGAAACATTTCTTGGATACTCATTCTACTTTTCTATGTCTAGTCGTGGAAAAGAAATCGGTCCACTTCAGTTTTAAAACTTTTTTGTAAGTGGCTAATCAAAATTGTTCATGATTATTTCTATGTACACAAGACACATCCCACAACAGCATTTTAAGCATACTGTTTTGTAAACACTTCTTGTCAAATATTATTATCTTTTATAAATGTCTATGCAAGTATTCCAAGAAACTACTGAAATGTAAATATAAGGTCTTATTTTAAATGTAACAGAGGTTTCCTTATTGACCCTCAATGTTTTATGTTATCTTTCAAAATGTCTCATATCCTGTTGATATTTAACATGCATGGAAAGCTAGATACAAAAATCTCTAGTACTGCTATGCATTTCAGTGCTATTAAATAAAGAAAATTGATAACATTGCTAAATGGATAGCATCTTTGCTCATTATATCCATTTATTCCCTGACTTAAAGGAACTTGTTTTTATCCTATCTACCACTTTTTCTTATTCTAGTAATTTACACTATACCAGATATACTGATGATATATTTTTTAAAAAATACTGGTTTATTAAATTTAATATAGCACATAGACATTAAAAATTACTGTTAATAGCATGTTCCATTTATCCCAAAACAATATGTACATGGGATAGCAGATTTAAGATGAATAGAGATCTGAAGGCTGGATAATGTCAGTGCCACTGGGGCAATACCTGGTCCTGAGACCATGCTTTTAGCATTTTTGGCAACAAAAATACATTGTCCCTACCACCACTAACAACCCAACCCCGCCCCGCTCTTGCCACTCTCCCATAGCTAAACATAATTTTGACAAATGTTGCAAACACAATTTATACTGTACATACATTGAAGGCAAATAAATGTGTCCCAGGATAATGTTTCAGGATCCAATCTGGGTTAGTCACCAGGACCAGAGGTTTACTCTTCTGAGCTTTTTGGACTTGTGCTGGAGGCCATCCTCAGGGAATTTCTCTTTACCAGAATGTGTGCTTTGGGCTATTCTATTCGTAGTATTTAATATATGTAATGTTTAAATTATTTTTAAATATTTAAATTATGTTAAGAGAGTGACCAGGGAGAGGAGAAGTTCCCTGAGGATGGGCTCCAGCATGAGTCCGAAAGCTTGGAAGACTAAACCTCTGGTCCCCAGGGACCAACCCAGATTGGATCCTGTATATACATTATAAGGTTTTGGCAGGGGTCTTATTAAGCTTGTGTGTGTGAAAGAGCTATATCCGATATACACGTAAGGAATACAGGTAAGGAATGTTGTAATGGAACTGAGAAAAATCAGTTTGTACAAAAGGGAAGCACATGCAACTTCCCATTCCTGTAACCAATATAGGAGAATAAAGTCCTAATAGTTGTAATCTTATAGTTCTTATAGCTATTTTGCTACTAGACTTCATACTTAAACACCCAGTGATAACTCCCTCTCCACTCCTGCAATGAAAGCTGTCAGAGCCAAAACAGCTCAGATAAAAGAGAGGAGAGCTGGTGATCATGAACCTTCAGAAGCAGTTAAACTCTTTGTTGGTAAATGTAAGGCAGTTCACATTAATCAGAGGGGCTAAATCTTTTACTTTGCCCAGGCTATCCGGAGCAGAATATACATTTACTGCAGCCGCATTAGTTCTCTTTTTAGGGAGAGAACCTAGGTAATAGAATACTTAGGTAGCAGCACTGTTTCTTAGCTGCTTAATTACAGTCCTTTGGACTCCTCACAGGCAACTCTTCAACCAATGAAGTGGTAAAGCCAACCCAACTCCTGTTTCAGAGGACAAGGATACACATTCATTAACAGGGATCGGTGTGAATCTAGCGGTTGTTATGTGGAATTGCCAGCCTTTCTGTTTTAATCATGAAGATATATATACATATATTTTTCTGTTAGCTATCAGACAAAGTCCAGGGTGCTAGAATCCTGTGGGACAAAGTATTTGATTAAATTTTGTTTTAGGAATTCTGGGAAATATACAGTATAAGCACTTCCATAAGAGAATTGTGCACCAGCTCAAAACTAGCTTCAGGTATCAGCAATCCCATGACATAAGCAGTATTCAGAAGCAGATATTATTTATTTCTGGCTTAGCTACAATGTGTTTGAAGCCTCAGTAAATCTAATATTTTGTTAAAATTGTAAAACTCTGTGGCGTTACAGTCCATTTCCACATCAAAAATTCTTCTATACTGACTCCTGGAATTCAGTTGCATTTGCAGCTCCCTTGACTTTCAGGTCTGAGCTATTTTTAAAAAATCAGATTACTAGTAGATAATGGCAAAGAGTTAAAAGTGTTATACAAGTACTTGACAATCATAATTTATCTCCATACTTGCATTCATCAGGTCTGTTTATTTCATTGGATACTTCATCAATCAGTAAAAATAGACTCCTGCCTATTAAAGTTTATGCCCCAATTAATTTTTCTTTTAACATGCAGTACAAAGTATTTCTGAGTTTCGTATTTTTCTCTTTCATCCTTCAAAGGGGGAAATTGAAGTCCTGTATGGCAATGTTTTTGCAACGTTCAACAAATCGTAGAATATAAAAAATTGCTAGGCAATGCTCTCATCTTCTCACGAATTGACCAGTTCTCTCTAGATGGCTAACTAAGGAATGCTCAAAGCACCATATATTCAGTGCTCTGCTCCCTTCCTTGTTCTTCTTTCAATTTCTTTTCAGGGCAAGATTTTTTTTTTAACATAACTAACCAATTGGAGAGAGAGTGGCAAAATCAGCCCTTGGAGCAACTGTGGACTAGAAGACAGGTGAGGGTGCAGAGGAATCCCAGGAAGGAATAGGCAGGATGAGATGCGAAGTGCTATTAATGGGAAAGTACCTGCCCTGAAACTTCAGAGGAAATGCAATGAAACTGTGTCTGCAATGTTTTCTCTGGAGCAGGAGCCATGCTGGAAGTCCTGCAACATTGTGGAATCAACAAAGCCTCCCCATCCAGTATGCCATGGGAATACTGTATGAATCCAGTATGACCATCCAGTATGATATGGGAAACTGAATGTCAACCAGTGCTTGAAGGTAAAAGCTGCTGAGTATATTTTCTGATTTTAATGTCTGCTGATGTCTATGGATATTACCTAAAAACTAGAAGAGATTTATTTCAAAGTTTGCAAATTTCTGCATTTACAAATTAATAATCTATCAACTCACAGTTAAAAATCTTGAACTGAGTTGATACCATGCCATATTGAGAATCTGCATAGACATATCATGCTTATTATTTATTTATTTACTTCATAAGATGTAGTATATATCTTCAGCTAAAAGATAACATACAATATACACACATACAAATCTATACAAAACAATAATTATACAACAATCAGTAAAACACAAAGACCGCAAATACAGCAGGAATAAAAGCTCTTACTGAATGCACAATATGGAGTTAGGACATTAAAAGCCATGCAAATATGAGAAAAAGGTCTTTGCTTGGCACCGAAAGGAACACATCCTAGGGGTTGAAATTAGAATAACATTACTTAAAATCAGAACAACTGAGCACAATTTAAGACCTGTATTGTGGTCTGCAGATAAAATTAAGGCAATATCACAAGAACATGATACAAAAACCTAGTTGCTGGGACAGGTTTTTGCTGTGGTTAAGTAAAAGTGTGCGGATTCTTCCTTAGCTATAAAGAGCACTTGATATCCTGAAGTACTCAGTATAATCTACCTCAGAAGGCTACAATCTAGGATTCTTTACCAGGCCATTGCTCCTCTGCTTTGGGCCTGGGGCATAATCCTCCATAGTCATTCTGATTTGGACAGTAGGAGAACCCATTTCTTTCAAAACTATGCTCTTCTATAGCATGCTGATCCCATTCGGAGACCTGGATCCTTTTGAATGTGCCTGCAGAAAACATTTGTGCAAAACCAGAATTAGTTTTTACAGAAGACACCAAATACAGCAGTCTGTCAACATTTGCTTGCTATCCATTCCACATTAAAGAAAGTGACTGGAGGATTTTAGTGGGTGGAAGGCAAAGAAAGATTGGAGAATCCATCTCTTGTCCTCCCAAAGCTGCTTCTTCAAAAGGCAATTGAACTTTATGTTTTTTCTCTTGAAGATATTTCTCTTCTCATCCAAGAAACATCTTCATTTCTGATTGAATGGTGGGGTCAGAACTGAAGATGCTTCATGAATGAGAAGCGAAATGTCTTCAAGAGAAAAAAACTAAGAAAGTCCAGTTGCCTTTTGAAAAAGCACCTTTGGGACAACCATGACCAGGATGACTCAGAATCTCTACAGACAACCCTTGTTCTCCTTAGCATGCTGTATATGTCATAAATAAAAAGAGCACCATTTGCTGGCAGCCTCTCTGTGCATTATTGAGCAGCAGATTTTATGTCGGTATAGTTTCCTGTTGATTTAAGGATTGGTATAAAGGGGTAGGCAACCTTGGCTCTTTTATGACTCGCGGACTTCAACTCCCAGAATTCCTGAGCCAGCTATAGCTATAGTATATACAAGGGGTAGGCAACCTTCGCTCTTTTATGACTCGCGGACTTCAACTCCCAGAATTCCTGAGCCAGCTATAGCTATAGCTGGCTCAGGAATTCTGGGAGTTGAAGTCCGCGAGTCATAAAAGAGCGAAGGTTGCCTACCCCTGGTATATACTATAGTACCTTAACTATCTTCAGGAACAGCCCTGCGCTTCAAACTGATACTCTAGCTACAATACAATATTACACTGGAAGTGTTAAGATTGAATAGGTGAAAGATTGCTGTTTGGGGTTTTGTTTATGTTCCTGCCATTTTGTTTTCAACACATGCATGACACAACATGCAGTAATTAAACATGTGACATGCAGTAATTAAACATTTTCCCCTATCACTTCTCTTTATGCTTTACCATTGTTAATAGTTGCATATCAAGTTGTTAAATGTGTATTAGGAAAGATGTGGAAAATTAGTTGATTTGAAAACAGAGGGCTCTGGAGAACTCCAGAACATTCTGTTTTCCTCTATGCTGGGTCTAATATCATCCCCACCATGTGATTCTGAGGCTGTTTGGCGGTTTCTGGAAGTAAAGGCTCCAAACCAGAAGCAGTTTGAGGTATTCTAGACATTCGGAACATGCTCTGGAATATTCTGTTCCCAGTTTAACAAATTTAGTGCATCTCTGATCATAATCAGGGATAACCTCCAAACTGTTATTATTCGTTCTTTCTCACACATACAGACTTGGAAGACGGAGCACTTGCCCGGAATAAAAGCCAACTGAAAACAACAATCTTTATGTTTTGAGCATCTTGACTTCTTTCCCTCTAAGCCTTCTTTTTCCTTCCGTTGCAAGAGATACATGCTCTGAAGGTCCCTGGACAAACAACCGCACCCAACAAAATTAGGCTCATCCCATAGTATTGCTGAGAGGAGACGTTGCTTGCAGCATAGCAACTATCCCCACCCCCACCCTGCTAGCAGCCATCCCATAATAGTTTGCCTGCTTTACAGGTTCTGACAATTGAAAGGAGGAGATTAAGTGGCGGAGGGGGCCGGCCTGGGTGGGTGGGTGGGTGGGTGGCAAAAGGGCGGTTGATAAAGGGGAGGGGGCACACTGGAACTGGCTGGACTAGAAGGGAGAGGGAGAAAACGTAGCAGCCTCTTGGACAGAGTCCCAACAGACGCAGCCAGACATGCTGTCTGTGTGCTGACATCCCATAATAATCTACTCTCCTCCCTCTTGTCCACAGCACGCCATAATAATTCAGAAAGGCCAGCTATATCCCATAATGTGTCTTCCAATTGTGCGTGTTGACTGAATACTGAGATAGCCCATAATACTCACTGAATCCTCAGTCTTACACCACACCCCCTCTGCTCGGTGGATATATATATATATATATATATAACAAGCAATATATATTTATTTGCTTGTTATCCATCCCATAATAGTCCCAGTCTGGGGGGGTGACATCCCATAATATTCTCACCAGCTGCAGCAGCAACAGCTACCACATCCCATAGTACTCTCAGCCACCCACTTTTCCCTCCTCCCCCATTTCTAGTCACATTCGGCTTTGCTGCTGTGCCATCCCATAATATGCATTTGCTTTCCTCTGTGACGGAAAGCCTCCCAATCCCATAATAGAGCCAGAGGCATAACCCATGGGCCAAACCCCAGCCAACTAAGCCAGCTTGGTTGGAGACGTTTCCTGTGGCTGGACCTTGCTTTCAGCTTCCCCTGAGCATAAAACCTTGGGCCCTGGCTGGGTTAGCTCATGGCTCTTCTTGCCATTTTACTTTTCTGCTTGAAACAAAAATCTTGTATATCCTTAATCGAAGTCTCTCTCCCCCACCATTTTCTCTTGTTAATAAGAAAAAAAAAACATCCAGAGGGGGTGTGGTTTTTTAAAAATCTGATTGGTAATATTTTACAAGTAGCCCTCTACTTAAAACCACAATTGAGCCCAATCTTTCTGTTAAGTGAGCTTTACTCCATTTTATGACCTATCTTGCCACAGCTGTTAAGTGAATCACTGCAATTGTTAAGTTAATAACACGGTTATTAAGTGAACTTGGCTTTCCCATTGACTTTGCTTGTCAGAAGATTGCAAAATGTGATCACATGACCCTGGGACACTGCAACCGTCATAAATTTGTGTCAGTTGCGAAGCATCTGAATTCTGATCATATGACGGATTGCTGCAACAGTCATGAGTGTGAAAAATGGTCATAACTCAGTTTTTCAGTGCTGTTGTAATTTGGAATGGTCACTAAATGAAAGGTTGTAAATCAAGGACTACTTGTAATTGGCTTTCTCTCTCATTTTTGCCCAAAGCTCTGGTTATTTTAATGTGAGTCAGAGTTTAAATATTAAGCAAGGGGTTCAAACTTAAGATAGCTCCATTTTACCTATCTAGCATTACTTCTTTTATACCACTATAATTTGGAATTCATGAATTCAGACTTTTTTCAGAGAGCTAATCTCAGTCTACACCCTTTACATTATTATGGGGTTATTCTGCATGGCAGCCTTAAGCAGCTTGGTTCCTGTGCTGAAACTGGCTGCACATAAAGCTGGTTTAAGAAATTGCTGTTTGGATTTCAGTCTATAGCTTTGACAATGATGCTGGCTAGATGTTCTGCCCAGACAGTGGCTAGCAGGACTCTTGGTTGAATTTTTTTTACCATTATCTGTATGTAACACTCATCTGTATTGGGCAAGCAAGGGCCAATCACTTTCCTTTTGTGAATGGGCCCAGCATGCCCATCCCTCACTCTCCTGGGAATGAAACAAGGTACAGTAGTTTTGCCATTCTTTCTGTCACTTGGGTTGGAAGGGGAAATTGGCAGAAGTCAATTTCAACTGGTTAAAATAAAAAAGATCAATTCTTTTACCTTTCTGCTAGTACACACATAAAATGAAGTTTTCTAACGTTTCACTGTTCCCCCCTCCCCCACTGTTAACAAACAGCAACACAGCTTTTTCCTAGCCTAGTCCATTGTGGGACACTCCGTTCAGAAAAGAGCAGGCACCTGGGCAGCCCAGACAAAATGGGGGACAGGGACCAGAGCAGAGGGAATATTCACACCTCAGTTCCCACTAGCCCACCAGAGCAAAGGCATTTGTCTATATAACTTGACTTACGACCACAATTGAGCCCAACATTTCCATTTCTAAGCAAGACAGTTGTTAAATTTACCGTTTTACAACCTTTCTTGCCACAGTTGTTAAGTGAATCACTGCAGTTGTTAAGAGTAACACAGTTGTAAAGTGAATCTGGCTTCCCCATTGCCTTTGCTTGCCAGAAGGTCACAAAATGTGATTACATGACCCTGGGACACTGCTACTTTCATAAATGCATGCCAGTTGCCAAGGGTCCAAATTTTGATCACATGACCACGGGGATGCTGCAACAGTCCTAAGTGTGAAAAATGGTCATGTCACTCTTTTCAGTGCCATTGCAACTTCAAATGGTCACTAAATGAATGGTTGTAAGTCAAGGGACTACCTGTAATTAAATTAAGCACAGGCAGCTTAGGCTAGTAGAAATTGTAAAACACTACTTTGGATAACAAGCAAGAAAAGACATTGAAGAGGGTATCTTCACAGTGGGCTGGAGCAGACTGAGCAGATGAACGTTGTGCATTATTATCCTTGAGAAATTGACTGTCCTCATACAAGGCAAGCAGGACATATCGAGCTCTCAATGTACCTAAAGGAGGATAGCATTTAAATCTGTGTGCTAGTGCTTTTACTGTTTTCTTTCTGATTACAATTAAGGTTGCAAACTTTAATCTATCAAGCTTTAAATAGAAGAGCTTTGCATAGTTCAAACAACGCTCTTCCAACTTATCTTCCATCACAGTCTTTAAGAACATTTTCTAGACTGGACTTCATTTTCCAATTAAGGCAGCTAAAAATCATTAAGAACATAATAAGAGGCCAAACATTCACTAATAGCAAACCAGTATATCCCAAAAGCTCAGAAACAGAGTGAGAATATGATAGCTGTCTTTTACTACTATTCCCACAAAGCTGCCATTTAACAAATGTTGACTATATGCAGCTATCATACCTAATAGCAATAAATAGCTCTCCTCCATGAATTTGTCTAAGATAAAAATTTCCTTGAGTGGGAATTGACTTCTGGAGCCTATCATGGACTTGATGGACATATCCATGAAGTTTTCTTGCTAACAATATGGTTCAAAGAGGTTTGCCATTGCCTCCCTTCCAATGTTTTATTTCAATTTATCTGTATCCTGCCCTTATTATTTTTACAAATAACTCAAGTTGGTGAACATATCCAAAACACCTTCCTCCTCTTATTTTCCCCACCACAACAACCCTAAGGTGAGTTGGGCTGAGAGAGTATGACTAGCCCAAGGTCATCCAGCTGGCTTTCATGGCCTAAGATGGCACTAGAATTCAATAGCCTCTGGTTTTCTAGCCTGGTGCTTTAACCACTGGACCAAACTGGGTTTGTGAAGACCCTGTACCTAGTGAAGAGACAGTTCTGATGGCCAAAAATGAAAAGGGACTTAGAAGCGTACGCAGCCAGATGCCCTGTGTGTGCCTCAATTATGCAGATACCCAGGAAGCTCCCTGGGCTGCTGCAGCCGGTAGCCAACCCGATGAACCCTTAGGAGGAAATCTCCATGGACTTTATTGTGGACTTGCTAAAGAGCACTGGGAACACTGTAATTTGGACCATTATGGACTTGTTCTCCAAGCAGGCACATTTCATGGCGTGCCCAAAGATTCCCTCCGCTCAATCCCTGGCAAGGCTATTTATACAACATATCTACCAACTTCATGGAGTCCCAAGGCGCATCATCTCAGACCAGGACATGTGGTTCACCACAAAGTTTTGGCAGGAATTCCTTAAGCTAATTGGCTCTTTGCAGGACCTTAGCTCTGCCTATCACCCCAGGACCAAAGGAGCCTGTGAAAGGGGGAATTCCGTATTAGAGCAGTACCTGAGGTGTTATGTAAATTACCAACAGACCAATTGGGCTGAACTCCTGCCTTTTGTGGAAGTGGCATATGATAACTCCTTGCATAATAACACGGGATTTGCCCCATTCAGAAGTGGACGGTGATGTCTAATATTATGTACCCTGTTGGGTTTTATTTTTTAGGACTATCATTCTTCTGGAGGGTCGGCATGTCAAACCTGACTCAGTTCCATAGTTGCACCTGCTGTCACTTGCAATTTGGCAAACAGCAAGGGAAGGGGGTGGGCGAATTCCTAAGGAAGGAGGGAAGCTCCAGAATGCAAGAGTGCCTTCTGTTGCCAGCGAGACATTAGACCTACCAAGGTCAAGTTATGAAATGTTGGAGTGGCACAGACAGTCTTTTCCCAAAACAAAAGAACTGAACACAGTTGGTGAGCTGTGGGTGGCCCAGAGGGGAAAGGGGGCTTTACCTATGGGGTTTTCGTGGGAAAAATCCCAGAACTGTCTTTGCTTCTGCTGTACCTAGATGGATTTTTCAATAAAGCTACACTCTTGGTAATTTAAAAGAGCTGGGAGTTTCTTAGGTTGAATGTGCCAAATGGAACGGTTGACACTAGCTCTTATTAGATGCTTCAAGAATGGTGGCTCACCTTCTTTTAAAACCATCTAAATTGGTAGCCCTTACCACATCCAAAGGCAAGAAAATATAATAATTTATGCATTGTGTAAAGAAGTATTTCCTTTTATAGATATTGAATCTCTTCACATTTTTAATATTAGAAAAAAAGGAGAATAATTTATCTTTGTCCGCATTTTCCATATTATGAAACATGACATATCTCTTCTTACTTGCTAAAGAATAAAAAATACTAAAATTTTCTTCTAGCTTCATACTCATCTTGGTTGCCCTTTTCTGTACTTTTTTCATACTGTAATGCCTCTTTCAAATTCAGGAACCAGAACATTGAACAGACCCAAATGTGTTCAACTGTAGATCTTTGCAAAGTTGTTATTACATTGACAGCTTTATTTTTAGTCCCCTTCCTAATTTTCCAACTGTGGAAGTTATTTATTTAAAAGCAATCTCATTCTATTAAGAGGGCTATTTACCATGGTCCAGCATCACTCTCTCGATAAGTCTTTACCAGCTTAGATCTCATTAATGCATATTTGATGATAAAATTGTTCGTACCAACCACTGTACAAGTATATTATTTTGCACTTTCTTTTATTAAGATCCTTTTTTTAGCACCTCTGCTGAATTTAGAGGCATCCTTTAGAACTCTTAGTAATCTTGCAGGATCCAATCTGGGTCAGTCCCTGGGACCAGAGGTTTTTTCTTCTGAGCTTTGGGACTCATGCTGGAGCCCATCTTCAGGGGAACTTCTCTCTAACAGAGTGTGTGCTGTTCTGTGTGTGGTCGTAAAGCTCGGAAGACAAAACTTCTGAGGTCCCGGTGACCGACCCAGATTGGATCCTGCAACATTATCCTGGAACACGTATATTCGCCTTCATTTGCCTTAGTAATCTCTTATTGATTTTGCCACTTTGAAAAATTCAATGTCATCAACAAGCTACCCATCTCATTCTTCATCTTTAATTTATAAGAAAAAGTATTAGTCCCAACACCAGCCCTTGGAGAACTCAACTATGGGGAAATGTCCATTATGCCTACTCTCTACTTCTTCTTTTTAACCAGTTATCATCAAAGGGACTTGGAGGTCTTCTAGTCCAACCCATGTCTGAAGCAGAAGACCTTATACTATCCTGGAGAAATGGCTGTCCAATCTTTTCTTGGAAACCTCCAGCGATGAAGCACCCACAACTCCAAGAGGCATGTTCATGAGTTCATGAGGAGTTAAACATTTTTAAAAAATATTTAAAAATACAGTATTTACCAGTTTATACAATCTACATAATTGCCGAAAACTTTAAAATGTCTAGATGATGAGAAGAGATGCTTAAAGGTCTTCTACTGGATATGTATATCATCATTTTTCACTTTAACAATAATAGTTATCATGGTAGTAGAACAGACTTTAAACTGTTTAATGTCCTGTATTCTTTTTTTTCTTGCATTTTTCCAGTCCTCAGAGATGGATGCTGATTTAAGAAGAAGTGATGCTTTTTTGTTAGAAAAATAGGCAAATTCACCTTGGAATGAAAACATTGAATGGATACCATCTGGACCCAATGATTTGTTTAATTTTATTCTGGTAACTATGATAGGCCTATTACTTCACTTTCTTGTCAGTTCTATTTTTATTTAGTTCATATTTCACCATGCAGACAGATGTAACAATTTGCTGTTTTCCTGAAATCTTCTTATCCTCCTTTAAAGTTTTTTTTGTCCAACAGCCAATCTAGTTAGCTTGCTGTTTCCAATGTTTTAAAACCTTGTTGTTGTTCAAGGTCCTAATGTTTTTGCCACACGCTCAAAATACTTTGCTTCTTTTTTTTTGAGAGCTTGCGTTTATTGCCCAAGCCAATGGTTCCTCCTGTTACACATGTCAGGAAGATTTATCATATTTTTAAGATAACTTTCTTTCCTTTAAAAAGCTTCCCTGTCTGTTAAGATCTGGCAATTTCTAAATTTCATTTTTCCTGATTTGAGTTATTTATTTTATCAAGTTCAATTTTCAGTCATCTCAAACCCTTCTACAGATTTGCCTCTTGATTCTCTCTTCTTTTTAATCAATACCTTCACACTTTTGAAGTTTGCTGTTCTGGATTAGTTTGGCATTTGTCGACTACATTAAATCAAATGCAATAGTATTGTTGTTATCATTTCCAGTCGATTCAGTAAGGATATCTTCAGCTAGGTCTTGGTTACTCACTCCCTGATGGTACCTCCTATAATTATGCTGGAACCTGTATCCTCCCAGTGGTTAAAAGTGAGAAAAGCACTTTTTACAGTACTAATGCTCCCTTCCTTACAGGTATGTCTCTGATTTTTTTCTCTCTAAAGATCATCCCAGGCTTCTTGATCAGGGAGGTGACAGTAGGATCCTATAATTGTGGAGATGAATATTGACATAAGGAAATCTTTAGTCTACCCATTTTGGATCAAAGCTCATTACTTTTCAGTTATTATTAAACCATATGGTTTAAATGAAAAGACTAACAATTACAAACATGTTTTTTAAAAGAAAAAAGCATGTTAGGAAGTATACCTAATTGACTGATCAGCTCAAGCTGATCAGCTTGCAAATCCTTTTTGCCCCCTGTCAAAAAATAACTGGTTGTGAAGCTGTCAGAGAAAGAATAAACATTTTACATTGCAGGTCAGATGTAGATTTATTCTCCTAAATCCAAGCCTGACCATTAATGCTAGCTTTTAATGACTGGAGTAGATTGCAACAGTGGGGCATCTGTGTTACAGTAGAGTATTTTAGTGCCTAAACAGCAGTTTATGAACTTTTTATTTTTAAATGTTATTAGCATTTACCACCTAGCTTCAGTTTTGACAATGACAGAAGCCAGAAATCAAACTAACTATATACTATATATTATAAACATGCAAAAGAAAGGCAATGAAATTAAAAGGAAAAAATGGCAATATGATTTTGGAAATTCTCTCATTAAATTAAGCAGTCTTTACTTGTTTAAAATTTATTTTAAAGTCTTATTTATAGATGTACATTACATCATTCTGCCTCTTGAGCTGCTATTTTTAACATCCATCAATTAATTATCTTTACATTCTGCAGCTTGTAGCATTTGGCAAGGAGAGTGAAGTGTCTCCATCCACCAACTCCGACTGGCCCTTGGAGACTCTTAGAAGAAAAGGACAATAACAACTTGCAGTCTGCACAAGGACTGTCTCAGAATATCAAAGGTTTTCCTGGCTCTGATACAGGTTTCTGTAGGACTGAATTATAGAACAGAATAGAATCATAGGGCTGGAAGGGATTTTTGGAGGTCTTCTAGTCCAACCCACTGCCCAAGGCAGGAGCCCTTATGCCATCCTGGAAAATGGTTGTACAATCTTTTCTTGAAGGCCTTCAGTGAGAGAACACCCACAACTCCAGGAGGCAGGGTGTTCCATTGATTAATTGTTCTCACTGTCAGGAAATTCCTCCTTAGTTCCAGGTTGAATCTCCCTCTGATGAGTTTCCACCCATTGCTTCTTGTCCTGCCCTCAGGTGGTATGGAGGATAAATCGACCCCCTCTTCCCTGTGACAGCCCTTCAAGTATTAGAAAACTGCTAGCATGTCACCCATAATCTTTCTCTTTGTTAGACTAAACCTACCTGAGTTCCCATAGACATTTTAGCTATGATTTAGCATCTATATACTTTTGTTGCTCTTTTCTGCACTCTTTCTAGGACCTCAGCATATTTTTGGTATCGTGGTGACCGGAAGTAGATGTAGTATTCCAATTGTGGCCTCACTAGTGCAGTATACAGCGGTACTATCACTTCCTGTGATCTTGATGCTATCCCTCTGTTGGTGCAACCTAGGAATGCATTGGCTTTTTTGGCAGCTGCATCACATTGCTGACTGATACTTAAGCAGGAGTCTACAAGGACACTTAGATTCATCTCACAGGCACTGGTGTTGATGCACGCATTTGTTTTTTCTTGCCTAAGTGCAGGGCCTTATTTTTCTCAGATGGGATCCTACCATCTGGGGAGATATGAACCAGAGTGCTATAATAAAAGTCATATTAAAAGGAATTTAGAAGGTATGAAGGACACACACAATGAGCAATGCATGTAACTGATTTGAGAACTAAGAAATGATAGTGACCTATTTTTTTTTTTATACAAGTGATTCTTCTTAATTGCGCCTTTGGTAAAGAGCTGACATTTCATAATGAACAATGAGATCCTATGTTTGAAAACCAGTAGAATTGATGACCCATACATTTGATTTAATGGTGGGCAGGAAACAAACAATTTGTTGATTGAATTAAGCCTAAAATTTGCTGGGAAATCAGTGTTAAGAGGTTTTGCTTATAATAAATGGATTATAATATGCTGCAGATATGTGTGCATTGACGAATACATTTTTAATGGAAGTAGACTTTACTAATTTCATCAGTCTCTTCTTAGAAAGGAACTAAATGTATAAAATTAGTGCCCATATATTTCTGCTATATAGAGCAGTGAAAACTGTGAAATAGTAGCACTTAATAATCTGTGCCCATCTGTTGCTGTTTTAATAAGAGAAACAAAGATTTGAAATGAAAACATGCTTCCCTTGATAATTAATTCAAACTTCAGACATCCAATGAAAAAAACAAGAACTCCTCTGTAGCTACCTGGATGCAATTGATGGATTTTCATAGTTTGCATGAGAAGAATCTCCTTTCCTTTTTCTTTTTCTAAAGAACTCAAGATTCAGCCATCATTATAAACGCCAATAATAGCAAATATAAAATGCCTCTGCAGTGGGATGCTAAAAGCTACTTTGTGCGAATCTATCCATTAAAAATGGTTAGTGGAATTCTTCCTGCTGTGATAAGGGAGATATGAAGATGAGAATTATTATAACAAGACCTTTTAGAGAGAAAATTGTGATTTTTATTCCTAGTTTGGAGGTGGTTGTGAATTGTGTTAAGTCATTTCTACATCAATTTTAGGACAAATGGTTTATTAAACAAACTCAAAGTATTAAATTAAATTCTGTTGAAAGAAAAATCTTCATCAGGGTCCAGTCCAAGCCAGGAATAAACAAAATGGAGGCTGCTTTAGGAAAGAAGGTCCAGTTTATTTAGTTGCCAGAAACTTCAGTGACAGCAGCATGTTTCTGGGGTGGCTGACCACATGGAGCTGGGAGTGGTGGGTTTTTATACCTTCTTAGGCTTTTGTGTCTGGAGTTGTTCCTGTTCCATTGGCATGAATTTTGATCTGAGCTTTTGAGTGTGTCCTTTTGGTATTCTGATGGTGATGGGTTAATCCTATTATGTCCTAAAGGTCATGTCCTGCTTCTCTGGGGCTGTGGCTGATGGCTATGTCCTGTGTTGGATTTTTGGGTGAGGGGTTGCTGTTCTAATTCTATCACTCTGCTATTGTTAGCTATCAGTTTTGCTGCAAGGGATTTCAAAATATTTTGTCTTGAGTGGGCTTCTGCCTGGTAGTATTTGCTCATGGATGGAGCTTCAGTCTTTCTGAATGGGATTATTAAATCTGCATTTCTACAGAGCTGGCCTGCTTAGTTTCTCCTTGGGGCTATTAAGAAAAACTGGGCCTGCTTTTCTGCCTTTAAGATCCTTTGGGGAAATATAATATTCTGCCTTTTTAATATTCCTCAAAATATTTCCTTCACTGGGGGGGGGGTGACTTCCCCCAATTACTACATATGATAGCAGGGAACCTGGCAACTGATTGTCAATACAAAAAGGTTGCCATGCGCCCAAAATTCAGTCATGTGATGGGGGGACACAATGTTTTATGATGACTGGAAGTGCTTTGTGGGCCATAAAGCACCTGCTGCAACTGTGAGCAGTTGTTAAACATAGAGGACTATCTGTACTGATAATGGTTTGATGCTGAGTGATGTTGATTTGAGGACAGAAAAATTGATCTCTGAATCTAAAACTTCCCCTTTCTTCCACCAAGGTATTTACAAATGCTAAAAAGCAAATGCTAAAGTTGTTTAAAATGCTATCCTTTTCTTTTCTCAACAACTCATTGTCAAAAAATTATGGGAAGGTTTGAACTGGGATAAAGTAATTTAGAGCCACCTGCCTCTAGTGAATAAAAATCTGTTCTTCTTCATTGCTTCATTTCACCACAGGTTTGGATTTTACCCCAAACTGGAATTTGATTCAACTTAGTCTCAGTATACAAAAGGAAGCAACAAAGAGTTTTAAATCTTAAAAACCATTTGTGTTCAAACCTATTCCATAAACAAAAGATCTAGGATATATGGAAATAAAAGCAGCCAGCTAAACAAGACTTGATATCACTTTAGATGGTGCATTAAAATAAAGGAAAAAGTTAGTAAGCTACTATACCTTCTGCAGCTTTCTTATGGTGATTGAGAATTTGGGAAGTTCATGTCTAACACTTGTGGCAGGACCCCATGTTAACAAAATATGACATTTACAAAAAATTTTTTTAAAGATTTCATCATGTTGAACTCAACTCTTGGTGAATTCATTTGTGCAGTTTTTTGGTCAGTTCTATGTTTGCTATTGTTTTCTTTTTTAAGTTTCTTAACTTTCCAATCTACCTGCCAGCCTTTGATGAAAATATTTTGCCTAATATAGAATTAACAGAATATCATTGTAGAAAGTCAGCACCCACCCACCCTCCTAGAAAAGGAAATACTTTGGGGGTTATTAAAAAAAGGCAGAATATTATTGTTATATCTTCGGTTCTTTAGGCATTGGATGAGGCAGAGTGTTCAAACAACAACAGGTTTATTAACTCAGAACAGAAGCAGCCCTAAAGGCTGCTGCACAGCTATTTATACAGTTAGCCTCTAGGTGGCAACCAATAGATTTAAAGTAACAGTTTCCCGCCCCAAACCTCATTATCAGCTTGGAGACAGCCAGTCTGGCTTTCAGTAACAGCAACTGTTAAACAATACAACAATGTAGGTCAGACATTAAGCAAGTGATTTAAAACAGTTGTGGCCAATACATTACACCCCTTCCCCCTAGATCACGGGTCGGCAACCCGCGGCTCCGGAGCCGCATGCGGCTCTTTGAGGCCTTACCTGCGGCTCCGGAGCCTCCTCCGCCATTTTGGCGAGCGCATGCGCGCATGCGCGGGCGGGTGCGGGGGGTGCGCGCACGCAGGTGCGCATGCGCGAACGGCGCGCGCGCGCGCGGGTGCGCGCGCGCATGCGCGAACGGGGCCGCGCGCATGCGCGGGTGCGCGCGCATGCGCGAACGCGCGGCTCCCAGCGTTTTTTTTTTTAAAGCTAAATGGGTCCGTGCGGCTCATCCGACGTTTCGGATGGCCGACCCATGCCCTAGATGGCTCAAACTCTCAATTGCTGGACATAGTCCTGCAGATATTTAGGCGGCCTTCTTGACCGTTCTGAATGTCTAGGGGTTGCAGGGGTCTCCCAGTCTACCCTCTCGCCTGCCCGGCTGGGTAGGCCAGGACTCTGAGGTCCAGTGAAGTCAGGTTGACTCGGGTCCCTTTGGCTGGCCAGTCCCAGTCGGCCCAAACCAAAGTCCAATGGTTCAGCAAAGTCTGCAGGGCTGTCCCTCAGCGCAGTTTGCTGGTCCTGTTCAGTGGATAGTGTCTGTCTATCCGGGGGAAGCTCTCCTATGGCCTTTTCCCCGTCTCCTTGAGTAAGAGTTCTGTTCGAGCGTGCAAGCTCCTCTGTTGGGCCGCTGTCGCACGGCCCTTGTATGCGGCCCTCTTGAGAGGCCGGAGCCAGCGACTGATTCGCTAGCCTCTGACGCAGCTGGTCAATGTGCCAGCGAATGACTCGCCCATCTTCCAGGACCACCTCATAAGAGAGTAGTCCTGACACCTTAACAACCACGGCTGCCACCCACAAAGCCCCTTGCCCGTAGTTCTGGGTCCAAACCCGGTCACCCACTTGCAAATTTTGAGGTGCCTTTGGCTGAGCAGAGTCCGAGGCAACCCGGTCGGGGTGCAGCCTGTCCAGCTTGGTGATCAAACGTCGGCCCCATCTGAGTTCGGCAGGGCTTCTGCCCGTGGAGGTACAGGGAGTTGTGCGTTGGCAGAGTAGAAAATCTGCCAGTCTGTGGTGCCAATCCCCTGTGACAATCCGTTTTAGTGATTCCTTGGTTGTGCGGACCATGCGTTCTGCTTGGCTGTTTGAGGCCGGGTGAAAGGGAGCTGACGTGACGTGCCATATTAGATTTGCCCTGAGGAAAGACTGGAATTCAGAAGCGTAAACTGAGCCCCATTGTCAGAGACTAACACATCTGGAAGTCTGTGTGTTGCAAAGATTCTGCGCAGTTCCTGGATGGTCCTGCCAGTAGTCATAGTAGGGAGTGGTGCGACCTCTAACCATTTAGAATGGCTATCTACCACTATTAGAAACAGCTGTCCCTGAAAGGGCCCGGCAAAATCGATGTGGATTCTTGACCACGGTGTGTGTGTGTCCTCCCATCGGTGGACAGGGGCTTGCGGCATCTCCGGTCTGGATTGCTGGCACATGTAGCAACCATGTACTTGGGCCTCGATGGCTTTATCTAGCCCTGGCCACCAAAGGTAGCTCCTCGCAAGCGCCTTCATCCGGACTATTCCCGGATGACCCTCGTGCAGAGACTCTAGGACCCTGGACCTTAAAGTACTCGGGACTATGACCCTACTTCCCCAAAGGAAGCATCCCTTACGAGCTGAAAGCTCATCTTTTCTCATGAAGAAACTCTGAAATTCAGGCCCTGGACATTTGTCCAGCCATCCTGTGTGTACCCAGTTTAGCACACGACTCAGCATTTTGTCAGCTGCTTTCTCAGCAGCTATGTCCCCAGCGTGAAGGGGAGATTCCGGCAAATCTTGGATAGCCAGGATGCGTGCAGCCGGAGCTGGAGCTGGCTCCACATGTGGCAGGGGCAACCTGCTCAGGCCGTCTGCATGGCCCATTTCCTTGCCCGGTTTGTGAATCATCCTGTAGCTGTAGGCTGACAGGAAGATAGACCACCTCAGCATTCGAGGAGACAGAATCTGAGGTGTCTGTTTGTTTGTGGTGAACAACCCTAGGAGTGGCTTGTGGTCCGTGAAGACCATGAACTGGCGGCCATACAAGTAGTCATGGAACTTTTTAACTCCGGCCACAATGGCCAGAGCCTCCTTGTCAATTTGCGCGTAGTTGCGCTCTGCGGACGATAGGGTCCTGGAGTAATACGCAATGGGCTTCTGCCTCCCATCAGCCATTAAGTGGCTTAACACAGCCCCAACCCCATATGGGGATGCATCACATGCAATGCAGACAGGCAGCTGCTCATTGAAATGAGTGAGAACTGAGTTCGCCGACAGCAGTGATTTGACTGCTTGGAAGCTACTCTCGTGGACACTGGTCCACTGCCACTGAGCTTGTCTATCCAAGAGCTGCTGTAACGGCTCTGCCACTGCGGCCTTGTTTGGGAGGAAGGCATGGTAAAAATTCAAAAGGCCTAGGAAAGCCTGAAGCTCTCCCTTTGACTTCGGCCTTGGGGCCTACTGGATTGCTTTTAATTTGGATTCTGCCGGATGAATGCCTTCAGCATCGATGCGGAAACCAAGGAACTCGGTTGACTCTATCCCAATCTTGCACTTTTCTTTTGTTTAGTTTAAGTCCTGCATCGCGGAACCGCTGAAGGACGGCCTTAAGCCGTTCAGCCAGAATATCAACCGATTCCCCAGCAATGAGGACATCATTGAAGTAGGGGCAAACCCCTGGAATTCCCTTGAGCGTGCGCTCCATCACTTCCTGGAACAGCCCTGGGGCTACACTCACCCCGAACTGTAGGTGCTTAACCTTAAAAGCCCCCCTATGGGTGACAATGGTCTGGGCTACTGCCATGGCCTCATCCACAGGCAGTTGTTGATAGGCCTGTGCCAAATCTAATTTGGCAAACACGCGGCCTCCTTGCAATGATGCCAAAATATGGCTGACAACTGGCACAGGGTACGCGTGCTGTTGAAGTGCCCTGTTGAGGGTGCACTTATAGTCAGCGCATATTCACACTTCCCCGTTGGCCTTTAATGGCATTACTATGGGGGTCTCCCACACCCCACTGTCTCCGGGCTGCAATACCCCTTGTTCCACTAGCTCAGACATGTCGAACACAAGGCCCGCGGGCTGGATGCGGCCCGCGACGTGGTTTCATGTGGCCCGCAAAGCCATCCTGGAAACAGTGAGGGAATGGCCCCCGCTGGCTTGGCCCCAGCCCAGGCCGCCCAGGAGCCAATGTACAATTTTGTGGTGGCCATCTATGCTGAAACGCATTCAGTCTTAGCTCCACAAGGCCATCTGGAAACAGCGAGGAACCAGGCCCTGCCGCATCAGCCCCGCCCCCTGGACGCACGCTGGGAAGGTGTCACCCTTTGTGAGGAATGAAGAAATGCACCATTGCCTGGAAGTGGTCAGCAAATGGCCCTCACCTACTTCACATATCCGGCTTGATGGGCTCTGGGGGAGGGGTTTTGGCAGGCAGCGGGACGCTCTCCTCACAGCGCTGAGAGACTGAGTCAGGCGGTGCGAATCCAAAAAGAAGCACGCCGCCGCTCAGCCCCCAGCCTGCCCGATTTCAGCAGGCAGCAAGGTGCAAAGCTGGCGAGCTTTGCACTGCCCGGCTCAGCCTCTCGGCACTGTGAAGAGAGCACCTCGCTGCCTGCCGAAACCAGGCAGGCTGGGGGCTGGGAGGCATCACGCCTCTTTTCGGATTTGCGCTGCCTGGCTCAGCCTCTCGGCACTGTGAGGAGAATGCCTCGCTGCCTGCCGAAACCGGGCAGGCTGGGGGCTGGACAGCATTGCGCAGGTAACGTCGACTCTCACGTTGCTCATGGCGTCCCCTCCCCCAAAGCCCACCAAGCCAGATATGTGAAGTAGGCGAGGGCCATGTGCTGGCCACTTCCAGGCGATGGTGCATTTCTTCATTCCCTCACAAAGGGTGACACCTCCCCAGCTGCGTTTCTTGCCTGTTTTCCTCCCTCCCTCATCTCAAATATTTTCCCACCACTCTGTTCTTGGGAGGAAGGAAGGAAGGAAGGAAGGAAGGAAGGAAGGAAGGAAGGAAGGAAGGAAGGAAGGAAGGAAGGAAGGAAGGAAGGAAGGAGAGGGAGGGTCTGAGGGAAATCCTGCCTTAGTCCTGCCCTGCTGCCCTTTCACCATCCCCTTGCCCCCTCCTCCTGGCCTATCCTGGGGGTCTCCCATCCTATTGCTAAGGAAGCTTTGGATACAAAGGCGGGTCTCCTCCCATGGAGAGGGAGTGGGCCTCCCTCTGACTTTGCCCTCATACCCATCATGAGCAACCTAGCTAAGGAGAGCAAGCACAGCAGCAGCAGCCTTGAGGAGGAAGTAAGTGCAGCTGGGCACCCCCTTGGGGTAGTGGGGCTGGGCTTGGTGCCGCGGGTGCTTGAGGGCCGGGCGTTTGACCTCTGCTGCCCAGGGCTCTGGGCAGCCTGCAGCACCATCCAGCCCCCCTCTCACATGACCTGAGAGGAACAGTGAGGCTCCTCCAGTGGACCATGCCTTGGCACTTGCCCCGGTCCCACCCTCAGATCTGTCCCACTCCTGCCCAGGCCCCCACAGGCACCCTTGATGCGAATGATGTAGAGCTGGCCATGCCCACCCAGTAGGCCACACCCACTCCAGCCATGCCCACCCAGTAGGTTGCGCCCACCCTGGCCACACCCACCTGGCCCCCCGAGGCAACCGCAATGCTGATGCGGCCCTCAATGAAATTGAGTTTGACACCCCTGCACTAGCTTATCCAGCTCTGCATCAATTTTGGGTTTTAACGCGAAAGGCACTCTACAAGGCTTGATCAATATTGGATTTACCATAGGTCATAGGATCAAGCTTGAGGGCAATCGGAGGACCCTTGTACTCCCCTAGACTAGAACTGAAAACATCCGCGAACTCTTGGCAGACTGCAGGCAGATCTGCCATTTGTGTTCGGTGAATGCCGGTTACTTGAATACCCAATGCATCAAACCAATCAAGCCCTATGAGGCTCGTGCATTGGCCTTCCACCACTACAACATCTAGTGGCCCCTTGAACCCTTTGAATTCCACCAGGTGTGGCTTCGCCTTTGACCGCCACTTGGGAGTTTTGGAAGTCTGTGAGTAGTAGATTAGATGGCTGGAGCTTGGCCCATCTGTTGCTACGATGGCATAGGTGCCTGAATGTTCCTTGTGAAATGATGGACATGGCTGAGCCCGTGTCCAGTTCCATCTTACATGGAACTCCCTGAAGCTTGACCTGTAGTCTAAGCTTCTGCTTTAGGGGGCAATGGGCACCAGTGCGGAATACGCTCCTTCGGCTGGAGCAGAACCCTACTCGGTGTTGACCCGGGGCCCCGGTACCTCTTCTGAATGCGTCTTCTTTTGGGCGGTCCCTCTGACGACCTCAGCAGATGGCGGCGATGTGGCCTGGTTTGCCACAGGCCCGGCACATTGCAGTTCGGAATCGGCAATCCGCGCGTTGATGGCAGCCTCCGCAGCCCATGCATTTAAGGAATGGAACTGCCTTCCCAGCTGGCTGCGGTCCCTTCTCCGGGTGCTTTTGTAGCTGGTCGACTTCGTAGTCTGAGTCGGTGTCTTCCATCTGCTCGGCGTCCTCGTGGTGGATGGCTTCGGTGCTTGGCACGCTTTTGGAGGGCTGCAGCGCTTTAACAGCCCCTCTGGCGGCTTCGTCCGCCATGACCTCCTTCAAGGCCTCTTGTAGTGAGAGAGTCTTCTTAGCGAACAGTTTTTGTTGGAGCTCTCGATTCCGGAGTCCGCAGACTAAGCGGTCTCATAGTCTCTCCTCCAAATCCGTGAAATTGCAGAGTCGGGACGCTTGACAAAGAGCGGCAATGAATTCTGTTGCAGACTCGCTGGGTTGTTGCTCCCGCTGCTCAAAAGCGTGCCTCCATGCTATAACAGATAACTTGGGCTCGAAGTGGTCTCGGAGCTTTTTTTCCAAGTCCACGTAGGTGACCGACTAGAGCAGCGCCAGGGTGACCAGGTTCTCTGCAATGTCGAAGGTGGCAGGGCCGCACACGCAGAGGAGTGTCGCGGCCTTCAATCCATCTTCAACGACCTGGTTGGCGCGGAGGTAATTTTCGATGCGGGAGATGTAGGATGCCCATCTCTCCGGGTGAGTTACGTCGAATTCTTCAAGCTTCCCGACCTTCGCCATGGTGGCTTGTTTCTTCGTTCAATGCCTTGTGCTGCTGGCTTCTGTGTAGGCCCTAGGATGGATCCTTAGGGCGTGGTGGTCTCCAGCGTGGCTTGCTGGCAGACCGAGGGGGGGGAACGTAGTTCCGGTCAGGCTCTGTGTTGACCTCACCCCCTAGTGACTTCAAGCTCTCTCAATGAAGCAGCACATCCCACCTTCGTCGCCACTGTTATATCTTCGGTTCTTTAGGCATTGGATGAGGCAGAGTGTTCAAACAACAACAGGTTTATTAACTCAGAACAGAAGCAGCCCTAAAGGCTGCTGCACAGCTATTTATACAGTTAGCCTCTAGGTGGCAACCAATAGATTTAAAGTAACAGTTTCCCGCCCCAAACCTCATTATCAGCTTGGAGACAGCCAGTCTGGCTTTCAGTAACAGCAACTGTTAAACAATACAGCAATGTAGGTCAGACATTAAGAAAGTGATTTAAAACAGTTGTGACCAATACATTACAATTATATTTCCCCAAAGGAATAATGGAGAAAAATCTTAAAAGGCAGAAACAAGCCCCTGCCCCAAGCAGAAACTGAGGAGGCCACCTTTTAGAAATGCAGATTTGGTAATCCATTCAGAAAGACTGGGGCAGTCTATTCATAAGCAAAGAGCAAACAGAAACTCCAGATAAGCAACACAATTAGGCAAGCCAAAAGTTGATAAGATTAGCTCAGACAAACACCTAGGATTTGCATTTCCCCTTTTGCTTACAGAGCCAACCATGACCCCTACATGACCCCATAGGAATCAAGAAGTTATAAAGATCCATCCACTCTCAACTCCATTGGTCAGCTGTCCCAGAACTGCATGCTGTTGCAGGTTCTGCTCATCAATAAACTGGAACCTTCTTTCATAAGCAGCCTTCATTTTTTATTCCCAGTGTCTTAGCCTCCATTTTATTTACTCCCGACTTGGAACTGGACCTGATGATTTTTCTTCCCATATCAGAATATTAGATTAGGAAGGAACCTTGGAGGTATTCTTTTTCTGAATAAGTTTGATGTTGCTCATATCACAAAAGAAATAAAGCAAAGCAAAGCAAAACAACCAATAACATAAGCAGTGTCCTGCTGATCAAATTCCCAACAGCCTAGTCCAGCAATCTATTCTCCCAGTGGCCAACAACTGCACAAGGAAGCCAATAGTCTCCCAGCGGAAGACCTTCAGAGACAGTCACACTGCTATCAAGGATAATATGCATTGATCCCCTTGGCTTCCATGAATTGGTCCAGCCCTTTTTTAAAGCCATCCAAGCAAGGTAGCCAGCACCAGGCTCCATAGGAATGAATTCCAAACTCAAATTACACATTGTGGTTTTGTTTTTCTTATGTCTATCCTGATTCTTCCAGGATTCAATTTCATTCAATGACCTCTGTTTCCCATATTTTGGAAAGGTGAAAATAATTTCTCCTTATCCACACCATGCATAATTTTGAACACCTTAACAATGTCCTCTCTCATTCACCTCTAGACTAAAAAGCTTCAGATGTCTTAACCTTTTTCCATGGGGAAGCCGCTCCAGCCACTTAATCATCTTAGTTGTCCTCCTCTGACTTTTACTAGCTCCATCACATCCTTTTTGAGGTGCAGAGACTAGAACTGCACACAATATTCAGATGTGATTGCACCATTTATATAAAGGCACTATGATATTGGCATCTCTATTTTCACTCCTGTTTCTTATTGTCTCGAACGTGCTGTTGGCCTTTTTTACAGCAGACACACACTCATAGACACCTTCGTTAAACTGTTCACCATTATTCCTAGAGCTCTTTTCTCATCTGTCATACTAGTTTAGATCCCATCCAAATGATGCTGGCCATTAGAAAAATTCTAGAAACCCTTTGGCCAACTAAAAATTACTTTGTTTAAATAACAGACACTTCTAATTCCATAAACATGTTTTTCAACATTCTTCTTCGTTATTTTCAAAGTGATGGGATACTCATAGTAACTGAGAAAAGCATGTATTGTGTAGTGAATAAGCTTCCAAGTCCAGGTCTTCTGAAAACTCCTCTAACAGTGAATAAAGACTTGGAATAGCACCAAATGCATTGACCTACATTATAAATGCTTCTCAGGCCTATTGAAGGTTACTTGTCTCCAACTCTCTCACCCTAGCCTAGATGATTGTTCTTTTCAGCAGATTCTGAGCCACCAGGTGGCAGTAGAGGAACAAGACTGACTAAACTGCTGTGCGGCTTAAGATAGTTGTGATTAAGGTTCACCTTCTAAAGCACAGGTCCCCAACCCCCGGTCCGTGGACCAGTATTAGGCCACAGCATGCCAGCAACTGATCTGCACAAACAAGCAAAGCCCCATCCGCGAGATGCAGGTAGCACACAAAACCACACACTCCGGTCCGCGGAAAAACCTCCAAAAACCTCTGGAATTGTTTTATTCTATGTAAGTAATATGTACAATCTCTAGTAATTTCGTAGGAGCTAAAAGTTTTATTTATTTTTGTTTGTATTCTGCATAAAAGTTGCTAGAGCAAATCTGATATCACTGATGAAGTCCTACAATGAGTCAAGTGTACCTTTAAATTACAAGTTAGAGCCATATTGTATTCAAATGATTTTTTTTAATTAGCTTCACTCTTTAACTGAAATAACTGTGGACAAATTGCAATTTAAAGTAAGGACAATATCATTATATTCTTCGGTTCTTTATTCTTAATGCAAATGTACTTTTTCAATAGGGAATTTTTCTCTAATGCAGTGTCACTTTTGATTCCCATGCTTGATGGCCCTGTACAGCAACAGCATAAAAGCTTTTGTTTTTTTTTAACCTGGGCTTCTCAGAAAGACAGGTCTGAAAAATCTGCAGATCCTAAATATGTTTAACACTGCTTTCTGCCTTATCCATGGCTGAAATTAAAGTATTACTTCCCCCCCTCCTCATTATGGTCAGTGATAATATCATAACCCCCCCCCCCACCATAATTCTGGAACAAGATAAGGTCTCTTTTGAGCCTTGGTGCTTTTGTTACTTCTGGGACTTAAAATTATTCAAGATATCCTAGTAAGGAAGTTCTGCAAATACATACATAGATTTTTCATATTTTTGCAGTGAATTAACATGACAGGATAGTAAAAATACATTATGGAAGTCCTCAAGAATAAGACACACAAGCTTGGTGTTTAAATTTTTATTTTTAATCAAAAAATTTTTTCTTCTTGCAAAGTTTTGGTGTAGCATGTTTGTGGATGTTACTTTGGTGAGATTAAAGCTAATTCATTTACATTCTGGATCTTTGATACTGTGGCATGTTAATAATAAATAAACCATACTTCATACCTTTTCAGATAATACTTCCAGTGAATATTTACTTGGGAAGAGGTATGGGTCAAACTAGCTACTAAATTAGAAATGGCATTTTGTTTCTCTCTGATGCATGAGTACTGAGAGCTTGACACTTTCATACTTGAGAGCCAAAAGTTCCCGGACCTATGCTACGTTGTGGAAAAATGGGAACAAATATCTTTTTATTGAACATTATGTTCTAGATGTAATATTACCCTTTCATGGAAGAGTTAAACAGGCTTTAACAAACAACTTGCATAAAACCTTTATGGTGGCAAGAGCTGACATAGAGAAATACAGTGTTTGCATTCAATGTGTGTACAGGTAGTCCTTGACTTATGACCACAATTGAGCCCCAAATCTCTGTTGCTAAGCAAGACAGTTGTTAAGTGAATATTGCTCCATTTTATAACCTTGCCACAGTTGTTAAGTGTTAAGAATCACTGCAGTTGTTAAATTAGTAACACTGATGTTAAGTGAATTTGGCCTCCCCATTGATTTTGTTTGTTAGAAGGTCACAAAAGGTGATCACATAACCCCAGGACACTGCAACTGTCATAAATACAAATCAGTTGCCAAGCGGCTAATTTTGATCACGTGACCATGGGGATGCTGCAATGGTCATAAGTGTGAAAAACAGTCATAAGTCCCCTTTTCTAATATCGTTGTAACTTTGAACAGTCACTAAATGAACTGTTGTAAGTTGAGGATTACCTGTACTGTGTGTGTGTTTGGGGAAGGGGTTTAATAATGATTCCTATAAGCTCCACTCTAGTCCATTGCAATTGAAGGTTGGCTGTGCAAAAAACTCCTTGTCCCTCCCCAATTCAAATCTTTAGGAGACCACTGAAACTTTCTGTTCGCTGAATGCCTTCTGCCTAGCACTGCCTAGCCTTAAACCAATGCTGAATGATGCAGGAATATGTTTTTATTTGGTTGGCTTTTTATTTTAGGTATTTGTAAACTATTTTTCCAAGGCTCAAAGAAAAAAGAATTCTGTCATTAAAATTTAAAGTTATTGTAGATACAGAAACAGCTAATATATATTTGTGGTGTGAAGTTTTGGAGAAAAGTATAGCAATTGCAATTTGTATTTCTGCAACAGTGTGACCCATGGACCACAACCCTTCTTGCTTCATGCTGACGCCAGGTTCATGCTGAAGCAAGTGATACTACACCATTGGGAGCCTGAACTGAACCTGGAATTGAGTGATTTTAATCATAAATACCTTATAGCATTCATATGAATATCAGACAGCTCTATGGATGGGAAATGGAAAATAAATTCTAAAATCAATATTGGAAATTGTTCTTGAAATATGAAATACTTACTGTACAGTATAGGGCTTTACAGTGTTTAAGTGCATCAGATCTTCATATTTTGTTCAAATGTTTCTGGCAATTACTTTCCGTAATGCCAATTCATTCCAAAAGCTTGATAGTTTGATAGTTCCCCCATCTCTATATTTCAGTCTTCAATGGAGCTACTCAAGAATATCTTAGGGGAAGCAAATGGCAAGTCCTCACGGGGAGCAATCAAATTCTGAACTGGATATTGTTCACTGTCTTGATTAACATTTGCTGCCTTGTAGGAACCAACTTTTGTTGCTCGAGTCTGAAGTGTTCCCATCTCAAAATCCCAAGTTTGCCCTCTTCTTATTTTCTTCAAAGTATTTTTGAAGCCTTCTGTATTGAAATAATAGATTAAGGGGTCCAGGGTACAATTCATACTTGCAAATAGCATAGTGATGATAAGGGCGTTGCGCACTGAAGCCTGCATGGTTAAATCAGTCTTAATCACATTGGCTTTTATCATCCCGTAGACTGCCAGAATGGTGTTGTAGGGCACAAAGCAGATGATAAAGATGACCAGATTGACTACAAGCATGCGAATGGTCTTTTCTTGTCGCAGGGTCTTGGACCCACGAGTTTGGCATAGTTTCTGAAAAATTCGGATCGAGCAGACCGTCACAGAGGTCAGAGGGAGGAGAAAGCCAAGAATCTCTGCTAAAATGACCAGACCGAAGATTTTTCCCTGCCACAAGTGCTTACTGAAGCTTTCAAAGCACACAATAATTTCATTTTGTTTAGAATTTGTTCCACTTTGCTTAATACATGGAGTTGTCTTGTGGATTACAGCAACTGGAATAGAGCTTATCAGGATTAGTACCCAAACCACACAGCAGAGCAGCCGGGCCACTTTGGGACGCCGGAGATGGCGCCAGCGTAGTGGGTAGACAATAGCAATAAAGCGGTCCAAGTTGATGCACATCAGGAAGAGGCAACTACCATACATATTTATTTGAAAGAGGGAACCTGAGACTTGACAAAGGAAACTTCCAAAGGGCCATTCCCCCATGTAATAATAGTAAATACGGAAGGGCAAAGATATGGTGAAAAGGAGGTCACTCACAACCAAGTTACACATGTAGATGGCTACCACTGACTTGAGCTTCAGATAGTACAAGAAGATCAAGAGGGATGCAACATTGAGGCATAAGCCTGCTATGAAGATCAAGCTGTATCCAATCAACTGCAGTTGATGAATGTCACTATAATTTTTGCATATAGTAACATTGTCAGCTGACATGCCTGGAAATCACCTGAAGGGAAGACTTCGATAGGTCTGTTTAAGATTCTGGGAGAAGCAGAGATTACAAGAGACCAAAAAAGGGCCCAGAATTCAAGTTGGTGCTCATCATTATATTCCTTAATTCAGATGGTGGTCCTAACTCTTTGACTTGGACTTCAGGCTTCACAATCCATTAGAGTCGAGGAGGTTTAGGGCCATTCTCAGTCATAGAACGACGAATCTAGATGAAAATGAGAAAAAGTGTTTTATTATAGCATCCCCACAAAGAATATTGAATAAAGAATAATGGGGTAGGAGGTATGAGTGAAGAAGAGAAGATAAAGCATTATTAAAGTCCCCAAAAATGAAGTGGCACTTCAGTTAGAGTTGATTGGTGTAGTGGCTAAGGCACCAGGCTGGAGACTGGGAGTTCTATTTCTTTTTTAAAAAAAATTTTTTTTTTATTGATTTGTCAAAATATAAAATACAAAGAAAAAATTAAAAAGTAATAGAAAAGTAGAAAAAGGGGGAGGGAAAAGAAAAAAGATAGTGTGAGAAAAGAAGAGAAAAGAAAAAGGCACCAACTTCCGACTCTCTTTAGCACAGTAGAAGATAACATTACAATCACAACTTTTTGCATTTACACAACAGTATGTACACACCATTTCTATAACAATAAACCTAATTAACAAAAAGAAAAATAAAATTTAAGCAATGCTCAAATATTATATATAAAAAGTAAAACAAAACAACAACAACAAAAACCTTTCTTCATTTTAAACCCCAAACCCAAACCCAAAACTGCATTAGGGCTTTCACAGTATTACAAAAAGAACAAACAAAGAAAGAAACAGAGGACATACATTTACGCACTTATTGTATACATATGAAGCTACCGTAATACTTTCTTTCAATACATATGGAGACTGGGAGTTCTAGTCTTTCTTAGGCACAAAGCCAGTTGGGTGACCTTGCACCAGTTATTCTTCTTCAGCCCTAGGAAACAAGTAGTGGCAAACCCCGTTTGAAATCTTGCCAAGAAAACTTCAGGAACTTGTGCAGGCAGTCGCCAGGAGTCAACAATGACTTGAAGGCATCAAAAAACAAACCAACCAAACTAAACTGTAACAATAAATAACAAAATATAAAAATTATGAAAAGAGAAATCAAAAGTTCTTATAAAAATATATATTTTTTAAAAAGACATTTCTGCAGATGTTTCTGTATTTTTCTGTTAACTTTGGAGCTAACTATTTGTTAGCACCCAGGACTAACGCATTCTAAATAACAGAGTTATTACATAAGGTGGGTTCCAGCTGACAGCAGCAGGGGAGGAATAGCAAACCTCCACAAAAGGACGCTGTACCAGTTTCGAACCAGCTTTGAACTTCTATAGAATTGGCTGATTTTGATAGCTAAATGTGGCTTTGTTTCTTTCTTCTTTTCTTTTTCTGGCTCCACTGTTATTTGAAACCAGAGCAAAGCTGATGTTTCCTTTGCAGTGTCATAGTTCTGCTGAACCTGTGGGCAGTCCATTTCCCTATTTGCAGAAACTTGTTTCACACACACAGACATGCACAGAGAAAGAGACAGACAGACAGACACAGACACACAGAGAGAGGGGGGTTGTTTCTGGGTTTCTACTGCCCTAGCAAATATTTCAAGGAGAAAGGTGGCTTGATAGCTTGGAACTGCTTTGGTTTAGTGATTAAGGTACCATGCTAGAAACCAGGAGGCCATGAGTTCAAGTCCCATCTTAGCCATAAAAACCAGCGGGGTGACTTTGGGCCAGTCACTCTCAGCCCAATGCACCTCACGGGTTGCTTATTATGGGGAAAATAGGAGGAGAACTGTGTATTGGATATGGTTGCTGCCTTGTATTTGTAAAAATAATAAAGGCAGGATACAAATAAATAAAAAACAGTTTTAACTGCTCTCACACATAAATAACTGCTTGGAACAAAAATTATGACTACCTGAGCAATAAAACCTTTACCTGCAACCCCTTTCTTTCTGAAGCCCAGGGCTGAGAAGTGGGATGAGACAGTGAAAAAACAAACGGCTGCAAATGCAGCACTGTTGCTGAGGGCCTGAAATGTGGTCACATGACTGTGCAGGAGAGTGGCCCAACCACTGGAACTTTGCATCTGGGTTTTAAGTCCCCTTTTTCAGATAGGTCGTAACTTTGAATGATTGCTAAGCAACCAGTCATAAGTTGAGAACTACCTGTAACAATCCTGTTATTAAGAACTTTGATGGTGTCTGTTATGTACTGAATATATATAAAGTTGTGTTAATCCTTAATAAAGTGAAACTAATTCCAACTGCTTGTGAAGCTAAAATGAAACTAACCTTTAGATGACCCTGACTGTTAACTCCAACTGTTTTGGAGGGAAACTTTGAACATTCATATTTGGGCAGTTTTTTCAAGTATTGTGATTGGTTAAGGCCCTGTGGGCTCAGAGTATAAATTACAGGCAATTGCCTGCAGTTCTCCAGTTCTAGTTTGAGTCAATAAATAACATTGTAACTATGCTGATCTGCTTCTTGTCTATTGAAGCCCACTACACAATAGTGGCAACGAGGATAGGATGCTGCAGAGGAGAGAGCTGCTGCTAACTAAGAGACTGAAATCATTGGGTGATAGGCTGGGTAAAGAGCCCCGGCAGGCCTAGTTCTCACCCCCCGCCTACCAGTAAGCCACACTGGAGGCACGCTGAAATCATTGGGTGTCAGACCATGTAAAGAGCCCGGGTGGGACCACGCTCCCCACCCTGCCTGCCAGTAAGACACACTGGAGGCACAGATATACCTGAGGGATCTGTCCCCAGGATCCCAAAGTGCAGCACAGCTCCAACCGCAGCAGTACAGGCATTAACCAGCACCACAGGGGCCTCCCCAAATGGCTAAAGTGGGAAGGCTCAATGAGTTCGATATTACTCATCCGGAACAGTGGAGCTCATACGTCTCCCGAGTAGACAACTATCTCTGGGCTAACCAGATCACAGATGATGACCTGAAGGCGGCAATCTTACTACATGTCTGCGGACAAGCCACTTTTGATATCGCTGAAAACCTGATAGCACCGGCAAGTATAGAGACTGTGGCCTACGCAGACCACAAGAAAAAATTAAGGGAACATTTTGAGCCAAAACTCTCAGTAATCGCCTGGCGCCATGCATTCGAGCAACGTGAGCAGAGATCCGGGGAATCTGCAGCGGAGTTTGTGGCAGCCCTTTGCTAAGCTTCGTGCCAATGTGAGTTCCCTGACCTGGAAGAACGTCTCAGAGACAGGCTCATTTACGGCCTGCATAATAGAGAATTACAGCAGCGCCTATTCACCATGGAGAAACTGACTTTCCAAGACGCATTGAAGGAAGTCATGGCGGAAGAGGCTGCCGGAGGGGCAATGAAGACTCTCCGGCCACCTAAAACACACACCAGCCCCACAGCGATCCACCAAGAGACTGCAGAAGGATCGGGTGAGGCCAGTGAGAGTAAAGAAATCGATTGTTTGTGGAGAGAGCCACCCAGACGACTACGCTCCACAGAGCAAGCAACTTCCCCACAGAGCTGCGCAAGCTGCAGGGGACAGCATGAAAGAGCAGAGTTCAGATTCCGCACAGCAGTATGCCGTGCCTGTGGAAAGCAAGGGCATCTTGCCAGAGTTTGCAGAGGTCGTCAGCGGGAAATGAAACCTGCGACACAGCAGCACAAGGGGAAATGGCCCCCAGGACAGAACAGAGTTGAATACTGCTCAGGAAGGCGTAGCATCCAATGCACAGGGGCCCAACGTTCCATCAAAGAAAAGATAAGACTCCAACTAAGACTGCAAGGGGTCCCATGCTCCATGGAGCTAGATACTGGATCAGCCCTGTCCATTATATCCTCCAGGACTTTTGACCACATTTGCAAACGTAGCTGATGGTGGGTCCCGCTCAAATCATCGAGCTTAGTGCTAACGGACTTCCAGAATTGCCATGTTCCTTTAAGGGGGGAAGCTACCATTAGAGTACAATTCAGAGAGTTCAAGGGTCCCCTCAGCGTAGGGGTCGTAGAGGGACCACGCACCAGCCTCATAGGACTGGACTGGTTCGAGGCCCTGGGCATCAGGGTGACGGGCATCCATTGAACACAAATAGCTGATCTAGCAGCAGTATGCCAACAATATGCTGACATATTCAGCACAGAGTTGGGACAATACAAAGGGGCACCCATTTCACTCAATCTCGATCCAGCAGTAACTCCAATCCGATTAAAACCATGCAGGGTTCCCTTTGCATTGAAGCCTAAAATTGATGCGGAACTAGACAAGCTGGTACAGCAGGGAGTGCTCCAACCAGTGGACTGTAGCCAGTGGGAGACTCCAATAGTGACCCCAGTTAAGCGTAACGGGGATGTCCGCATCTGCGCAGACTACAAGTGCACCATAAACAAGGCACTACAGCAGCATGCTTACCCTGTACCAGTGGTGAGCCACATCCTCGCTTCGCTCCAGGGAAGCTGAATCTTCGCTAAGTTAGACCTTGCCCAGGCTTAACAGCAGCTACCGGTAGACAATGCTACCGCAGAAGCACAAACAATCGTCACACACAGAGGTGCATTCCGAGTGCGCCGCTTGCAGTTTGGGGTAAGCGTAGCACCAGGGTTGTTCCAAAGTATTATGGAACGAACACTGAAGAATCTTCCCGGCGTCTACCCGTATTTTGATGACGTCCTGATCACGGAGGAATCAGTGGCAGTCCTGGCGGAACATTTCCGTGCAGTACTCCAATGTTTCCGTGAGCCAGGCCTAAAATTCAAGAAGGTAAAGTGCCAGATCGGCATGGAATCCACAGAATTCCTGGGTTTCCGCATTGATGCTGCCAGAATCCACCCATCTGACGCAAAGCTAAAGGCAATTCAGCAAGCCCCCCCCACCAAAATCCAAGGGGGAGCTACAAGCATTCCTGGGTTTGCTCAATTTTTACCACTCCTTCTTATCACATAAGGCTGCCCTGGCAGAACTGCTACACCACCTACTGGACAAAAAAACGCCCTGGGTCTGGTCGCGCACCCAAGACAAAGCGTTCAAGGCGGTAAAATCATTGTTATCCTTGGACTCCGTCCTAGCTCATTTCAATGAAAATCTACCAGTTACACTAGCCTGTGATACTTCACCATACGGCATTGGGGCAGTACTAAGCCACAGGATGCCAGATGGTAGAGAGGCCCCCATCGCATACTATTCTAGAACGTTATCATTGGCTGAAAGAAACTATGCCCAGATAGACAAGGAAGCCCTCGCCATAGTAGCTGGCATTAAGAAGTTCCACGACTTCTTATATGGATGAACCTTCACCATCTTTACAGACCACAAACCTCTGCTTGGTCTCTTCACAGCAGACAAACAGACAGCGCAGATCCTGTCGCCGCGAATGCTACGATGGTCCATTTCATGGCTGCATACTCGAACCGGCTAGTCCACAAGCCGGGTAAGGAAATGGGCCATGCCGATGCTCTCAGCCAACTGCCTCTACCACAGACTGATCCGGACCCAGCCCCAGCTTGTCGTATCCTGGCGATCCAGGACCTGCCTGAAGCACCCCTACATGCAAGGGATGTTGCAGCTGAAACCACCACGGACAGAACACTTAGCCACATTCTCAACTGGGTGTTAAGGGGATGGCCAGAGACCCGGCCAGGCCCTGAGTTCCATCACTACGCTTCTTGGAAAAATGAACTGTCGGCCCACAAGGGATGTGTGCTGTGGGACAGCAGGGTCATCATTCCACTCAGTCTTCACTCCAGGGTGCTGGATTCCTTACACGAGGGGCACCCAGGAATTGTTCGAATGAAGGCTCTAGCCAGGAGCTACTTGTGGTGGCCTGGACAAGGACATTGAGAATCAAGTAAGGAGTTGCCAGGCCTGCCAAGAAACCCGACCGGAGATGCCACAAGCACCAGTGCACCGCTGGGAGACCACGCATGCCCCGTGGTCTCGCGTGCACATTGACTTTGCGGGCCCCTTCCAAGGGCAGGTGTTCCTAATAGTAGTTATTCCAAGTGGTTGGAAGTGGCACCGGTCTCATCGATGACAACAACCAGGGTCATCCAAGAGTTGCGCCGGCTGTTCGCCACACATGGTCTGCCAGATGTAATCTTGTCTGACAACGGGGCACAATTCACGGCAGGAGAGTTTCAATCTTTCCTCAACGCCAACATGATTCGGCACGTAACATCCGCTCCATTCCACCCCGTGACCAACAGTCAGGCCAAACGAATGGTCAGGACCACAAAGGAGGCGCTCAAGCAGATGACGACTGGGGACTGGAATCATCGCCTGGCGAACTTCCTCCTGTGTCAACACACAACTCCCAGTACAGCAACAGGTTGCAGCCCAGCGGAGATGAGGTGGGGCCGCCAGCTCACCACGAAGCTCGACCGACTTCACCCAGACAGAGTAGCGGCAGAGATGGCTCAACCAAAGCCCCCCAGGAACTTACAGCTGGGTGAATTGGTCTGGGCCAGGAACTATGGAAGTGGGGCACCTTGGGTGGCAGCTAGGGTAACTAAGATAATGGGGCTCTTGTCATACGAGGTTATTCTGGAAAATGATCGTATGGTCAGACGCCACATTGATCAGTTACGGCGGCGGCAGGCCGGGCCAGTCCTGGGTGAGGATCCCGAGAGTTTATCAGACACACAAGAGAACTGTTTTCCTCCGAGTTTGCCTACATCACCTGTGGCTGCCTCCGGAGAAATGGAGGTATGAAGGGCCGTAGAGCCGCCGCCACCCACGGGCGACCTAAACGGCCGCCACGACTCTGTTCAACTGGAGATGGATAATATTTCACTTGAACAGGACTCTTCAATAACATTGCGGTGGTTCACCAAGATCCGTGGGCCCCCAGCCTATCTCAAAGACTATGAATATTGAACAGACTGAGGATGATAACCATCCTAGGGGAAAGGGGTATGTATTGAATATATATAAAGTTGTGTTAATCCCTGCTAAAGTGAAACTAATTCCAACTGCTTGTGAAGCTAAAATGAAACTAACCTTTAGATGACCCTGACTGTTAACTCCAACTGTTTTGGAGGGAAACTTTGAACATTCATATTTGGGCAGTTTTTTCAAGTATTGTGATTGGTTAAGGCCCTGTGGGCTCAGAGTATAAATTACAGGCAATTGCCTGCAGTTCTCCAGTTCTAGTTTGAGGCAATAAATAACGTTGTAACTATGCTGGTTTGCTCCTTGCCTACTGAAGCCCACTACACAATAATTGTGTAATTGCAGGAGGAGATGGTGGGCTTCTGTTGTCTCCTTCTATGGGGATAAACCAATCTGTTCAAGATAAAGCCAAGAAGCCATTGTTCTCTACCTTGCCTACCTTCAGCATTTCCTACCATGCAGAAACAGGCAGGAAGTGATCTTTTCCCATCTCTTCCTGCAAGAAAATTTGCAGAGCCACCCATCCAGGTGCTTCAAATGAAATATCTGCTAGCGCAGCTTTTACCAGCTTTCACCAGCTGGCTCCTTGTTTGAAGGAAAAAAATCAGACTTGCAGGAAGTCTGGATGGAGCAGTTAGGAGCACAGTCCTTGCTGCTTAGATCATGTGCTGTAATACCCTTCCCAAAGTAGAAAAGTGAGGGGCTTTGAAGCAGAATCAAGCTTTCCAGTACTGCAGATATTATATCAAAGAAGGAGGAGGCTTGGAGGTTATAGCTTCAGAAGTTATTTGAATGAGACTGATCATTGGGGTTTCCATCAATTAGCAGAGGCCAAAGAGTGAAGTCCTGCTGATTTGCTGTGCTGGCAGAGAACTTCAAAATGCACGCCAGGAACTGTTCACGACTTCATAACCTAATTAGCAGCCTTTGGTCTGTCCCAGTTATTATCTAGTCACATTTACTCAAGAGGGCATAGGTTAAATCTGAGTTTTTCTATTACATGGCATAATAATGACTTGATATTATTCATTGATTTTTAAATAGTTCACAATTTGATGGGGTTTAGGCTTAGTTTCAGAGCCTCTGTAATGGCTAACAGAACTAAAAGCTTTCCTGATCATTACATCTGATGAAGTGAATTGTAGCTCATGAAACCTTAGGTCTTTTAACAATATTTTTTTCTTTGGAAAAGGTGCTACCAGATCATTCCTGATTTTTTTTTTTTTTGCCAGCATAGACTAGCATGGTTCTCCTTCTATCTGTTCACTAGATGAAACACAATTCTGCTGAAACTCTCTCCTTCCACTGAAGGAGATTACTGATTGCAACAGGGACATGGATGATTGAAACAAGAGAAGGTTGATAGTAACTCACTTAGTAACCTCTTCCTGAACAGAACCCGGAGATCTTCCACTTTCAGGAAGCTGACACCGATAAAATGAAAGTGATGGATAATCTGGAATGAATCCATGGTAAAGCCAACATGAGGATTACAGAATGATGGTGACAGGTGGGAGGCAGGGGTAAGCAGTATATCACTTGTCAGCATCCCTAATAAGCTACATAAGCAATACAGCTTAAGGTTTCTTAAGCTATATTCTACGTCAGGTGTATTACAAGGAAAAAGGAACTAGCTTGCAAAATATCAGAAGCAAGGTCAGTGCTGGCTATTAACTTGGGATGAGGCCACCCTTTTATCACCAAGTACTTTAAACTGGGTCCTTCTTGATGTTTTTGATTCTCTTTACGTATCTTGATGTAAGGGAAAGCTGACTGCCATTTACTGGATACAAATGGAACACCCATCTCTTATTTTGCAGAGTTTTGCAAATGCTTATTCTTGTTTCCAGGCTCAGTGATTTCCCTTAAATAAGCTCCCTCATGCTTATTTACAGGGAGAGAAGCTGGTTTGAACAAATCACACCTGCCTACTGCCCAGGTTAGAGTGGTCCTTGAGGACAAGGCTAAGAGATTGAAGGGAAGGGGGCATATCTGCGCCATTCTAAAGTCCCATAGACGTAGGGGTAATCCTAGTCCTTTGGAAGCACCTGACTGCAACACCAGGTGAATGGTGAGTGGAGCACAATGGATTGCATTCAGGTTAACTGCTGCTTAAAGGGAAAAAGACTACTTTAAAAGTGGAATAGCTATGGATGGGTTGGGCATAAGTTGGAGGCTACATTGTGCAACAAGGTAGCAAAAAGAGGCCTTTGGGCTAAAATTGTGGGGCTAGGGGCAGGTAAAATTTTGGGATTTTTTAAAAAAAAGCTTTTTGAACGTCTTTTTCCAGAATGTAAGACCAAAGGAACAACAATGCTTTTTTCAAATAAGATTGACCCTGAAGTATTCATTTGCTTCTGAAATAATATTTTGAGATATTTGAATTTTTGTCCAGTCCCTGAGTTAGCCCCAGAGATGTTTGTATGTTTTGTGGGATACATAACATCCTTTCATACTATTATTTGGGCATCAACTATACATATCTGCAAATTTTAATTGGATCTTGTTTCTTTTTGTTAATGTCAGGAGATAGAGTTGCATTTTAAACATGAGTTGTTAATATTATTATTAACTGTGAAGCATCCTGTCTAATAGATCAATAAATAAGATTAAATGAATGAGAAGCACCCACCATCACCAGTGCCGTATTCAACATATCAATCATCTCAGGAATGATTGGCCAAAACATCTGCATGGGTTGGTCATGTATGTACAGATGTACTATATCCTTTGAAAGAAACTATATCCTTTGCACAGAAAAGTTTCAGGAGTATGAAAACAATCTTGGATATCAGCCAGAAACGTACATATCACCAAAATAGGCAAAAGATTTAATGGTAAAACAACAATATTGCTGCCTAGAAGTATCAGGGGAACGTGGCAGGGATAACATTTAAAACAGGTCTTAATAATTAATCAGAACCACACTTTTAGCAAATACACCACTTTGATTTGAATAAAACATGTTAGCTCTATTGCTTTATGTGACTTTGTAACAGTCTTTTCCCGTGTATGCTTGATAATAAAAATAAGAAAAAAGCGCATTGGAAGAATATCTGAAGGATACTGAAGAAGATGCATTGAAACCTGTATATTAGGAAGGCTTAGTGAATAATGGAGAGACCAAACTGGCTTACCCAAAAGACCAAATGATGAGAAGAGACATGGAAAGACAAAGCCTTACATGGCCAGTACATTAAAAAAATGTACTTGAGCATTACTTGAACACCAGCGGCGCTGACAACTACACCATCAGTCAATGGCAAAAGACAGCTGTAATTGGAACAGCTTCCATCCTGCAATGATACCTCTAACACCATCAAACATCAACATCTGCCTATCCCTGGTACTTGGGGAGAATTCAAAAGGTGGATAAAAATGCCAAATCCAGCCCAAACATCTCGCTGACTGTACAACCAACGATAATATTACGGTTTGCAAAGTTTTTCAAGCTGTGGAACATGTTAGTAAAAAAAATGGCAATAAATCCCAGAACCCAAATCTTTAAAGATATAAAACTGGTTACATTTGAATGAGATACTTTTGTTTTAGACTCTCATAATCCAGTGTGAAAACCCCAAATTTATATAATACTCTGATGATCTTTGCCCACATTTTTCCAACATGGCAATGCAGCAATAAGGAAGCTGTACCTTTGTTAGATTTTTATTTGCCCTGCAGCAGTACAAGAAACAGAATTCTGTCCAAATAAAAAGAGCAGCTACTCTGACAAAAGGATTTACTAAACCTGAGCAGAATCTTTTTTTCAATTTGGTGCACAAAATTCTCTAGAAATATAAACAATATTTTACATTTTTCTACCCCAGAGTAATCGCTACTCATTTCTCACAACTGGGATGCAGAGAGCAAAATCAGATACAAGATACAATCAAATACAGATATTGATCACTCAGCGTTTACACCTTAATCTCTACTCATATATCTTCTACTCTCTATAAATGAAGTTTCATTGCAGAAACCGTATCTCAAACATGATCACACACAAATAGTGGCACGTTTGGGCCAGATGAGAAATTTTGGTCTGAGGTTTCTATTGTGACGTTTTTCTCTTTCCCAGTCACCCCAATTTCCTGATTACCTTGTTGATGTCAAAAAGGTTTAACGACCATTTATCAGCATCAGATCTAATCCTGCACCCATTTTCTCTCCACTCCATGTGCTTTACCTTTGTGCAGGTTGGTGGAGTTACAGATTTCAAATGTCCTCTGTTTAATGCTCGCAACAACTGAAGAGATGTTGGTTCGTCAGCAAAAATTCAAAGAAACATCCCAAGCAGTAAAAGAATGTCAGACAGGTGGCAACAATTCTCAGTTTTATAAACTTCCTTCGATCTGTTCAACTCTACTTCCTCTCTGATTGTTTCCACTTCTTCTTTCAGATGCATCACTTTGCTTTTTTGTCTCCATTCCATTATTTTCAGCCTCTTTTTGTGATGCAACCAACACGGTTTTGGCAAGAATATTCATTTCAGTAGCTAACAAGCCATTTTTCATTAAAGCAAAAATGAGAGTAAAAGAAGCAGCAACTGTGGACAGAATAAGGAAGTAGGCTGGTAAAAACTTGTACTTACTCTCCCCATTTCTCATTTCCTCAAATTTCTACCTTACCTTGAGTAGGGAAGAGTGCAGAGCAAAGCAAAAAAATTAATCATTAGCTAATATCTGCCAGCAACCCTTGAGATCCTTCTTGGGAGTGTTCACTAGACGGGTATGTTACACAAAGCTCAGTACACCAACTCCCAGCTTTAACACTGCCTTTCTATGGTCTTCCTGAAATAATGTGCAGTGTTGTTCTGCATTTAAGAACTTTTCACATCTTGTATTTGTAATATCTCAAGATAGCATTCTCTCCTTTATCCAAATAGTGGGATGGCTCAAGATGTACTATGGCAGATAACCCAAACAGTGATAACCAAATTCAATTTGGTTAGAGTTATAATATGGAGACCTGGATTCAAATCCTCATATGCAGTATATATTAAGAAAGTTTCAGTGGCTGTTCATTTACATGCTAAACCAAGTCCAACCAAGCACATGAGGTCCTCGAGTGCTATGTGAAACCAGACTATGGCTTTGTATATTGCAGTGAGCCATTATTTAATATTGACTAAATTATAGATGGTTGACTATAGGCACACCATAAACTACGGTTTACAAGCCACAAGGGATGGACTCATACAATGTGCCAAGCTAAAACAAAGAAGCCAAAATTTTACTTAGTGTGACATGTAAATCAGGTTGAGGTGTAACTGAGCCATTCCTATTATTTCCCAGTCCTGCTGTAGTAGTGAATAATCAACCATTGTATGATGAGAATTATACTCTTGTCACTGTCCTACATTACATCTTATTCATTATATTCTAATTCTTAAATTAACAAGGCCCTTTAGAAAACATATCTAGGCAGGACTACTTCCTTCTACGTATGAAGTATTCCATTTTGAATCTTAGAGGTAGGACTTAATTTGACTGTTGTAATGATGGCTTTGTGAGGCTCAGCTGCAGTCATAAAATGTTAGTGTTTCAATAATATTCATTTTTCTCTGCAGGGGTTACATCATTTTCCTGCTCCAAACAACCACAGATGCTTCTGCTCTACTCTCCAACCACAGTCCAGACAGCCATTGCATGGCTACTGGTAGCTGGCTTCCCAGATATTGAAACACGCTCATCAAATGAACTTGGGGAGTTGGGGCTGAGGCACAAAGGAGAAAGCCAAGGCTCCATGAATCCCATCAGCAAGAAATGTTCTTGTGAATGGCATGTTTGCAGGCGAGGGAGGCAGATGCAGACAGGGACAAAGGCTGAGATAGAGCAGAGTGTCAGGGAGCAGTTGGCCCATGAGCTAATAGGGAACTGCACAAGCCATCTCAGCCCCCAGTGCCTAGAGATAAAGTTAGGCAAATCATTCAAAGAGATGCTTTACTTCTAGTGACGTGCCTCTCTAGATACCACAAAACCACAGCTGCCAAGAAGGCCTAGATATTTCTGTTTTGAGACCATGGGAGGACATGAAGCCTCTGCACTATATATTCAAGCAGCTGCTTTGCAACCTTAAGCTGTTCCAGAAGAGTGAGTTGCTCAGAAATGAAGGACCTTGCACAGCCTCATAGCAAATATTTAGAAGACAATGGGATGCAAGTATCAGGGATTTTATATTTTTTATTTATTGTATACTGTATTATTGATAATTTGGATAATCTTCTTGATTACTGTATGAATAGGTATAGATAGACAAATGATAAATAAATAGGTAGATAAACAGATAGGTAGATAAACATATATCTTATAAGCTTATAAGCTACTTAGAAACTGGCAACTGAAGCAGCATAAAAGCTCTTATAATAAGTATGTATGTGAGAAATCTGCAGACGTTCCCCTGGCATGAAAATGGTTATTATCATTATTATTACTTTTACTACTACTATTTAATTGAAAGTATATATTTCCTAGGCAAACAATATTACACTAAGAAAATCTCTTGCAACATCTCTCCCTCTATGAACAAACCAAGCTATTAACATAATATATAAATCTTGGTAGCCTAACCTCAGCATCTAGGCGTCAGGCTTCCTACATCCATTTACAAACAAAGCTTTTGAAAACTCTCCTAAAAATCAGTAATGAGGGGGTTAGAGAAGCACTAGGTTCCAATATGTTGGGGCCACCAATAGAAGGCCTGCGTTCCACCCCATGGACCTTGTTATGTATTGATATTAAGAGTTAATGTGTTTTGATTTAAACATGTCTCCAACTGTTCTGGAGGGAAAAGTTAAGTTTAAGTTTGAGCGGGAAAATACCGTTTGAATTGATTGGTCGCCGCCTAGAGGCGGCAAGTATAAATAGCCGTCATTCTGTCGGTTAAACCAGTTCTGTTACTGCTGCAATAAATTGTGTTGTACTAAACCGGTCTGGTTAATGCTTCCAAAAACCCACTACACAATAGTGGCGACGAAGGTGGGATCTTGCTGAAGGAGAGGAATGATGCCTATTAGAGTTAAAGTCACTGGGTGTTAGACCAGGCACCAGAGTCCTGGTGGGACCACGTCCCCACCCTGCCTGCCAGTAAGCCATACTGGAGGCACAGCGTCCTGAGAGATCCGCCCCCAGGATCTAGGCAGTCCATCTCCTATCGCAGTAAAAGAGGCAGTGTCCAGAACCTCACTGAACGACTACCAGGGCCAAGCTGGGCAGGTTAAATGAGTTCGATGTCTCCCATCCAGAACAATGGAGTTCTTACATCTCCAGGGTGGACAACTACTTGCGGGCCAACCAGGTTAGAGAAGATGGCTTGAAAGCGGCTACTCTACTCTGCGTGTGTGGACAGGCTACATTCGACATCGCCGAGAATCTGGTAGCACCAGCTAGCATCGAATCAGTAACCTATGCAGACTTAAAGAGGAGGCTAAAGGAGCACTTCGAGCCAAAGCTGTCCATCATCGCTTGGCGTCATGTGTTCGAACAACGGGAGCAAAAGTCAGGTGAATCAATGGCTGAGTTTGTGGCAGCACTTCGTCAAGCTTCATGCCAATGTGAATTCCCTGACTTGGAGGATCGTCTCAGAGACAGACTAGTGTGTGGACTGTTGAACAGAGACTTGCCGCAGCGCCTCTTTGCCAAGGAGAATCTGACCTTCCAAGATGCTCTGAAGGAAGTCATGGCAAATGAGGCTGCCAGCGGAGCAGTGAAGGCTCTCCGACCTCAGAAGACACACTCCAGCCCCATAACAATACATCAGGAGACCACTGAGAGACTGAGTGAACCAGAAGTAGTCGATGAGATCGACCGGCTGCAAAAAGAGCCAATTAGACGACATCATGCAACAGAACAAGCAATCCTTCCTCTGAGCTGCGCTAGCTGTGGACAACATAAAAGAACTGAGTGTAGGTTTCGCACAGCCGTGTGCCGTGCCTGTGGGAAGCAAGGCCACATCGCCAGGGTCTGTAGAGGTCGCCAGAAAGAAGCTAGTCCTGCAGAAGTACCTCAGAAAGATAGATGGGCCCCGGGGCAGAACAGGGTAGGATACTGCTCAGGGAGGAGAAGTATTCAGCGGACGGGAGCCCAACGCCCCCTCAAAGAGAAGTTGAGACTTCAAGTTAAACTTCAAGGGGTCCCATGTTCTATGGAGCTAGACACTGGGTCAGCTCTATCAATCATTTCATACAAGACTTTTGATTATATTTGTAAACAAGGCAAGAGACGAGTTCAACTCAAACCATCAAGCCTTATCCTGACTGATTTTCAAAAATGCTGTGTCTGTTAGGGGTGAAGCCACTGTAAGGGTCAAATTCAAAGAGTTTGAGGGTCCCCTCAGCATGGTAGTTGTCGATGGACAGCGCACCAGTCTCATCGGATTGGACTGGTTCGAAGCCCTGGGCATCCGTGTAACGGGCATCCATCGCACACAAGCAGATGACCTGGCAGCAGTATGCCAAGAGTATGCTGATGTGTTCAGCCCTAACCTAGGAAAATACAGAGGGGCGCCCATTTCCCTAAATCTTGATCAGGCAGTCACTCCAATTAGAATCAAACCGTGCAGAGTGCCTTTCACTTTAAAACTGAAGATTGATGCGGAGCTGGACAAACTAGTGCAACAGGGAGTGCTCCAACTCGTAGACTGTAGCCTGTGGGAGACTCCCATAGCGACCCCAGTGAAGCTTAATGGGGACGTCCGCATCTGTGCAGACTACAAGTGCACAATCAACAAGGCACTTCAGCAACACGCTTACCCAGTTCCAGTGGTAAGCCACATTCTCGCCTCACTCCAAGGAGGCCGCTTATTCGCCAAACTAGACCTTGCACAAGCATACCAACAGCTGCCAGTCAACGATGCCACCGCAGAAGCGCAGACCATCATCACCCACAGAGGGGCATTCCGAGTGCGCCGCCTGCAGTTTGGGGTAAGTGTAGCCCCCGGTTTCCAAAGCGTTATGGAACGGACACTAAAAAATATACCGGGCGTCTGCCCCTATTTTGATGATGTCCTGATCGTGGGAGAATCAGCGACAGTCTTAGCAGAACGTCTCAGGGCAGTGCTTCAAAGGTTCCATGAGGCGGGGTTAAAGTTAAAAAAAGACAAGTGTCAAATTGGCGTGGACTCTAGTGAGTTCCTGGGATTCCAGATAGATGCTGCTGGGATCCATCCATCTGAGGCTAAGCTCAAAGCCATTCAACAAGCCCCCAGACCCAAATCCAAGGGGAAGCTGCAGGCATTCTTAGGACTATTAAGCTTTTACCACTCATTTTTGCCACACAAAGCAGCATTGGCAGAGCCACTCCACTGTCTGCTAGACAAGAAAGCACCTTGGGTGTGGACAAACAACCACGACAAGGCATTCAGAGCAGTCAAATCACTGCTATCGTCGAGCTCCGTGTTAGCTCACTTCGAGAAACTGCCAGTGACCTTAGCATGTGATGCATCGCCTTATGGCATTGGGGCAGTGTTAAGCCATCAAATGCCAGATGGTCGTGAAGCCCCTATTGCTTATTACTCTAGGACATTAGCACCAGCTGAGAGGAACTATGCTCAAATTGACAAAGAAGCTCTCGCTATTGTCGTAGGAATTAAAAAGTTCCATGACTTTTTATACAGGCGGCCCTTTACAGGTTTTACAGATCACAAGCTGCTGCTTGGCCTTTTTACGGCTGACAAGCAGACTCCACAGATCCTGTCACCAAGGATGCTGCGATGGTCCATCTTTATGGCTGCCTATTCATACAGGCTAGTCCATAATCCTGGCAAGGAAATGGGCCAGGCTGATACACTCAGCCGACTGCCCCTGCCACACACAGATCCAGATCCAGCCCCAGCAGCTCGCATCCTGGCAATCCAGGATCTTCCAGAGACACGCGGGAGATGTGGCTGCTGAAACTGCCACTGACAGAACACTCAGCCGCGTTCTCAACTGGGTGTTGAGGGGGTGGCCAGAAAACAGACCAGGTCCAGAGTTTCAGCACTATGCATGCAGAAAAGATGAGCTGTCAGCCCACAAAGGGTGTGTGCTATGGGGAAGCAGAGTAATTGTTCCGCCCAACTTGCAAGCCAGAGTGTTAGAATCTCTGCATGAGGGACATCCAGATATCCTAAGAATGAAAGCACTTGCAAGACGTTACTTGTGGTGGCCTGGCCTGGACAAGGACATTGAGGCTCAAATAAGGAGCTGTCAGGTCTGCCAAGAGACCTGTCCAGAAATGCCCCAGGCACCTGTGCACCGCTGGGAGACCACGCAAGCCCCATGGTCTCGCATGCACATTGACTTCGCGGGTCCATTTCGGGGACACGTATTCCTCATTGTTGTGGACAGTTATTCAAAATGGTTAGAGGTAGTACCTGTCCAATCTATGACTACTGCCAGGGTCATCCAGGAACTGAGCCGGCTATTTGCCACACACGGACTGCCGGACGTCATTGTGTCTAACAACGGGGCACAATTTACAGCAGCGGAATTCCAGTCATTCCGTAATGCTAACATGATCAGACACACCACTTTGGCTCCATTCCATCCAGCTACCAATGGCCAGGCTGAACGGATGGTAAGGTCCACTAAAGAATCCCTTAAAAGACTGACTAAGGGAGACTGGAATCATTGCCTGGCAAACTTCATTTTATGCCAGCACACAACTCCAAGCACCACAATGGGACGCAGCCCAGCTGAGCTAAGGTGGGGACGTCGGTTCACAACAAAGCTAGATCGCCTCCACCCTGACAGGATAGCTGCTGAAAAGGCGCAACCCAAGCCTCCCAGGAATCTACGGTTGGGCTAGGAACTATGGGCAGGGGGCACCTTGGGTGGCTGCTACAGTTACGAAGGTGTCAGGGCCACTATCATATGAGTGTCAGGGCCACTATCATATGAGGTGGCTCTGGATGATAGTCATATGATCCGGCGCCACATTGACCAGTTGCGGCGTCGGCAGACAAAGCAGAGCTCAGAAGCAGAATTAGAAGAGACTGTAGACACTCCAGGTGAAGCTGCTATTCCAGCATCGCCCACACCTGCTGAGACTGTGCTCAAAGAGACAGAGGCACCAAGGATCTGTGTACTGCCGCTGCTGTCAAATGACTCGGACACACATAGTGGCACAGGTCTACCGCCTCTGCCATCTAATGACTCAAACGACTATTGCAGCACAGGTCTACCCGGTGCGGACAACCAGCAAGTAGAAACGGAAACCCAAACAGCTTTGCGGCGTTCCGGCAGAACTCGCAACCCACCGGTCTACCTCAAAGACTATGTGCATCAAATATACAAAAAACCACTTTATCCAGGGGGAAGGGGTGTTATGTACTGATATTAAGAGTTAATGTGTTTTGATTTAAACGTGTCTCCAACTGTTCTGGAGGGAAAAGTTAAGTTTAAATTTGAGTGGGAAAATACCGTTTGAATTGATTGGTCGCAGCCTAGAGGAGGCAAGTATAAATAGCCGTCATTCTGTCAGTTAAACCAGTTCTGTTTCTGCTGCAATAAATCGTGTTGTACTAAACCGGTCTGGTTAATGCCTCCAAAAACCCACTACACAATAGACCTCTTCTCCTAGGCTGGGAATCTGAGCAGATCCTTCTTGATCAAGGTCCCCAACCTTTTGGGCACCAGAGACCAGTTCCATGGAGAAAGGTTTTTCCATGGACCGAAAGAGTGCGTAGTTTTGTGTGCTGCCTGCATCCCACGGATGGTGCTTTGCTTGTTTGTGTGGACCGGTTGCTGGCATGCCGTGGACCGGTACTGGTCCACGGACCAGGGGTTGGGGACCCGTTCTTGATGACTTGACAAGACAAACAGCCTAGGCAGAGCCTAATATAACCCAGTGCTGTACCTTGCAGGGATTTTGAGATGATAACTAACACTTTGTAACCATTTGAGAGCCTTTGCACAACTTCGTGCTGTGCACCAGTTGTGGCCTTTCCTGGATCAGGATTCCCAGTGCTCAGTCGTTCAGTCCCTAGTCATCTCACGGCTGGACTATTGTAATGTGCCCTACATGGGGCTACCCTTGAAGAGCATTTGGAAGCTGCAGCTGGTGCAGAGTGCGGTAGCGCAAGTAGTTTATAGCCCCTGTAACACCACTCTGAGCTGCATTGGTTACCGGTCTGCTTCCAGGTGCAATTCAAGGTGTTGGTGATCACCTTTAAGCCTTTCATGGCATAGGTCCAGGTTACTTGAGGGACCATCTCACCCCACTGGGATTGGCCCGTACCACTCTGGCCATCAGAGGAGGCATGCTGCGGGTCCTGCCAGCCCGATTATTCCGGCTGGCAGGGTCCAGGAGGAGGGCCTTCTCTGCTGTTGCTCCTGTCCTCTGGAACATCTTGCCCCCCCCCCACTGACGTGAGGTTGGCCTATGGTAAGATGGGCAGCCAATAAATTTTTATAAATAAATGGATTGTGTTGGGCCTAGTAACCAGTGCAGACTCTGTAACTTTGGTCTCATTGAGCAATATGAGATTCTGTTTGTTAGCAACCTGGCCATTGCTATCAGAACCAATTTTAGTATCTAGGATGTCTTCAAAAGCAGCCCCACATTGCAGTAATCTTGTTACAAAGCTTTCCAGTCCAGGCAAAGCTCTAACTGGAGCATCAAGCAAAGTGTGCAAGCTGAAGATCAAGCATATCTCTTCCTTTCCCTTTTGTAATATAACTAAAACATAACATCTGTATTTAAAATCACAGTTCTTTTTATCTATTTGTCCTATTGAAAGTTGCCATCAGGATTGCATGAAGGGTCAAGCAGAATTTCACAAAGCATAATACTGGCATGGAGGTCTCCCTCCCTCACCATGTCCTTTCCCTTTGTAACTCTCTTTCTTTTTCTTATTTCTCTTTCCTTCTTGTTCTAATATCTTCTTGGGAGATATATATACTGTATATATTTCACTGCCACCTCTACAACTTGAAATAAAACAGAAGTATCATAACCAATGAGCACATCCAATTTCATTTTAGTACCTTCTTTCTTGAGCCGGTGTGGTTCTAGGATGGCTTGTTTCTCAGGATTATTGTTCTTTTACCCTGCCGTTCCTTTTCAGGTATACTGATTTGTGGATGTTTTAAAAGGCTCACATTCCCAAAACTACTATCTTTCCATGGACATTCACAAGAAGGCAGCTCTGGTGATGGACTTCTGAGATGCCTTTAGGAAACTCATATAAGCATATAAACTCTCTCCACCCTCTGTTGATTCAGAGCTAAACTATATCTAAAGATGAGGGCTTCATTTAATTTTTATTATTAATAATTTTTGACAGACTGATCCCAACCTAATGAGTCCAAATCTTAAAAAAAAAATAATAACCCTGTTGTTAGGCTATTCATTCGACATTAAAGTCTATAACTAAGCATTATTTTTTTGGGAAAAAAACACTTCCTCCCTCTCCTGAATCTAAGTTTCTGTTAATAACTTTTATTGAAATAATTTTGTCCTTATATTTATTTCCCTTTACAACATCCCTGTTTAATTATTTGTGGCTTTAGGTATCATTTTTCAAAACAGAAGGTTTTTCAAGGCATCTTATTTTCAAGGCGAATGTCTAAAAAGCTCAGTTTAAAATAATACGTTGAAATGAATACATTCTTGGTTGGAGAACATGTCTTACGCTCACCCTGAACAAGTGACTAATCTATGGCAAGATTTGAACCTGAAATGTCCTGTTTCTTCGTTCCAACTTTTAGCCCCCCAGTTATATCACTCACCAAAGGCAGCACAACTCTTGCATTCCCGCTGGATGCCTGCCAAAAGAAAGCATGAAAAGAAATGGCAACCACAAAACATCCTGGTTTCTGGATACAAAAAGGTGCTGAATTAATTGACTTCCATCAACAGTTAACATGAATCCCCCCTCGACTTGCCCTAAGCCTGAACACTAATGGTAGGTGATACATTTGTTGAGTTCCAAGCTTAAGTCTATTGTGCTCTGAATTCCATGCTCAGATTGTCCTACCTCTTCGGTTCTTGGAGTTCTTAAGCAGTAAAGTTGTAGGAAAGCATGGGACCGGGAACTGCACAGCCTGGTCATAACTCCTTCAGGAAAAGAACAGACATGCTCAAGCTTCTGAAGGCCTTCTCTGATCTGGCAGCAGGTAAAACCAGTCTCTTGGGGTGTGTCAGATGTGCTGGGAGCTGCATATCCAAACAAGTTTCTGGGCCTAGCTAGTAAGGATATTTAGAAATAGTAATGATCAGCTACAATAGCATATGGAAAGATATCCCCTAACATTTCACGGAACAGAGTAATTTCCTTGTCTGGAGATGTTCTTCTTTTCTCCCCATAAATTGCTGCATTTTCCTCTCGGATAGACTGTCTGACAAACAACAATCCTAATTATTTAATTAATGAATTAATGTCTATCGTGCTGCAATGTTGTGACTGTGGTTCAATGTCACAATAGAAACAACAACCAAATTATAGCAATGTGCAATCCAAATTACCAAAACAAACCAAAGCAGGAAAGAAATATAGTAAGAACAATCAAAGGCGCAGGTGATGCTACTGACTCTTCAAAAAAGCTCTGTTTGTAACAACTAAAACAACTATCAGGGAGTTGCTGGTAGGGTCTCAGCAGGAAGCCCATTCTATAGATCGATGCTGTGTGGAGAAGCAGTGCCTTCCAGCTTCAGCTCTTCTGACGTCCCAGAAATGTGAAACAAGGAGACCCTCCCTCTTTGCTCCAACTGGTTGGAGGAGCCAGTCCCATGGATGCCCAGGTGCCAAGTCATGGAGGGCTTTGTAGGGTAACAGCAATACTTTTAAGTTACATTTGGAGCTGAACCCGTAACCAGTGTAGGGCCTGCTACACACATTTAACATGCTTCCAACATCAGGGGCTGGTTAAAAGACAGACCACCACATTCTGGGCTAATCATTGCAATTTCTGAGTAGTCTTTAAGGCAGCCCCATGTAAAGCATACTGCAGCAGTCTATATGAATGGGGATGAGAGCCTATGTTATTGTTGCTAGATCCTCCTGCACCAGCTTAAGGATGCGTTTAAGCTCTACTAGCCACAGTCTCCACCTCCGGTTCAAATGGAACCACAAGTCCAGGAGGATCCCTGCATCACAGGCCTACTCCTCTCCATCCATGAATAACACTAGCACCAAAGGAGAACCCTGACATACAGGTAAACCTCGACTTACAACCATTCATTTCGCAGCAGCATAAAAAAAAAGTGACTTACAACTAGTCCTTGCAATTACAACCATCACTGCATCCCCACAGTCACATGAACAAAATTGGGTGTTTGACAACCCACATGTATTTATGATGGTTGCAGCATGCCAGGGTCACGTGATTATCATTTGCGACCTGTCCAGCTAGCTTCTGACAAGCAAAGTCAATGAGGAAGACGGATTCGCTTAATAACCACCTTAACTGCAGTGATTCTCTTAACAACCATGGCAAAAAAAAAGTTGGTGCCACTCACTTAACAATTATCTTTTTTAGCAACAGAAATTTTGGAGCCAGTTTGTAGTTGTAAGTTGAGAACTACCTGAACAAAGAGCAATTCCAACTTCCTTGGGTTCAGTTTGAACCTGTTCTCTCTCCAGACCCTCAAGGCTCCAAATCCCAGGAAAGAATATTGGCAGTATCTCCCTTACTACCCAAGATAGCAATATGTAGCATACTGATTATTCATAACCCAAATTGTCATCATATGATCTTCCCCCAACAGTTTCAAATAAAAGTTAAGAAGCAGGCAGGTAAGGACTAGTCCCTGTAGCACCCCTAAAGTAAGAGTGCGATAGGCTGACCTCACTTTCCTCTTTACAACAGACTGAAACCACTCACAGGAGTGGAACCCTTGCAGAACAGTGCCCCAACCCCTGACCTCCTTACGTGGGCCAGTAAGATACTAGGCAGAAGAAGTCTAAAAGGACAGGAGGAAGGTCACTAAGCGGTCTAAAAGGAAAAGGAGAAGTGCACTGAAACAGGTCATCCAGTAAAAAGACCAAAGCTGTCTCATTCCCATACACAGGCCTGAACCCAGACTGAATAGAGATAATCCACTTCTTCTAAAGTAGTGTATGTATTTAGAACATCTACAGCAGAGGACCCCAAGCTTTTGGGCACCAGGGACCGGTTCCGTGGAGAGAGGTTTTTCCGTGGACCGGAGAGTGCGTGGTTTTGTGTGCTGCCTGCATCTCACGGATGGGGCTTTGCTAGTTTGTGTGGACCAGTTGCTGGCATGCCGCGGACCAGTACTGGTCCATGGACTGGGGGTTGGGGACCCCCGATTTACAGTATCATGATTCATTATTCCAAAATCGAGTTGGAAAGGTGTACAGCCCATGATGCCTCAATATCCATGCGCATTAAAATGAAGAAGTGGTACTTTCCTGGACGGATATTTAACTTATACAAAATATGGGACAGGGGTATCTGAAAATGAATGCAGTGAGTGGGACTGTCCTACTGCACATAGGTCAAAACAAAGGTAGATACGATGTCACAGGATGGAGCATCAGGTAAAATAGGGTGGGGAGCAGCAGTTGAAAGGTACCAGTCTCCTAGAGGCAGGTCAGTCTTGTGTTACAAGGAGGCTGGCAACCTCTACACATTTTGATATCTTTCTGTGAAGAAAGAATAAAGCATTTGAGGCCTCAATGTAATAAACTGGTATGTCCTTCTGCAAAACCATAGTAAAGGGGAGCTTTAAAATAATTGTATAATTATGAAAATAATGTAATAATTTAAAACAGTTCAAAAATAATTCTATTTACTGTCATTGCATTTTCCCAGGATTTTGCTGCTTTGCGCAGAAGCAGTTAGAAGCAGGTTTGCAAAATGTAAGAATATTTTAAAAAAGATAACATTGTACTCAAATGAGACAAGAACAATTGCTTCCAATCCTTAAAAAAGGAGTGCATGTCCAATAATTTTTTTAAATTATTAAAAATGGAATGCCATTTTATAGATTGAACTACAAAACTGATGAAGGCTGGGTCAAAAGTAATGTCACTGACAAAAGAATGTCATGTGAATCACATGTTTGGAATACTATTTGATCTGTCCCAACCCCCACAATTGTATTATATGTCTCTGATAGTATTTTGTTGTTAAGGCTAGAGAGCTGTTAAGCAGATAAGCAGGGATAGCACCAGACAAAAAAGCAGGAAACATTTCCCCAATCAAGGAACTACCAAGGAGAAAACCACATCCCCACCAACGCTGGCAGGGCAAGGTACTGCATATAAACAGGGAGCAAAACCCAAACTCACTAGAACTGAGGCAGGCACTGAGGCATCAGTAAGGAAACAACTAAGCTCAGAGAGCACCAAGAACTCCACACTTCAGCCCTGAGCTATATATATTCTCTTCTGTAGGAGCTGTTCAGCCTTGCTCAACCTAAAGACTTCTATATTATGCAAGACTGCAGCTCTCATCAACTTGGCTGCTCAGGAATCTCGGAAATAATAATTCAAATGTCTGGAGAATGTAAGATGGGAAATGCTGATCCAAACCAGTAAAGCAGGCAAAGGGAAGGCCAGTCATGAATCACACTTGTATAGGCGTGCTCTGCTTAAGTAACCCACAGTGGTGTTGCTGAATTGCATGGCAACTTTTAATTGAGCAGGCAATGAAAGGCACCACAGCAGGTGGAGTAACATACAAGTGGCAATGAAGCAAATATTCCAGAGCAAAAAGTGCTACCATGGAAGAAAACAATTCCTTCGGGCTTCAGCTCCCCCAACCCAACCAAACCTCTGGGAGCTGGGGAGCTGAAGCCCGAAGGCAGTTTTAAGTATTTTTTTTTCTTGATTTTTTTAAGAGGTCAGACCAACACTGGTTGAAGGTGATCCCGTAGGTACTATTGAAGCACTGGATAATTTGAAAAGTATCTAGTGCCAAAGAGGTCCTATTTCCAGTCTTACTGTATTCATGTCCTACTTAATATGGTGGCCAGCTCAAATATCTGCACCAAAGACCATCTTAAAAGAATTTTTGGTATTCAAGCTTTCAAATGCAACTGGTCTGCCCTCACCACGTGGACAGGGGAGCCTTTGTGGGCTTAAGTAGTTGAACATTTCATAGGTGGTGTTTAATCAAATATAGGCAATCAGATTGTCTTGTCATTTTGTTGCCAGTAGGAAAAGATCTGGGAAGAAGAAACATCTGGACAAGGAAACAGAGGTTATATTGGTGGAATCATAGGTGGACAGGAGCTGAGTGATTCCCAGGGTCCTCAGGTTGGAGACATTTCATCTGTTGTCCTCAAAATGGGGCTGAAGATTAAGACACAACATATTTCACTAGAACACTTGCACATTTTTTAACAGACGCTATACCACAGAAATCCATAAACTTTATATTCACTGCTGTATTGTTAGATATAAGGAGAAAAGTCAGTTAAGAGTCATATAACATTAATGCAAGTGATGGGTGAAAACTGATGAACATCTAATAAGGAAGACCTGGGCCGCTGTTTTTTGAAACTTTATTAAGTCTGTCCATATGTTGTGAAATCAAAGAGTTTTCATCACGTCTTCTGCTAGTTGCTGCTTGTGGAGCCTTCTGCTTTTTCAGTCTTTCAGCCTTGAAACTCCTGGTGTGAGCAAGACAAGTCTCCACCTCTTATCTAAGGAAGATTTCCAGCTACACTTTGTACCGAAGTTAAGGCTTGGCCCATCAGCAGTTATCAGCCAGCTGCACACTAAGTACCAAGGTGTTCAGGGTCACATGCAGAGACAGTCCCTCTGTAGCTTTCCTTTTCCTGGAAACTACCTAGCATTCAGGTCAAACTGATGTATCAACAAAAAGGCCGATGAGCTGTCTTTCTGAATACTATCCCGACAGGCTGAAGTAGATTTCAGAGCTGCTAGAATAAGCCAATCATTACTGTTCTTTTCCAAAGGAAAAACATGTCACTTTTCGGCAAAAAAAAAAAAGGGGGGGGGGGGGGCATCAAATCTGAATTCCGTGTACGAGCTCTGTGGCGTTGCTTTTCTACAAGCTGCCGCGCATCAGAGGCTGAAGCGCACGTCCTGCCCTTTGTCCTCACCGGTTCGCCGCCCGATAAGCCCTTCCTTTCTTTTTGGATTGGGTTCCCGCCCGCAGCGGAGGTGGGTGGGAACACAAAGCCTGAAAGTGGGTTCAGGTCCAGCGGTGGGGGGGGGGGGGGCGGAGAAGAGAGAGAAATTAGTCCCTCAAAAGCAAAACACCACGTAGTAACGCAACCCTTTATATTCAGGCGGAGCAATCCCAAAACGCGGGTAGGAGCGCCGCGGATGGATTAGCTTCCGGGAAGCTAAGAGTAATAGATGAGCAAAGAGGCGGGACTTGGCTGGCGCAGACCAGGGAGTCGCGCGGCCCGGTGTTCTGTCGGGGTTGGGAGCAAGCGAGAAAATAATAGCGATTTTATTGCGAGAAGGAGGCAGGATTTTGGGTTTGATGTTTTTCATTTTTAAACTCGTCAGCTGCGGTTGGCGATTTCTATTTTCTGTAGCTGGAGGCGTGCTGAACAATGCCGAGGCTGAGCTTAGTACGTACATAACCACCATACCGTTTCCTTTCGGGGTTAGCAATATTACAGAAAGAGTAGAAAAAAACGCCAGAGATAGTAAACTAAAGAAATGAATGTCGTGAGACGTGAAAAACTAAACCCAATTTATACCGGTGAAATTCACTATATTGCTCCATGCCGTTTTATCCTTTGTAAACCTCCCCTTCCTCTTTTGTCCTTTAAACATCTCTTGCTTCTTTTTGGGGAACTCATCAGCTCCATCCAGCCACGACTTTCTCTGTTTCTGTTCCTTATAACCCATTTATTCTTCACAATCCAGCCCTTGTTCATTCTCTCTATCTGATCAAACCGCCTCAGTATACTACTTTTGAATAGAACAGAACAGAATAGAATAGAGCTGGAAGGGACCTTGGAGGTCTTCTAGTCCAGGCCCCTGCTCGAGCAGGAGAACCTATACCAGTGATGGCGAACCTTTTAAAGACCGAGTGCCCAAACTGCAACCCAAAACCCACTTATTTATCGCAAAGTGCCAACGTTGCATCAGCATTGTGGTGCCCTGGGGTGTGTGTGGCCCACTGGGTGTGTGTGGTTGCAGTGGTCACGGCAGACTGGGTGAGCGTGGCATCCCCGGGGGGCCAACGCTGCTTGCTCGCTCACTTCCTGCCCTGTCGCTTCCAAACGCAATGTGCTCACTATTCTGGCGAACTCTGCTGGGGCAACGGCGTGTATGCCCACAGAGAGGGCTCTTAGTGCCGCCTCTGGCATGCGTGCCATAGGTTCGCCACCACTGACCTATACCATCTCAGACAAGTGACTGTCTAGTGTCTTCTTAAAAATCTCCAGTGATGGAGCACCCACAATTTCTGGAGGCAAGCTGTTCCACTGGTTAATTGTCCTCACTGTCAGGAAGTTTCTCCTTAATTCCAGGTTGCTTCTCTCTTTGGTCAGTTTCCAACCATTGTTTCTTGTCCTGCCCTCTGGTGCTTTGGAGAATAATTTGACCCCCTTGTCTTTGTGGCAGCCCCTTTGTAGCACTCATTTTGTATTCAATCAACATTCATTTATTATCCAATTGCTTCTTATTTAAGAATGTTTACCTTTAAATATCCAGTTAACTACTTTGAAGCTTATCCTCATCTACTGAAATCTCATTTGCTCATAAGAAGGTAGACTTTTGGATATTGCCATTTTCAGTTCTTTGTACAGTACATTCATTCCTTGCAATAAACTACTTACATTTTACCCTCATTTTAACCTTAATTTGGGGTATCTTAAAGCTTCTTCATTTCCCCATTTTTAATAAATGTTCTTCCAAGGTACACAAATTTATTAACTTGCCCTCCCTTTTCATAATTCATGGATAATTTGTAATTATTCATTGCATTTTCCCTGATTAAACACAGTTATCTTGTTCTATTAGAGATAATGAGTTTTTGGGCCCCTATTTCTCATTGCTCAACTCAGCGTTATCACTGGATGCACAATTGACCAGGTTCAAATTATCCTATTCTGGACATATTATGCAAACACCTAATTCTCTGGAAAAAGCTGTAATGCTGAGAAAGGTAGAAGGAAAGAAAATGAGAGGACGACCAGCAGCAAGGTGGATGGCTACAGTGGCAATGAGTATATTATCGGGAGACTTGAAAGAATAGATTAATGATAGATTCTCATGGAGAAAATCTTTGTGGTCACTAGGAGTTGAAAATGACTCAATAGATTGTAGTAAGCTTCTCTTTCTATCATGCAGTCTACTGAACCTTCCCCACAAATCATTCTGGTTCTTAGCAACATAGTAGTATCTGTATATAAATATGCACTTGCAATCTTATCCACAGCCAATGCATCTCTAATACCACCACAAACATTCCTTATAAATCAATAAATACATTAAACAACCATGGGGGATTATACAGCCTTGTCTTACTCCCTACTCAAAAACGTCCACTAAGCCTTCCATTTATTTTCACATATATTTTATTTCCATCATAGACTATTCCTATCGCATCCAAATTGAATTCTCCAATCTTTTTTATATTTAATTTCATTCACTTTGCTAAAAGTGTTTGTTCAACTATTTTAATCTCCTTTCATAGAAACAAAAATCCACCAAAATTCCAAAATATGATTTGGAACATGCACGTAACATATGTTGGAGACATTTCAAACCAAAAATGTCTTTTGTTACGCAATGCCTGAGAAAGGGCAGTCCATGCAAGCAGAGAGAAAAAAATGCTTTACAGTAAATCAGAACAGAACAAAGTAACAGAGTTGGAAGGGACCTCAGAGACCTTCTAGTGACTTCCAATCTCCTGCCCAAGTAGGAGACCCTATACCATTCTGAACAAATGGCTGTCCAGTTTCTTATTAAAAACCTCCAGTGAAGGAGCACTCACAAGTTCTGGAGGCAAGCCGTTCCACTGGTTAATTGTTCTCACTGTCAAGAAATATCTCCTTAATTCTAGGTTGCTTCTCTCCTTGCTTAGTTTCCATCCGTTGCTTCTTGTCCTGCCCTCATTGGAGAGTTGTCTCCCTCTTCTTTGTGACAGCCTCTCAAATACTGGAAGATTGCTATCAAATTACCCTTAGTCCTTTCCCCCCCATTAAATTAGACATACTTAATTCCTGCAACAGTTCTTCATATGTTTTATCCTCTAGTCCCCTAATAATCTTTGTTGCTCTTCTATAGACTCTTTCTAGAGTCTCAACATCTTTTTTGTGTCATGGTGATCAAAAATAGATGCAATATTCCAAGTGTTTCAAATTCTGAGATGTGGTATGTCATACAACCTCATTACCCATTAGATAATTTTTCATCTTAATTTTTTTTGCAATTATTTTCTTACATACATTTTGTTATCCATAACTTCTTTCACAGCACCATTCCACTAAATCTTTTTTAAAACCATACTCACCATTTTTACACACTTCTAAGACACTTTGTAACATAATTCTTTTTCCTCTGTTTCAACGAGTTTACACATTTGTTTTCATTTCCTCATTTCATTTATTTTGTTGGGAGGTTATCTTCTAATACTTTTCAACAAGTATCTTGTACTTATTTTCATGAAACCTTTCACTGTAGTTTTAAAAACGTTTCTTTTATGTACATTTTTCCTAAGATTCACTGCTTACACTACTAAATAATAGTCTCCCTCATTTTTAGAATCTCTCATCATTTTGTAGCCTTCGTTGATTCTCTCAACAATCAAATGAGTAATATTTTTCAGTTCATTCCTTTTCTCAGTGTACATATAAATCCTTAAACCACATATTTAAAATATGTGGAAACCACTACAATTTTTATTCTTTTTTGTACTATTGAAACATGTACTCTCTTTTTTATTTTGACCAATTTACTTAAGTCACCTAACAGAATCCTGTTTTTCTAGGACACATTCCTTCTGAATAATGTACAGTGCTACCAAATTCATCTCTAGTTCTTTCATTATCACTGTTTATAGGAATATAATGTGCATCAATCATCAACATACAGATTTTTTCATTTACCCATACCAATCTAGATGACATTAATTCATACTAGCAGACATACATTTTATTCCTTTTATCTATAATTAAATCTGTATCTTCACTTGCTTCTATAACTTCAAATCACCTTCATGCAGATCTGTTATAGAATAGAATAGCAGACTTGGAAGGGACCTTGAAGGTCTTCTAATCCAACCCCCTGCTCAGGCAGGAAACTATACCATTTCAGACAAATGGTGTCCAATCTCTTCTTAAAAACTTCCATTCACAACTTGGAGCATTCACAACTTCTGGAGGCAAGTTGTTTCACTGATTAATTGTTCTAACTGTTATGAAATTTCTCCTTAGTTCTAGGTTGCTTCTCTCTTTGATTAGTTTCCATCCATTGCTTCTTGTCCTGCCCTCAGGTGCTTTGGAGAATAACTTGACTTCCTTTTTTGTGTGGCAACCCCTATTAGAACACTGCTATCATGTCACCCCTAGTCCTTCTCTTCATTAAACTAGACATACCCAATTCCAGCAACCATTCTTTATATGTTTTAGCCTCCAGTCTCCTGATCATCTTCTCTGCACTCTTTCTAGAGTCTCAACATCTTTTTTACATCGTGGTGACCCAAACTGGATGCAGTATTCCAAGTGTGGCCTTACCAAGGTGTTATAAAGTGGTATTAATACTTCATGTGATCTTGATTCTATTGCTCTCTTAATGCAGTCTAGAACTGTGTTGGCTTTTTTGGCAGCTGCAGCACACTGCTGGCTCATATTTAAGTGACTGTCCACTAGGACTCCAAGATCCCTCTCACAGTTACTACTATTGAGCGAGGTACCACTTATACTATACCTGTGCATTTGGTTTTTCTTGCCTAAATGTAGAACCTTATGTTCTCCTCCTTCCCCTTATGGATACATATTTCTTACTTTCACTTCATTTGTCAGTTCATGCTTTTTATCATTTACCCTTCTTACATCCATTTGCTGTAACCCTGACCCAACCAGGAAGATTTGGTAAAAATAATTGTTGAGAAACATTAACAGGACAAATTTATGAGATGGATTTAGCAGGAGGAACTTCCACAGTGAAATAAAAGGGAACCACTGTAGTACTTTAATACAGAGACTATATATTTAAACATTTTTAAATTGAGAGTCATAAAACAGTGGCTACATTTGTGCCTAAATCTCTTTTGGCCCTTTTCCTTTTTGTTCAAACTACTTCATTCTGTTTTTTCATTCACCCTTCGGTAAAATTCAAGAATTTCTGGCTCCAGAGCAGCACTTCAACTTCTCCTTCCTCTCTGCTTAGCTCATGATACATCTGATCTTTTAGGCAGCCAATCCGCAATACCTGAGGATGGAGATAGAAAGAATTTAGAAAAAAAGTGTTAGAGATGAATTCATCTGTCCTGAAAAATCGCTGTATCTTCAAATTGATACTTTTTCTGAAGATACTAAGCAATGTATCAGCCTCAGAAACTAGAAATCCTGATTAAAAAAAAAAAGAACTGGGAAAATGCCATTGAGGACCAGAGTACATGATTGACTGGAAATAAGTTTCAGAAAGCCTAAAAGGTTCAGCAGTGAATAAAAGAAAAATTGCTGTGTTGTTCTGTACTTCTTTCCCTGTTTTATTAGAAAAGGGTCTCCCCCTTATTTTGGCCACACGTACACCAGGAATTTGGAGACATATTGTCAGCATTCTCGCAAAATCATAGGTTTGACAATTAATCAAAAGTCCTGTTTTCCAAAAGTCAATTTTTAAAGTAGAAAACAAGTAATTTTGCCAAAAACATATTGCAGCTCTGTGCTTCATACTAAACCCAAATTGTTAAACAAGTTACAAGGGTTCATACACTGAACTAAGTTATTAACTATAACTCCCAAACCCCAGTTCCTGACTTGCCTAAGAAGCTGTGCCCAAACTACATTGAAGTTTAGTACAATGTTTGAACCCAACCGCTGGTTATGAGAAATAAATGCCCAGAAGGCAAAATAATACTTTTTCTCTTTAAAATGCTGCTTTTACACATACATATAATCTATACCCTTTCAAAAAGAGAGCAGAAGGGAAGGAAGAGGAGAGAGGAGGAGAGGAAAGGAAAAACAATAAACTAACTAGGGAAAATGAATATATTACATATATGAAACATGAGCAAAATAGGCAAACTACCCAGATCAGGCATTCCTGGAATTAAAGCATTTTGTTTTGCAATATCCCAACTATCCAATTTAGAAAGACAGTTAAGTGATGATGATGGCACCATACCTAAAAGACCAGGTATGGGATAGATAATCATCAGAAAATATATGTGATTGGTACGGGTAAAAATGACTTGATGGCATATAATCTATGAAAATTATATCTCAAGCTAGAGATGAGAAACCTTTTCCTATATTCTGTAGAAATATAGAAAGACAAAATAGGGCAAAATAGACAGGCTTAAAGTGAAAATCCATTTTAATGCTAATGAAACTCAGTTTCAACTTAAACTATTAACTGTACCCAAATCAGCAAACATGGAGTATCAGTGATGGCTGAAGAAAGGACCACATGAGTTTATTGGGAAAATTACAAGTGACCAAGGGTTGCCCATTTGTCTTGAATGAACTAATGAAGTTTCATATAGAATTATTTTGGCTGTTAAAAGGAAAGCAACAATTAAGCCTAACCAACCCTGGAGGGAAAATAACTGATTACAAATAATTTCTTTTCTTCTTTAGTTCCTAGTTATCAAGCAATAAATAATTTATTCATTTAAGAGTAGGGGAAAGAAAGAACCTGGCACTGAAAGGAAGTTATAAAGATCAGGGAGTTTTGCTGAATTGTAAGCATACAGTAGGATATTTTTCAGAGACAGGGATTTTCAGCTTTTTATGACCAGTGAAAAGGTGCCATTATTTCTTCTTCTTCTCAGCTTGGCTACTGAAAAACAGCATATCCACAGCAATGGTATATGATAATTCAGAAATTGTCTAAAGTCTTTATTAGAAATGAGAAAGCTGGCCTCATTTAGGAAGGCTTACCGATGGCCTGTGGGAATACAGGACAAAAAGATGGGAGTCCTCACCTTCTTGTTTTGGATGGTGTATTCCGTGCACTGATTGCTCTTGAATGCACAATACGTTGGATGTTGAACTCCTGTTGAGTCACAAATCTAAGAAGAATGAAATGAGACAGAAGTGGGAAACACGAGAGGAACAAACAACCAATGGCTAAAAAAAGCTATTTCACGAATGCCCACCTTGTCTGGGAAATCTCCGCCATGAAAGAAAGAATATTCTGACTGCAGCCAAAGAGCTACACGATAATCATCACAGCCATGAGCCGCCAAGCGACCACACCAGTACTCTGTCCGCATGCCACCATAAGTCTCAAACCCATAAAATTCTTGGAGGTTTGGGGAGCTCTAAGGATAAGAATGGGAAAATTAGAGGACATTATAGCTATAGTGGAAATATAGCTATAGTGAAAGAGGCACGATTCTCCAATATGTTATCAATCTAACCTTTATTTACCTCGAGGCTCCTAGCCCGATGCTGAGCCAGAATCCCAGGGTTAATGTAGTTTGTGAAGATGCCATCACTGCAGTGGGTGCGTTTCAGATTGGAGGCCCCTTGACACTGCTCTGTTTTTAGAGAGCAGAATGCACATTCAGCACACAGATCTGCATGATGCCGGCCAAGGTTATCGCACACCTAGGGAACAGGGAATGAGATCAAAACAAAGCTCAAATTCTGGGAATAATCTTTAGGCCTTGCTTCCCTGAATATGTGGCAAATCATTGTTGGGGTGAATTAGCCAGGAAACTTTCCCAAATTGCATTAAAGTATATTCTAGCGGCATAAATGTTGTGGCATAAGCATTTAGAGGGGGCCTGGAAATGTCTGCCAAGTGCCGAATTCTACTGTAGGGAAGATGCCTTAGGTAATCAGCAGTGAATCTTACCAAATCCTCAGAGCCAAAGTTTTTTCTTTCTATTTCTTTCCAGGCCCTGCTAATAGCTGAGGATATGCAAATGTCCTGAAGCACTGCATAGCAGAGAATCACCAGAGCTTCATCCTTGTCAATAGCTAAAAGACTGGTATAGCAAGAGAAAAAGAAGCAAGATATGGAGGAATAACAAGAAAAACTGTTTTAATTTTATTCCTCTCTCCCCACCTGCCCATCCTATCAGGGCAACTGTAATGCCTACTGTTTCAGAGAATAGTGTCTGTTTGATATGTAGCTAGGAATAAAACTCAGTCTTAAGGCAAAGTGTATTCACTTGCATCTTATTCTCCCATCCCCACCTCCCACCCATCACCAAATTGTTCTTTTTTGAAAGAAAGCTCGTAGGGCTAACAAACCTGTGCTGAACATGTCTAAGACTACCAGTAGATGACACCAGAGAATTAGGTTTTTTATACTTCCTGGCCGTAATTCTGATTTTTAATTTAAGTCCTATTATTCCAGTACACAATAGGTAGAATCTCATGGAACTGTGTTTTTTTCCCCATCATACTAAGCTTCGTGAAGAAATGAGCATCTGCTTTAAAGAGCTTTATAAAAAGTTACTCACACAGGGCTTCATCCAGTGTCCCACTAGAACAATGGCATTTTTTTCTTTCCTTGCCCTTGGTGCTCCCTTGTTTTTTTCCAGTGGGTATCCAATTTTTAGAATAGCTAGAGTGTGTGGAGAGGGACTGTAAAAATGGAATTATCTTTGCAATATTGTTTGTAATCTAGAGAAGTGCCAGTAGAGAATCGCAATAACAAAGAAACAATTATCAGCGGATCAACAATCATTTTTCATTTTCATTCAAAGAAATTTAATAAATGAATAAATATAAATAAATAAATTTATTTCTCAGGCCTTTCAGGGAAAGGTCTAAGAAGAAATGGTTATAGTGAATTCATTGCTACATAGGAGCAAGAACAATAACTTACATGATTTGGGTTATACTACTACCTCAAACTCTAACATTTATCCAGATGTGAACCTTATAGATATAATTGTCAAAGATGCCCATGATCTTCTTGCTATATACCTTCATCAGCACGCCAGTGTTACTGATACTTCATGCATGGAGGACAGCCAAATCCTTTGTGATAGAACACTGAGCGGGCCCTGATTATTGGCTAAAAGAGCCAAATACCCATTCAAGTGGAAACATTATTGAAAAACATTGAGGAATTTATATAATTGCTTTTGTCAAACAACTAGAGATAGTCCTTGACTTACAATCATTGTTTAGTTACAATAGCACTGGAAAGAGTGACTTACAATTAGCCCTCATACTTATGACCCTGATAGCATCCCCATGGTCACATAATCAAAATTTGGGTGCTTGGCAACTGGCATCTATTTACAATGGATGCAGTGTCCCTGGGTCATGCAATTGGCATTTGTGACCTTCCCAGCCAGTAATAGGGGTTTCTGTGGCTGTCTACATTGCTGGAGAGTATCTGCCCTCCTGGGTGCTTTGTGCATCCCACATTTTAAATTCAGTGTTTTTTTCTGGTATCAACATACTTTCATCCTTGAACAGGTTTGCCCTAACCTATTGCCCTTCCAAAGTTGGCTTGAGACATTGTCATTTGAATGACCATGGGTAAGATCCAAGTTAAGTGCACTGTTTAGCTCATGCTTCTATACTAGCATTTTAATCTTTTTTTTTTACTTAAATAAGACTTGTAGTAGTATTGTAGAATTAAGAATTGGATGAATTGGATGAGTAAAACTTGTAGCATATTAGAGGATATACCCAATAAACTGTGAATTGCATAGAACTCTGAAGTGGTAGTTTCAATACTATATGAAATTGTTTGCTTTGCAATGTAGCGTTCTTCTCACCTAATACATAGTAAAGTCAAATTTTCATGACTTTTGCAACCCCCCACATTTTTTACTGTATTAACATCCTCCCTGTGTCTAGAAAGGCTTTGATATATAGGTCAGTTCTCCTTCAGTTATGATGATTAATTCAAAAATAAAGATAATAAACTCATTATCCTATGTTTTAAAAAAGGAAGAGTTGCGTTGTTACAATAACTTGAAGAAGTAATTTACAGGCATCCATGCCTTTGATGTTGTGATTTCTTTTTCAACAAGAGACGCCCTCCTGCTTCCAGGTTGACACCCTCATTATTATTTTTACTATTATTTTGATTACTGTGAGAGAGTTATATATTTAGCCTGTGCTCCTTAGAATGGGATGGAATGTGATATATATATATATATAAGATCTCTGTTTCTCTGATGTGAGTGTTCCTGGCTTTGTTTGCTATGACCCTGGTGATTTTTGTTAACCTAATAAAGGAACAGGCTTTGACCAACTGCTTTGGCTCAATCCTTTCAGGTGAGATTTTTTCCACTATATCTTATGAAGAGGAGCTGTAGAAAGGATCCACTGGCAATGGATGATAATGCTGATACCACAGACCTTCTTCCATTCCTAGGTCGTCTTCATACCACAGAGGTGAATTTCAGCACATGGCTGCCATCCCTTAATTCAAAGATGACAACCGTAAGATAGCCAGTGGTCACACACAGTCTTTGGCTAGTGCAAGGGCTACATGTCAAACATGTAGACAGGACTAAAAGTTATTTGTTTATTTCAACACAGTCAAGTTTATTTTATGGTTTCAGTTATAGATTTAGCTTAAAATTGCATAGTTGGGGGTCGGTCAGGGTTTGAAGGTCATAAAAAAGGAATGGTGGTGCTTTGCATAGACCTGGGGCATCAGCTCCTAAGCATTTCTTCTTTTTGTAACTACTCCCTTACCTGTTTGTCTAAGTCAGGGCCACTCTTTCTAAACTATTTTCCACAGTTGCCCACCCATCTTTGAATCAACAAAAAATAATGCCAGAGTAAACTTTGCTGTTTGTGTTGCCAATCTGTATTCTGCCTGTACGGCATATGTTCTGTGAGTCAGTGTCACATCACGTGGGATTTTCTTGATTTCCGGGTGCCATTTGCTATGGCCAAAGTGATTGCCTTTCTTGTTTAGGTTTGCCGCTGTCCCCCTTGAGCAGATCAGAAGCCAACAATCAGAGCATTGCAGTGGGAATAATGCCAGTCTGACTTTGGGTCTATACTTAGACTTCACTAACTTGGTCTGATTCCCCATTCTCCCACACCCCATGTCCCAAAATAAAAAAAATTTAAAAAGTGTTTTTAAATGGGAAGAAACTAAATGAGAAATAGCTTTGAAAGGAGAGAGAGAGGTATATATATTTCCATGATTGCACAGCTACTAGATCTTGAAAAGGGAAGAACTGACTAGCTCTTCTCTCACTTTGGAGAGAAGAACAAATACAGGAAAACTGGCAAATAAACAACCAAAGCTCACTTCCACATCCGATTATTCTTTCTATAAAGGCACTGCAGTAAAAATAGTGGAGCTATTTCATATCAAGCTAAAGATACATTTCAGCATATTGATAAAGCAGATTAGCACAAGCACGTCACTTCTCCTTCAAATGAAATAGCAGAGCTATATATATTTTGTTTTCAAGCTGGATTTGGCCTTTACCTTCCTGAGATGTCTTTTTCACTATTCAGACCTAGATTTTTATCTTTCATGCTCTTTTCCTTCAGGTTCTTTTCCAAGGACAATGCTTCACCAATCAGATGGTGGATGTCTTCAAAGAGATGCTGGTTTGTGACCTTTTCTGTGGTTTCATCATTTTTGATAAATAAGGTGAACACTTCAGGAGGAAAGGTGCTCATCTCAGCATCTAAGCCAGTTGGCCATTCAGGGAGCTGTTGGGCTTCCAGATTACTGTGTGGAACATGGAAATCATTCTTCAGCAGGGGCTCCTGTCCCGAGACTGCAAAGGAGTATTTCAAAATGGAGTCAATATTGGAGCGGAGGCGGTCTTCAAGGGTTAGTGGAGAAACCTCAGTAGGGGCTAAGGCATGATTCTCACTTGGGGCTGTAGGGAGAACGTCAATCTCTTCAAGGAGTGGCAGCTTAGGACACTGGATCCGCTATCCAGGAAAAAAGGGGGGAAGAATTGGGGAAATGTAACTGTAGCATACACACAGAATCTCATTCCCACTCCTTCCCAGTATACAGACGTCTCCAACTCCTAACTTATAGTCTATTCTTGATATTCTCTCAAATAAGGTTGCCTAATTTGTTGCTATTATTTCTCTTCACACACTATAGTTTTCCTAAAGGTAATTTCCCTTTGCTGTTTCCAGCATCTATCACTAGAAGTAGGCTTCTCTCATCCCATTGGCCAAAAGGAAAGTGGCACACAAGACTTAGACTATATAACTTTCTACTATTCACAAAAGATCTAAGCATTCCCTTGTTATATAAGGCAACTTGTCCGTATCATTAGGCTTCTTGAGTTCCCCATAGCCTTAAAGAGTATGAACAGCATATCTGTTCTTTCCTTAGCGGATGCACAAAGCCAAAAGGATTAAGAATGGGGAGGGCCACAAAAGAGCTCTGAACTACATTAAAAATAGAGAGAAGAAAGAATAAATGAGAAAGAGCTCATCTCCATTTCCTTCAAAGAGATGGTGATAAGCCAGAAATATCTACTTGATTTGATATACTCTCTATACTATCTTCACTCACAATTCATCAAATGGAGTGCAACTGAGAAACTGCTGTTGAGTTAAACCCTAGTTATCGAGGCTTTCAGAATTCAGGTGAATCGATATAGCTGGATTGTGCAAGTTTTAAAGAATCAAAAGATATAGTTTTCTGTTGAATACCATGTTGATTGAAAAGGGACATGGGCAAGACAAAGAGCTGAGTAGTATTGGGACAAATACAAATTTGATGTAAAATTTAATTTGAAAATAAAATTAATTAATATTAATGTAATGGATACAATAACTCCCTTGTATTTAATAACTTCTCCCCCCCCCTTAGATAGAAGAGATGCATAGATATTTTCAATACAGGGACTTTGATCTTGGTTAATAACATGATCCTTGGCCATTTTCAGATATGTCTTCTATTTCTTCCAATTAATCCTGTATTATTGGACATACAGTAGCTATTTGCCCTGGAAAACAATCTCAGCCTAGTAGGAACTGTGTCTAGAACTTGGCAGCATCCGTGTTTAAGCTGAACCATATAAACTATGTCCTTTCTGCAAACCTGGCTAGTGGTAAATGTGACACCTCAGATGTAATTCCTAACACACCTAGTAATTATCTTTCTGCCAGGATGACTGGAACAGGATGGGATAACCAGGGCCTATTCTAAGCCAGTAATCACTAAATACGAAGGCCTTTAAATCCCCTTTAAACATCTCAGCACTTTCATAGTGACAAAGGGAAGAAGACAGCTGATTTTTGAAAGCCCAGAACTTGGAGACTCACCCTGGAGTAGATATAGAAAGACAAATGTAATTAGAGGAACACAAGGAGCAAACAGAATTGTAAGGAGAATAAGAATAGTTAGATACTGGGGAAATTGTGATTAGGGAACTCTGAATATTAGTACTAGTAGTTTTCATAATCCACGAAAGCTATTTTTATCATAGACACCATGATTACAATAAAAGCATTGAAGCTATGCTGATACTTGAATCTATGCATCATCTCAGTGTCATTTTCAAGAACACAGACATCTTTCCCTTCACCTAGATCACGGGTCGGCAACCCGCGGCTCTGGAGCCGCATGCGGCTCTTTCAGCCATCTCCTGCGGCTCCCTGTCCTCCGCTGCCATGTGCAGTCCGGAAAAAAAAAAGTGGGATAAAAAAAGTTCAACCAATGAATTCAAACTTCTCACAAAACAAAATATTCACAAAGTTTGAATTGATTGGTTGAACTTTTTTTATCCCACTTTTTTTTATCCCACAAACCTCTTTCCTTCTTCAGACCGCACGTGGCAGCAGCGGTGGAAGAGCCGGGAGGACGGCTGGAAAGGTGTCCCTTTGCCGTCCTCCGGAGGCAAAACCTGGGTAAGGAGCCGCGGGTGGGGGTGGCTAGCCCTGAGGGGGGGTCACCGGGGGTCTCGGAAATTTCCCCTCTTGGCCCGCGCCTTTCGGCCGTCTCGGCCTCTTTTGAGATTCCCCCGTGGCGACTGCCCGGCCCTTTTCCCACCTGCTGCGCAGCGCCTCTTTGCCGTCCCCCCGCCGCTGCTGCTGCTGCCGGTGGTGCTAAGCGGGACGGGAGAGGCGGTGGCGACCGGGCAGCCGCGCCTCTTCGCCGTCCTCATGTCGCCGCCGCCACCCGCGCTGAGTGGGGCCGGAGAGGCGGTGGCGACCGGGCAGCCGCGCCTCTTCGCCGTCCTCATGTCGTCGCCGCCACCCGCGCTGAGCGGGGCCGGAGAGACGGCGGCGACCGGGCAGCCGCGCCCCTTCGCCAGCCGCGCTGAGCCGTCCTCCCACGGCCGCCGCCGCTGCTGGTGGTGCTAAGCGGGACGGGAGAGGCGGCGGCGACCGGGCAGCCGTGCCTCTTCGCCGTCCTCCCGCCGCCGCCGCTGCTGCCGGTGGCGCTAAGTGGGACGGGAGAAGTGGCGGCGACTGGGCACCCGCGCCCCTTCACCGTCCTCCCGCCGCCGCCGCTGCTGCCGGTGGCGCTAAGCGGGGCGGGAGAAGTGGCGGCGGCCGGGCAGCTGCGCCCCTTCGCCGTCTTCATGTCGCCGCCGCCACCCGCGCTGAGTGGGGCCGGAGAGGCGGCGGCGACCGGGCAGCCGCGCCCCTTCGCCGTCCTCATGTCGCCGCCGCCTCCTGTGCTGAGTGGGGCCGGAGAGACGGCGGCGACCGGGCAGCCGCGCCCCTTCACCGTCCTCATGTCGCCGCCGCCACCTGCGCTGAGCCGTCCTCCTGCCGCCGCCGCTGCTGCTGGTGGTGCTAAGCGGGATGGGAGAGGTGGCGGCGGCCGGGCAGCCGCGCCTCTTCGCCGTCCTCCCGCCGCCGCTGCTGCCGGTGGTGCTAAGCGGGGCGGGAGAAGTGGCGGCGGCCGGGCAGCTGCGCCCCTTCGCCGTCCTCATGTCGCCGCCGCCACCCGCGCTGAGTGGGGCCGGAGAGGCGGCGGCGACCGGGCAGCCGCGCCTCTTCGCCGTCCTCATGTCGCCGCCACCCGCGCTGAGTGGGGCCGGAGAGACGGCGGCGACCGCGCAGCCGCGCCGCTTCGCTGTCCTCATGTCGCCGCCGCCACCCGCGCTGAGCCGTCCTGCCGCCGCTGCTGCTGCTGGTGGTGCTAAGCGGGACAGGAGAGGCGGCGGCGACCGGGCAGCCGCACCTCTTCGCCGTCCTCCTGCCGCCGCCGCTGCTGCCGGTGGTGCTAAGCGGGACGGGAGAAGTGGCGGCGACTGGGCACCCGCGCCCCTTTGCCGTCCTCCCGCCGCCGCCGCTGCTGCCTGTGGCACTAAGCGGGGCGGGAGAAGTGGCGGCAGCCGGGCAGCCGCGCCCCTTCGCCGTCCTCATGTCGCCGCTGCCACCCGCGTTGAGTGGGGCCGGAGAGGCGGCGGCGACCGGGCAGCCGCGCCCCTTCGCCGTCCTCATGTCGCCGCTGCCATCTGCGCTGAGTGGGGCCGGAGAGGCGGCGGCGACCGGGCAGCCGCGCCCCTTCGCCGTCCTCATGTTGCCGCCGCCACCCGCGCTGAGTGGGGCTGGAGAGGCGGCGGCAACCGGGCAGCCGCGCCTCTTCGCCGTCCTCTCGCCGCCGCCGCTGCTGCCGGTGGCGCTAAGCGGGGCGGGAGAGGTGGCGGCGACCGTGCAGCCGCGCCCCTTCGCGGCCCAGGAGCAGAGTTGGGGCCGTTGCCTATCACAGTCACGCGGACGGCAGGCCTGGCTCACAGGCAAGGGTTCTCTGGGGTTCTTTTGCTGGGAGGGCGAGGAAGCAGCGGGGAAAGACAGCTCCGGAGGGAGGCAGCCCAGTAACCAGTAGCCGGCGGTCCGAGCGGAGCGGCACGGAAGACCTACCGGTCAGCGTGGGAGGCAACGCTGGAGCCTCCCACGCTGACTGGTAGGTCTTCTGTGCCGCTCCGCTCGGACCGCCGGCTTCTGGCTGCGGGGCTGCCTCCCTCAGGAGCTGTCTTTCCCCGCTGCTTCCTCATCCTCCCAGCGAAAGAACCCCAGAGAGCTGGAAGACGTCCTTTCTCCCACTTTCCGCTTCTCATCCTCTTTTCCAAGCACCTCTCCCAGAGCGAGCCAGAAGCCTCAACTATGGCCTCCAAAAGCAGGCTGAGATAGGCGAGCCCGAGCGGCCCTCTGCTGCCGCCTTGGAAGATTTGCCGCAGCAGCTCCTTCTCCCTGTCGGCCTCCTCCTCCCTAAGAAGAAAGTCCCAGAGAGGTAGAATGCGGGGGGGGGAGCAGTCTTTTCTGAAGGGAGGAGAAGCCAGTATGGCAGAGCCGTCCATACCAGAGCTGGATAGGGGGCAGGGCCAGTGCATGTCTCACCTTAGGCTCCACTCTAATCAAGCCCCTGTTCCGTGTGCGCATGCGGCTCCCAGGTTTTTTTTTTGTGAGGGAAACGGGTCCAAGTGGCTCTTTCAGTGTTTCAGGTTGCCGACCCCTGACCTATGGCAATGTCATTTTCCCACCTTTTATATTGACCCAAATGCATTCATGACAGTTTTCATCATTGTTGTGCTCTATTTCTGTAGAGATGTAGTTATTTCTTATATAGAGAGCAACTCCACCTCCTCTTTTATTTGGTCTGTTTCTTTTAAATAATTTAAATCCCTCTAGCTGTGTGTTCCATTTGTGGGTTTCATCCCACCATGTTTCCGTAATGGCAACAATATCATATCTGCCCTCATTTACCTGAATTTCTAGCTCACCCTGTTTATTGTTCATACTCTGCGCATTGGTGTATAGAGTCCTTTATGACTACCCTGTGTTTACTTTCTATATAACCTGTGTGGTGCCTGAGTTCCCCTATTTTCTTACCACCTGTTTGGTTAGTGCACTTTGTGTGGCACTCACTATTAAAAGCTTGATTTTGCTTGACAGCAAGGTTGATATTCTTGTCCACACACACATCTATGTTACAGGCACTGCTAACCCTGTAATTTTTTGATTGCCAGGGACAGGGATGTTCTGTATCAATTAACTCACTGTCCCCGTTGTTTAGTTTAAATATTCCTCCAGAAAATCTGTGAGTTTATTGCCAAGTAACTCAGTCCCTTTCTTTGATGGATGCAAACCATCTCTTTTGTACATTGTTTCATTGGACCAGCTACCAACATCGTGACTAATATAACCAAAGCCTTCCCCTTTACACCACTCCTTTAGCCACATATTGAATTCTGCTATACGCTGGCCTTTTCCATTTTGCTCCTTATACACTGGTAGAACCTCTGAAAAAGTAAGCTTACAGCCTATTCTGCTAAGTTCCTGCCCCAAGCTCTGGAAATCATTCTGCACAGAGAGTACATCTTTTGGGGAAAGATCGTTAGTGCCAAGATGTACAATAGCCTCCACATCACAGTCCTTGCTGGCATTCTTGATTATTTTAGAAATACGCTTCTTGTCCCTACTGGCAGTAGCACCTGGAAGACACCTGACCTCTTTCGAAACCTCTGTGTCCTTTCCTAAATTTACATCCCTTATAATTGAATCACCAACCAGAAGGTGGCTTCTCTTTTTGGATGCCTCTCCGTTCTTGCATGACTGATGTGTAATACCTGATTTGCACTTCTCCCTGTCAAAAACAAGTTCTTCATCTCGGACCACAATCGCCTGCTTATTTGAGTTGTCATCACAAATACCTTTACCTGTCTCCTTAATGTCCCTATTAAGGTCAGCAAGGGCACTGTATCTATTGGGCAGGGACACAGCGAAAGCTTTGTGTTTATGGTTCACAGCTCTCACCCTGCCAGATCCCACGGTTGTCCACACTGCCCTTCTCTTGCAGGATTTTTATGGTAGAGGGGGCTGATAGCGTGGAGGCTCAATAGAGTAGAAGGGCTGAACTGGACACCTAATTTCTGCCTGAAGAGCACAGATTATGGACCCTAGATAAATAATCTGTCCTTGTAGACTAGTGATCTGTCCTTGTAGACTAGTAGACTAGACTATAACCAGAGATATCACAGAGATACTTCTAATAGATCAATCCTGAAGATACCCGACTTTATTTATTCTGTTTCTCATTCTTCCACTCTCCCATTGCTTTCTTTCAGCATAACCATAGTCTCCCTCATACATCCAGATTACGCTTTCGCTGTTCTTTTTAAGTATCTATTTAACCAGACTAGAATTAATCATTTGTTTCTCTACTAAAAATTCAACTCATTTGCATAAAGATATCCACTGCTGTCTGCTTGAAGCTAGCAATTGATGTGTGCAGCTATAGAAGAGAAAGGGCAAGGAAAAAAACATAGAAGATGAAGAGGAATGGGAAACAGGAAAAAGAAAGACCCTTAAGTTCTTTTTGTTGAATTAGTACAATTGAAAATAAACACCTCATCCATGACTTATCTATTCAGAGATAGTTAAATGAAGCAGGAAATAGGTTGACAGGAGGGAAATCAGAGGCACAAGGAAATGAATTAAGTGGATCTTCTCTCCTCCCCTTCACAGTATCTTCTCTTTTTAAAACTCTTAGAGCAGAGGTCCTCAACCTTTTGGGCACCAGGGACCGGTGCAATGGAGAAAGGTATTTTTGCGGACCAGAGGGGGTTGATTTTCAATACTGCCGGCATCCCGAGGATGGAGCTTTGCTTGTTTGTGCGGCCAGCTTGCTGGAATGCTGCGGACCAGTGCCAGTCCACGGACCGGGGGTTGGGGACCCCTGTCTTAGAGTGTATTATACTTCTCCATTCAACAGTTTCTCCTTCTAATTGTTTCTTTCACCCCAATCCTCTATGTAGTCAAACCCCTTGAATGTCCTATTTCTTTTTTCTAACTGTCTTAACCATGGCAAATTAAATTTTCACACTTCACACATTTTTGACAGTTATGAGTCAGTGTTCTTTCAACTTCGGTGACTCTTTGTGGTTAGCTAAGAATATCCGGAATCTGGAGTTCAAACTGCATTAGTCTTCTTATTATCTGCAAAATCTGACAAGGTGAAGATTTGAGAGGTTAAAAACTATCTAGGTCAGGGGTCGGCAACCTGAAACACTGAAAGAGCCACTTGGACCCGTTTCCCTCACAAAAAAAAAAACCTGGGAGCCGCATGCGCACACGGAACAGGGGCTTGATTAGAGTGGAGCCTAAGGTGAGACATACACTGGCCCTGCCCCCTATCCAGCTCTTGTATGGACGGCTCTGCCATCCTGGCTTCTCCTCCCTTCGGAAAAGACTGCTCCCCCCCCGCATTCTACCTCTCTGGGACTTTCTTCTTAGGGAGGAGGAGGCCGACAGGGAGAAGGAGCTGCTGCGGCAAATCTTCCAAGGCCGGCAGCAGAGGGCCACTCGGGCTCGCCTATCTCAGCCTGCTGTAGGAGGCCATAGTTGAGGCTTCTGGCTCGCTCTGGGAGAGGTGCTTGGAAGAGGATGAGAAGCGGAAAGTGGGAGAAAGGACGTCTTCCAGCTCTCTGGGGTTCTTTCGCTGGGAGGATGAGGACGCAGCGGGGAAAGACAGCTCCGGAGGGAGGCAGCCCCGCAGCCAGAAGCTGGCGGTCCGAGCGGAGTGGCACGGAAGACCTACCGGTCAGCGTGGGAGGCTCCAGCGTTGCCTCCCACACTGACCGGTAGGTCTTCCGTGCCGCTCCACTCGGACCGCCGGCTTCTGGTTGCTGGGCTGCCTCCCTCTGGAGCTGTCTTTCCCCGCTGCTTTCTCGCCCTGCCAGCAAAAGAACCCCAGAGAACCCTTGCCTGTGACTGTGATAGGCAACGGCCCCAACTCTGCTCCTGGGCCGCGAAGGGGCGCGGCTGCCCGGTCGCCGCCACCTCTCCCGCCCCGCTTAGTGCCACCGGCAACAGCAGCGGCGGCGGGAGGACGGCGAAGAGGCGTGGCTGCCCGGTCGCCGCCGCCTCTCTGGCCCCACTCAGTGCGGGTGGCGGCGACATGAGGACGGCGAAGGGGCGCGGCTGCCCGGTCGCTGTCGCCTCTCCGGCCGCACTCAGCGTGGGTGGCGGCGCCGACATGAGGACGGCGAAGGGGCGCGGCTGCCCGGTCGCCGCCACTTCTCCCATCCCGCTTAGCACCACCGGCAGCAGTAGCGGTGGTGGGAGGACGGCGAGAGGGGCGCGGCTGCCGGCGCCGCCACTTTCCCATCCCGCTTAGCACCACCGGCAGCAGCAGCGGTGGCGGGAGGACGGCGAAGGGGCACGGCTGCCCAGTCGCCGCCACTTCTCCCATCCCGCTTAGCACCACCGGCAGCAGTAGCGGCGGTGGGAGGACGGCGAAGAGGCGCGGCTGCCCGGTCGCCGCCGCCTCTCCGGCCCCACTCAGCGCGGGCGGCGGCAACAACATGAGGACGGCGAAGGGGCGCGGCTGCCCGGTCGCCGCCGCCTCTCCGGCCCCGCTCAGCGCGGGTGGCGGCTGGCGACATGAGGGACGCTGAAGGGGGTGGCTGCCCGGTCACCGCGCCTCTACGGCCCTGATTAGTGAGGGCGGCCGGCAGAAACAAAAGGATGAAGGGGGCATGCTGCCCGGTCGCCGCCACTTAGCCCCGCTTAGCGCCACGGCAGCAGCGGGAGGACGGCGAAGAGGCGCAGCTGCTGGTCGCCGCCGCCTCTCTGGCCCCACTCAGCGCGGTTGGCGGCAGCGACATGAGGACAGCGAAGAGGCGCGGCTGCCGCGCTCTCTGGCCCCATTCAGCGTGGGTGGCGGCGGCATGAGGACGGCGAAGAGGCGCGGCTGCCCGGCCGCCGCCGCCTCTCCCGGCCACCACTCAGCGCAGGGTGGCGGCGGCAACATGAGGACGGCGAAGGGGCGCGGCTGCCTGGTTGCCACCGCCTCCGCTCAGCGCGGGTGGCGGCAGCAGCGGCGGCGACAGGAGGACGGCGAAGGGGCGCCGCGCAGCAGGTGGGAAAAGGGCCGGGCAGTCGCCGCGGGGGAATCTCAAAAGAGGCCGAGACGGCCGAAAGGCGCGGGCCGAGAGGGGAAGTTTCCGAGACCCCCGGTGACCCCCCCTCAGAGCTAGCAGAGGCGGCAGCGGAGAAGGGCGAGGGGAGACCCGGCGGGCAGGGAAGAGGCACCCCGAGACTCGCCACCCCCACCCGCGGCTCCTTACCCAGGTTTTGCCTCCGGAGGACGGCAAAGGGACACCTTTCCAGCCGTCCTCCCAACTCTTCCACCGCTGCTGCCACGTGCGGTCTGAAGAAGGAAAGAGGTTTGTGGGTAGTCCCACAAACCAAAAAGTTCAACCAATCAATTCAAACTTTGTGAATTTTTTTTTTTGTGAGAGGTTTGAATTCATTGGTTGAACTTTTTTTATCCCACTTTTTTTTTTCAGACTGCACATGGCAGCGGAGGACAGGGAGCCGCAGGAGACGGCTGAAAGAGCCGCATGCGGCTCCGGAGCCGCGGGTTGCCGACCCGTGGTCTAGTTTAATGAAAAGAAGGACTGGGGGTGACATGATAGCAGTATTCCAATATCTCAGGGGCTGCCACAAAGAAGAGGGAGTCAAGCTATTCTCCAAGGCGCCTGAGGGCAGGACAAGAAGTAATGGATGGAAACTAGTCAAGGAAAGAAGCAACCTGGAACTGAGGAGAAACTTCCTGACAGTTAGAACAATTAACCAGTGGAACAACCTGCCTCCAGAAGCGGTGAATGCTCCAACACTGGAGGTTTTTAAGAAGAGACTGGACAGCCATTTGTCCGAAATGGTATAGGGTTTCCTGCCTGAGCAGGGGGTTGGGCTAGATGACCTCCAAGGTCCCTTCCAACTTTTTTATTATTCTTATTCTTATTCTTATTCTTATTCTTATTCTTATTCTTATTCTTATTCTTAATAGTAGTAGTAGTAGTAAGGGTTGCCTGAGGAGGGCAACCAATGGTCCCATGTTCCTAGTGTGAGAAGACAAAATGGAATTCTTAGATACTGAGTGGAACCCTTAGAACCTCAAAGCATTGAATATGTCTCCTTAAGGAGTGTAGCTCCATAAAGAGAGTTTAGGACGGTGGTTTTCAAAGGAGGCAACTGCTTTGACATTGACACACACACCCCATGATGTCAAGCAATATTGCAAAGTCCTGGGTTATCTCCAAAGTAGAATAAAGACCCACTAAACACTGTGAGTGGACAGAAAGAAAGAAAGTGGATAGCTTAGATTGGGCATAGACTTAGTATCTTTTTAGCAGCATAGCATGCCCTTGCAGTCAAGATGTTCAAATATTCCAAGTTTGCCTTATGAAACATCAAGGTGTTATGTTCCCCATGCATATATTTTTAACAACGTATTTATTTGACAGCAATATTTATAAACAAGAATATACATTAGTTCATTTTTAAAAAAAAATATCCCTGATCTTTGCATTTGTTATTTATTGAATCCACCAATATAATTTACAAACTAAACTAACTGCTAGCGGCCTACTGGATTTGTCCCCCCCCAGATGTAATCTACAATAATAATTATAGTATAAACCAGCCTTTCTCAATGTTGCCTTATAAATATTTGAACTTCAATTCCCATTCTCAAATTCTCAGCAGTGGCCCTCCTAATCAGGTAATTACTGTATGTAAGTTTGTCCAAATCTCTAGGAGACACCCAGTTTGGAAAGGCTGATTTAAGACTTAAAATAGGCTTAACAGAGTTTAAATAAAAAAAATAAGATCCTGAAATCCTAAATAGAGAATTCTGGCCTATCTCTTTGTATTAATGCCTTATCTAAAATGGCTCATTTTCCCCAAAACAGAAAGTTGTCCAAAAAGAAAAAAACTTCACTCATTGCTTCCTTCAAGATAAAAAACATTTTCTAGGGCATATTTAGGGAGCCTCTGGCCTTCCAAAGAAGAGGAGGGAACAGGAGGAGGAGAAGAAAGCATTGTTCTCAGCATAGTTCCACACTGAAGGCTGATTATTGAAGCTTTGGGTAAATTCTGATAAGTACACTTTTCATCCCAGTTTGCTTTAGACATTTTTGCTTGTCTTTGTGACGATTCACGCTTGCATTTTTAGCTGGTGCCTCTGAGCTTACTTATCTCAATTCGTCTCTTGGGACTGGCTATGCTTTTGGATTGACTGTCAACCAATAATGGTCCTTATGAGAAAGTAAGTTATGAGGTGATGGTATGTGGGAATGACCTTGGGAGGAGGAGGAAAAGCATGGGAAGCATTTCAGAAGGGATCTTCCAGTGACTAAAAGGAGAGGAGAAATTCTTTCAGTCTTGCAAGACTGATGTTTAGCCCTTCATGTTAGTCAGACATGAAGCACAACCAGGAGCACCACCACTATCTTTATTGTAAGGTTACATTAAACATAATCTTGCAAGATTGAAAGTATTTCTCCCTTCCTTTCTTTTTATCTCTGGAAAACTGGGGAAGGACCCTTCCGACACACTTACCAACTTTTTCCCCATCTGCAAACTGAGCTGCCTCTTATAGGTGGTTGCTGGTCTTTCTCCTGTCTCCCAAGGTCATTCCCATATACCATCCCAGGTGCCCTTGATGACATTTACAAATCTCATCCTTTTACTCTCTTAATTTTACCCAAATCACTATCTACTAAGGGACTGACTCCTGTAAAATGAACATAACTGTAAGGCATGTTCTTGCTCTTACTTTGGTGTAGAACTTCTGGTTTAAGCATCGAAACTGTGCAAAAACACAAAAAGTCTCAAAATGTGGGCTTTGGGGAAGTTCAGCACAAACAGGACCTGGAAGCAGAAGATGAAAGAGAACAATTTTCTCCCAAGATAGCAATGAGACAAGTTTGAAATGAATGAAATCATACCAAGCTAATAATAAAACAGCTATATTCATTAACATCAATGGGCAGTGGAAGTTTAAATCATCCAGTATATTCTGAAAGAGTAAACTTCAGAAATGTCCCTTAAACCAATTAGAAGTCTCACAATAGAAAATGTTTTAACACAGCATTACTTTTTACTTCCGAAATGCAAGGTATTAAGAATGACAACCTGCACTACAGTATTGTAGGCAAACAGCCATCTGAATTCCAAAATAAAAAATAAAAACATCAACAGATACATTTCAAAAATGAGTTAGGGTGCCTAAGTAAAAGAATAAACACAAGCTAATTTTATACAACTCTTCCCCAGATCATCTTCTCGGTAGCAGCTCCATAGCCCTTCTTTGTCCTATATGGCAATATTTTGGCTCTGAATGTGACATCAAGAAAATAGTCACACTTCTGGTAGTGCTGTTGCTGTTGCTAGTACAAATACATACATACACTAATTTCCAAGAAACCCCCCCCCCCAGCCCCCCATAAACATCTTCAACTCTTTTACAGCACCTTCACCTCTCCTTAGGGCCATTGGATCTCAGCTAGTGATAGGGACTCAACTGAGTCGTTGTTTGATCTAAAGAAAATAGTATCCATGGAAGAATATTAATAGAAGATTAAAAAGTCTATTTATTTGACATTTGAGAAAACAGTTCTATGCAGTTGGTCACAATGGTCCTCCTGCCAAACTACTGGGAATGAGTTTAGTACAGAGGCTAACTTTCCTTTGCATTTAAACCTTTATTCTTCCCTATAGAACTGCAATTCCTAAATGCTCTATATAAAAGAAATGAATGTAAATCCAATTATATATAATCCACTGGCCGAATGCCCCATCTACTGGCTGATTTGAGAAGTAAAAATCATTTAATTTCTAATGTGATATTTCCTCAGCCCCTCTAGGCCTGAAAGAAAATCAGCTGCGTATTTCCTGATACTGTTCAGCAGTCCGTTTCTTCTTAGTGGGTATCCTGTTTCCCAGCATCATTGCTCAGCTTTAGCATTTTATTTCTATTTGAAACTACAGCAGATACAGTACCAGCAATCAATCTTCAGTCTTTCTTCCCCAATTCCATATAGCATTAGTGTTCACAAGGCTATCTTGCTCTGGCATTTATAACTGTCTTTTTGTAGCTGATATTTGACTGTTACCACTCCATTTAGGAAAGCTATTGAATGAAGTTTAGTACTCCTGCTGCTACGGTCACAGTGATTCAGGCTTTTGAACTTAGATTTACTGCCATCTTTTAACACAGCTATCACATCTGGGGCCTCTGTACTCTTTTATTTTTAAATATATATATTTTATTGATTTTTTAACATAGTCATCTTACTATTTGGTAAACAGCATGTTGTCTGGGTTTATATCTAAAAACAATCAATAGCAATTATTTTCTATAATTCCATAATCCACATAGTAGCTTTCTTTGATTTTTTCTTCTTTCAATAATATTCTCTTTGACCAACCTTGAATTAGTACATTTCTTAGTATTTTGATAGATAACAATTGAATATAAACATTTTTCTAGTATTTAACAACCATGTCAATATAAAGCTTCTTTTCTAATTGATCATCTTAATTACCTCGTCATAGATCCTGTTTTCAAAGTTCTTATTTAGATTTGTTTTCCCCGCAATGTTCAAAACATTCTTACCAGTTAAGATTTTCTCAAAGTTAATTACACTTAAGTATTTAAGTATTTTTCCTCATACAAGCCATCCCAACAATTTTACATTTCTCATATCTTAAAAAAAACAACAAACAAAAAAAAGAGAAGAAAAAAAGGAAGGAAATAGTATACTACTTGAAAAATATGTCCCTCTTACGCTAAGATACATTTATATCCAAAATTTTTCTATTCTTTTTAACCATATTCAAACAAATATTTAATCTTTAAATATTCCATCTAATAAATCCAATCATCTAATCTTTTAAATCTATTCAGAACATTTTTATCAATTGAAATTTTCTCAAGATCAATTATACTTAATTAAGTATCTAAAACATTTCCCTCATATAAACCATCCCAACATTTTTATATTTCTCATATCATAAAAAAAATACTATGTTATTTGAGGGGCACATCGCTCTTAAACTAAAATACAATTCTGTCCAGAATTTTTCTATTTTTTAACCATATTCAAATAAGTGTTTAATCTTTAGGTATTCCATCTGATAAATCCCATGATCTAATTTCTTAATTTTAACTTTAGCCTTTTTTTTGGCCAAACATCTTTCCTAATCTGTATGCTCCGCTGGACCAAAAAGTCTTCCCATAGTCTTCTAGATGTTGTTGTAAGTACAAGAGACAAATTCAGTAAGAATTTGTGGGAGGGTTTTGCCCCTTCGTATTCATTGAAAATATTTTCTTTCTTTCTTTCTTTCTTTCTTTCTTTCTTTCTTTCTTTCTTTCTTTCTTTCTTTCTTTCTTTCTTTCTTTTTCTTTCTTTCTTTCTTTCTTTCTTTCTTTCTTTTTCTTTCTTTCTTTCTTTCTTTTTCTTTCTTTCTTTCTTTCTTTCTTTCTTTCTTTCTTTCTTTCTTTCTCTTTCTTTCTTTCTTTCTTTCTTTTTCTTTCTTTCTTTCTTTCTTTCTTTCTTTCTTTCTTTCTTTCTTTCTTTCTTTCTTAATTTCTCTTATCATTTTTTGTCTCTCAAGTTCTCATAGTTCTCCTGACAGCTCTATAATCCATTTTGTCAAATCTTTTTTCTTGTCCTCAGACTTATTTTGCAATCTTGAAGTGTAGGTTATCTTTTCCATGTCCGATATTTCCTGCAAGTTTTTCTCTGCCTACGTTCAATCATAATTCCTTCCATTGTTGGGTTCCATCTTTAAAACTTTTTCCTCTGGTTTATGTTAAGTTGTCTGCTTTATCTGATCGCTCTCTATTTTTATTTTCTGAGAGTTTTTTTGTTGTAAGGTTAAATTGAAGATGTGTTCATTTATATTTTCAAAATTGTTTTTAATTTCCTTATGGTTTGATATTATTGTCATTTGAATTAGTTACAGCATAGCATACATTTCCTCCTGGAAAGTATTTGTTTTTTCTTGATATGTTCTTTCTGCAGATCTCTCATGTTTCATGATAGCCAAAAATCAAAGTTTTCCTTTCTCTGCAAACAGCTTTAGAGTCACAGTTCAATAAGTATTTATAATCCAGGAAGGTCAATATTTTCCTAAAGTTTATAGTTCTCGCCTTTTGGTAGCCCAAAATGTTTTCTTTTCTTTGTTACAGCTGTTCTCTGTTTACTTAAGACATTGAAGGTCACAAAAACAACTTATCTTTTTCTGGGCTTTCTGCCAATTCCTGTATTAGAGCAACTTCAGTTGTATATTTTCATCCACCACTAGATGTCAGTACCAGTTCATTTTTCAGTTTTCAAAACAAGCAATTACTTTCTTCTGTTTTCATCAATAATCTTTTGAAAAGAAAATCTTAACAAATTCCACCAATTTCAAACTTATCCAGATTTAAGTTTTATATTCATTTCAATATATTTCTGTCCCCCATAAAAGTTTAATTCGCCGCTTCCTTCTGTGGGAGGGTGGGGCAAGGATCCCCCTCCTTCTCACTTTCAGAGGATTTTTGCTTCTTCGGTTTCCCCCCCCCCCAGGAAATCAATTATCAAGTAGAAGAGAGAGAATCGATATTATTACCCAGTTCCAAACACGTTGTTTATGATCAAGCTTAAATTAGTGCTTTTTGGCTTCGGCTGCTTGTAGGTTGGGCTAGACTCTGGAGTGAAGCTAGCCTTTCTTCTGCTGGTTTCTGGAGGGCTTTCCCCGAACGACCAGATTGACCGCCATCTCTCCGTGGTCGGTGGGGCTCCCTTCCTTCTTTGTCGCCTCTCCGGGGCAACTTTAGGCCCATTTAGGGTCCCCTAACAGGAAAAAATCAGCTGTAGAGTGTGGAGCTCCGTGATCCCTCAGCTGTTATGCTACTGCGCAAAACCGGAAGCCTCCAGGCCTTTGCACTCTCTTAGCAATTTATCTTCCCATGCTATCATCTTCTATCTTTAAGGAGGGGTTTTGTCTATAGACACATACATGCAAACAAATGCATAGTTAATGGGGAAATGGGGGAGAGATACTACATGAAATTTGTGTCCCATCTGCAGAACTGGGGATAAAGATGGATCCATGTTTTTAAAAAGTGGAAGATTATTACTATAGCATACACATATATATTTCACGGTTAAATGTAAGGATTTGTAAACTACAGGCTATGAAAAACTAGCTATGTATGGGAAACCAAGTGCTACCAGCAACTCTCACGCCAAAAGGGTGCTGGAAGAAATCTGAAGTGTGCACCACGTACCCTCTGGGATCTGGCCATGATTCTCAAATTGATCCAGTTCTATTATTTTAGGATCATGGCAACCTTTATTACGGCGAATCTGACACACCAGGTTTGCCTTCCATGTGGGACTCAAGGAAGAGAAAAAGACCTTATATTCATTGTCCGTGAGTGGGCTGCCTGGGTTTGAGGACAAGGAACTTGGGATTGCTGGTATCAAAAAGATTGGAAATCCTGAAGGAAAAACAGCACAAGAAAGGAAATATATTAATCAGACAAACAGGACAGAGCAATGCTACATCAATTTATTAATATCAATAAACTCTTTAAAAAATATTGGCGACTTCCAATTATTTTAGCAAAACTGATGAGCAGAAAATAAACTGGTCTATTGATAAATTTCTAATAGTGTTAACAAGATTAGATTTCCAGTAAGAAAAATAATTCCCTTCTTCCTCCAAACTATACTGCTGAAATGAAAGTTTGGATTTATGACTTTGAATTTAGATCAATTCTGACACTCAAAGGCAAATTACCAGTCTAAGAAATGTTTAGTTTGGGGTTTATATATGCATCAGGCTCTGATGAGTAGATCTTGGGATTCTGGTGAGAAGCAAAACTTCCTCGGAGCCTGAAACTTCCTTTAGAAATGATCTTTCTCAATTCTAAAAGGCCTTGTAGAGTAGAAAAGTTTAAGAGTGGGACCATATAAGTCCTCTTCTATGCCTGAAGAAAATGGGGTGTATTCTGAATAAACATGCAGAGTATCACTGTGAATTCACAAGCTACAGTACTTGAAAATCCAAAACAAACTAAATCTGGTATTTCTTTATGCAAATTGAATAGCATCAGTTTAAGATTTCCTTGAAATAAAGAGCTATCAGCTTTCCTAAGATATATTCCTTTCTTCTTTTCAAGGCTTTTCTAGATTTAAATATAAGAAGGTGGTCTATTGTTCAAATATAGATGTAAAATGTTTGGATATTTTAAAGTCATTTAGAAGAGTTTCTTCAGTTTGTTTAATGAGCATGCATTCTGATTTGATTCACTGAAATAGAATAGGCATAAATTCAGTTAAATGTGAAATATTTTTTAAAAGTCATTTTTCCTCCAAGTGCAATGCAAAGAAATAATGTTCTGCCATGTATAAAGCAAAAGCAAAGGGGGGAATCTTTTCCTAATATGTGCATACAAGCCTTTAAGAGATAAAAGGAACCAATGCCAGTTCAGATTTTATCTGCCCACTCCGCATCCTTCCCAGCTTTATCAGATGGCAATCTTTAATCCAGGTAAGCAGACAAAGCCATTCTCCATAGCGTCCTGGCTGAAAAAACTACTGTCATTTCAAACACAGAAAAAAAACCCCAACATTGTCAACAGTGTTAATACATGTCAAATTAAAGTGGAAATCTGATTTTGTTTTTTAACCAAAATGTGAAAGTTCAGCTTCCAAGCTTTTGGAGCATCTTTGCTGCATTCAGGACTTCAAATTTCTAGGCTTTGTGATGATCCAATATAGAAGAAATGGATCAGTACCCCATATTGGATATTTCTAAAGGAACCTCCCAAGGGTCTCCAGGACTTTTGTTTTGATTCCATATTGGCAAGAACTGTTGGATAGAGACCACGGGATAAAATATAGAGAAGACCGGCAGGTACAATGGCAGTCATGGATTAAGCCAAGTTTGATAAAAAAGCAGTAGTTTGGACAGAGTTTTTCATCATACAGGTAAGTCAGCCACTCACCCACCAGAAAGGCCCATGATGAGGTCCTGAACCTCAGGACTGGCATTTTGCTTCTTTCATGTTAAACTTCTCCACTTCTCACCAATACACCCCTTTTCAAAGGCCAACAAGACCAGACACTTTTAGAATGAGAACACAATGACCTCACAGTTGAAGCTATTGCAGGAGAAACAAGAATCTTCTAGATAGGTTAAAAATGCTGGTAGGAAATGGACCCTTATGCATATAGGGAGTAAACAGCAGTCACTATATTGTAAAGCAAGAGGATTCTCTGTTCCTGGTCTTTGGTTGCTGTTAAAAATCAGAATATAGTAAGCAGGTAGACTGTAGATACAGCCTATTGAAAGCTTTATTGTGAAATGAATGGGAATTCCACAAGATACACTCTTGATTCATTTGAGAGAAACTTGTCTATTTTGCCTCATGTTAATGCGAAGGATGCAATGCAATATTGATTTATTAGGTATTAAGTGTTCTCAAATCAGCAGAATGAGAAAATTGAAGGCATAAAGCTCCCAAGGAATGTAGAAAACAGTCACAATGTTTAAGACAATAGACAGAATCCTGGTGTTTCATACTTTGCTACAAGATAATTCAGTTCTGCAAGACTTGTCTTTTATTAGATCTTCTATGTTTACCTTTGGAAGGCACCTGGCTAGAAATGGGAGACTGCGAGTTCTAGTCCAAGTGACCTTATGCCTATCATTCTCTTAAAAGTAAGGACAAGCCGCTTCCAAAAGTTTGCCAAGAAAACTGCAGGAACCTGTCCCAGGCAGTTGCCAGGAATCAAGACTGTTTTAAAGGCATTTCCCCACCCCAAAAGGTATGCATTTAGGTAGGAAATAGACCCTTCTGCAGTGATAGACCCCACAATTAAACAGCATCAGTCCAGCACAGAGTGATAAGCAGGGAATTTATGTATCGATTTAATGGATTTATAGGGTTGTTGAACTCAAATACTGTGACTGCAAAGCAGTGCTGGATCTATTAATATGCAAGGAAAGTATTATATAAAACTATATAATCGGGTACAGTCAGCATTTGTAGTAGGCTAGGATCAGGGTCCTTTCATTTTAGATTCATCTAGTGCCCAGCTTCTCTTTTAGATATCCAAACAAATATATTCTCCCACAATGCCTCTAGGAACTTTTTCTAATTTAACTTCTGCTGTTTTACTTACTGTTTTATTGTATTTTTAGTAAAAGTTGTACACTAACAATATTGAGTTTCTTAAAATAAATGATGAAAGGTAGATATCTGACTCGCTGTACGGATGGAGACAAAATATATAATTCATGCAGGCAGTTCTTTCAAGTATAAAAATCATTTAGCTCAGTCTTATTAAATACCCTACTTATTCATCCAACTTACTACTTACTTTTTCCCTTTCACTAATTGCTCTTGTTTTTATTCTAGCACCCTTGCCATGTTGGGAGAAACAATTTAATATCCTGAAGTGCTTAAATGCAAACTGACATTTTGAAGCAGAAAATTATCAGCTAATAATTAAATCAATCACACCATCCTCCACTCAAAAAGTGAAAATCACTCATGACATGTGTTGAATTGGTTTTATTTAATACATATTTTACAATTTGGGGTTTCCCCCTAAAACAAGCACCACCAAGAAAAGACTGGAGCCTGATTGGCTCCCATTACAAAATCCATGAAATATTTTGGACAGGGAATTTTTTTTTTCACTTTTTAATATTTTTCCCATAAAGAAAAATGGGTCACTTTTCAGTTGCCTCTATATGGCTCCCTCCATTTGAAAAATGGAATGCTGTAGTAGTGGAGAAGGAAGGGAGAATAAGAAGCCTGTCTTCTTAAAATACATACTGCATGAAGGGTTGACTTGGTGGCCCCTCCTCTGGAACACCAATTAGGAAGTCTGGAAGGAAAACTGCAGTTTCTTCAATCAGATATTCCCCTACCAAGAAATCGTTGTTCCTTTAAGCTGATGCAGGTTTTAAAACCTATGCAGGGAAAAGGGCTGTAAGCCAACGACTGACTTCATCTTCTTCTCAAGGACAAGCAGCGAGTGTTTCAGTACACACAGGAACCATCAAATGGATACAAACCATTCACAAGTAGCTCTGCTCACCCAGAGTGGGGACCCCTACCTAACGAAGCCCCAGGAACTGGGAGAAGAGTGCTGAACCCCAACTGCAGAGCTGGGTGTTTCGGAAACAGTATCTGGACCTTGGAAGATGATAAAATTTATTTTTTCTTCCTCTCCTGGGAACAGCGAGGACAGAACCTGTATCGAGGAGAAAAGGCAAAGCAATAATTCGGGGATCAACGCTATCGAAGAAAAAAAGGATACACAGAATTGATTTAAGCAGCTGATAATCCTGCAAGCAAAAAAATAGTAATCTAATATTTTAAAGTATTCTTTTCACACTACCACTCTCAAATATTTTGCAACCAGTGTATGTACAATAGTCATACCATAACCCATATAGAATTCAAATTCTGAATAATACAGTTGATATTTATTCAACATGTGGTCTTGCAGGATTGGGTTCCAAATGCTCCATGGAGAAGATTCATTTCATTTACAAATGAAATTGGATGCTGAAATTGTGCCCTTGATAACGTCAAATTGAATTTCTCCCATGATCTGAGCTGGAAGGTGCCCAAACAATTTCCCCTTCATTTATAAGGCAAGATCCTTAGGGATCTGAAAAATCACTAATGGGGCTAGTAGGAGGAATCTGGGGATTAATTGTGTATGAGTTCTAAAGCCCTGACAATAATAATGCATGGCCAAATGGAGAGATCGTAATTAATATTTTAATTATGTTTAAAAGCCGGTAGTTTTTAATGCAGTGTGGCTTCCTGGTTTATTTCCCTGTCCACGGGAATGGAAAAGCAAACAGATACATAAACATTATTAAATGTCACAACACTATTAAGCTCCTATAAGTAGCTAACAGACTTTGATATAGGAATAAACGTATGAACGAATAGGGTAATTCTCCTGGTTGACCACCCAACTGATTCTTTGAGAACATCCTCCTCTACCATTTGATATCCCAACATTTCAGAAGACCTACAAAGAAGACCAGGGATTAGAGAGAACAGTTACTTACCATTTCCCTCTTGGCTTTGTTGTCAAGCCCACACAAGCAAAATGGAACCATTCAATGGAGCACTAGTAAAGGATACAAATCACACAGAGATGAATCAGTATTCTTCTGGCAACTGGCCATGATCTAATTCTATTTCCAATGGAAACAGAACATGATTCTAATGCAAAACCTCTTTCCTGACCACTTATGTACATTTTTGATACGCTATTATAAGAGGATGGAATAAAGTGACCCACAGCTATTTAGCCAGTGGTAAAAAAAATAAAAATATTTTAGCTATTTAATTTTTATCTTGCCTTTATTATTTTTACAAATAACTCAAGGCAGCAGACATATCCAATTCGCCTTCTTCCTCCTATTTTTCCCACAACAATCACCCTGTGAGGTGAGTTGGGCTGAGAGAGAGTGACTGGCCCAAAGTTATCCATTTGGCTTTCATGGCTAAGACCAGACTTGAACTCAAGATCTCCCACTTGTTGCCCTGGTCCTTAACCACTAGAACAAACTGGCACTCTGTGTGAAGACATGGGGCAGACTCAATAAATGCTTCAGGCTGTTGCACTTTGGAAGGAAAATTTAGGGCATGGATGAATGACTGAGTGCCCAGGATAGTATGTGGTCCTTGAAGCATTTTTCTGAACACCACTGACCATAAGTGCTAAAAACTGACAGCATGGTTTCTGCAGTTTAGATTGCACAAATGTAAATTTAGACTAAGTCCTAAAATATGCTTAATACTTTTCTAAAAACTCTGAATGCCTTCCGCAATCTGGTCAGTCAATCAGTAAGTCAAATGTTCTTTACAATCAAAGACCAATACAATTAAAAATACTCAAGGAGTATCTTCTGCAATCCATAAAACAGAAAACAGTATGCGCTCCATTGCATTTATGATATAGTCCTGCCTCCTTTGCAATATTGCCCATGCAATAGTTCTCTCCCTCAACCATCAAAGGCATGCCCAGCATCCTCTATCCCTAGTCTAAAAGAAAGGTTTATTAACTATTGGCACACATATGCATAACTGTTTCCCTAGGTCAAGGGTAGGCAACCTTGGCTCTTTTATGACTCGTGGACTTCAACTCCCAGAATTCCTGGGGGAGATGAAGTCCACGAGTCATAAAAGAGCCAAGGTTGCCTACCCCTGCCGTAGGTGCTGCCTCCATCTATAGCTTCTTTTACGAGAGGGGTCAGGAGTGGAAGTACTGATAGAACAGCTACTGAAATATATACAGATATTTGGATGTAGTGAAATACATTCCAGGGATACTTTTAATGGCTTCAGATAGAATGAATTCAAGTGGAAGTATTTCTTAAAATAGTGCATTTGTCCAAGACAGAAGAGCAGAAAAGAAACATTTTGGAGGTGCAAAAAGCTCAGGCTTGGCAAGGAAACAGATCCTCTTCCTAAACACAGCAATAGCACATAATAATACTCTTAATCCAAGGGTTTCCCTAGCTGTTAACTTTTTAAAAACAAATAAATCTGGAAAACAAGTGCAAGACTAATTTAAGAATTTAATAATTTAAGTATGCAAAGCTGTCACCCTGCCAATTTAATAAAAAGTTGATTTTATAAATAAGTACTAAGGCCATTCATGTCTTATCTGTTTAGCTCCCCTCATTTTCCACCCTCTATTAGCATGACTCTCTCTTACATCAGGGTTGTCACAACCAATCATCTCCCCATAGGAGACCTGGTGGCAGAGGCAATAGGTGGGCTCATTGGGATCCACAGGCATATCCAACACATCAGAAGGGTGGACATTTCCAAAGGTCACTGAAGGCATCCCATATTCTGTGCTGCTTTAAATGGAAAAAGTTGAGTTAGCAAAAGTTTTTTTCAATGTCCCAAAGAGAATCCCCTCCAACCTATATCAAATAAACCCACTTATTATAATAAATGATTGGTCTCAGATTTAGCACTTGAGAGTGCTAACGACCAGATGACTGCAAAGAATATAAATCCTTCCATTCCCCGCCAATCAGAACTGAAGAAGTTTCTAGAATGAGAAGTGAAACGTCTTCAAACCCCCTCCCCCCCCCAAGAAAGTCCAGTAGCCTTTTGGAAAAAGCACCTTTGGGACACCTTTTACAACTTGCCTCGTAGGAACTTTTATCTTCTCAAATTTAGGGAAAGCACGAGCAGAACAATTGTGCTGGAAATGGAGTAGACTGATCTAGGGAAGATCAAGCAACACCTACTAGTACACAAACTAGTGGCCTAAGTCTGCTGCTTCTTCCCACCCACTCACGTGCGGACTAATTTCAGCTTCTTCTGGGCTGTTTTTGGTGCTTCTTCATCAGAATTTTTTCCCTTGGAACGAGCACGAGCAGCTTTCTTTTCTTTTTGGGCACGGCCTTCTGTATGGATAATATAAAAAGAAAAGTACAAGTAAAATACCTTTGTCTAGACCGAAAAGTTGCAGCTAATCAACCAATTAATTGTACCATACACAACTTCCAGTTTTCCACCTTTGCTTATGTTCTACCTCTGATCCAATGCCACGCTGATTAAGTTCATTCAAGAGTTTGGACGATGATTATGTAAAAAAAAAATTTTTTTTTTCAAAGTCCATAAGGTCAACTATTCTCTATTTTTGACATTCTTATATTATTCTTTATTTCTCTTTGTAGAGTCATGTTGATTTTTTTTATTCACAAAGCATGTTCTACTGCTCATTTGTTACAAAATCTAGTATTTTGTAATATTTTCCAATTTGTCTGTGAGAAGATCTAATAAATACCTTGTTCTCCCACATTCCACTCCCTTAAGCTCTGAATCTTCTTAAAATTGCTTACCAACCTTCTAATAAGAAATTTATATTTATATTAAAAATAAATTTTAACATGCATATTCCATCAAGATGTTGAAATTTTAATTTGTAAACTAGCCCTGATCTATTGTTATTAGTTACATATGCCCAACTGCTGCCCAAGACCTTCAAAAACAGTGTAAGGCATGTATTTCCAAAATAGCATCTTTCTCAGTTAAAATACACTTGCAGGATGGAGGTATTAGGAAAAAAATAGAAATTGTAGTACAAAACATAGGCAACTAATATAAACAGTATAATTTTGGAATGAGCAATTCATCTTCTACAGTATTTATCTGTTACAGGAAAAATACTATGCTATTTTGGAGACCTCACTTTGCTCATTTTGTTGATTTCATAAATTAAGTCTAGTGAAATATATTCATGTTTTCTTGACTCTTTTAACTGCCCAAGTGATTAGTCTTTTCCCTTACAGCCAGTCTGGCATAGTGGTTAAGGAGCTAGCCTAGAAACCAGGAGACCATGAGGAAGATGGGCAGTTGAGAAATGTGAAAAATAAATAAATGGCAGAATATTAATCTAATAAAAATAGAGCTACTGTCCATATTCTTTGCCTGCATATTTCCATAGACAACTTAAGAAATTATTTTATGGCTTTCAACTTCAATTATACACAAATACAACTTTTGGTATACAATATACAAAAAAAGGGGCTTGTTTATTATGCTAATCTAGTCTCTAAAACTGCATTCCAAAATTAATTCATTACTGGGTAAACCCCAAATAATTCAAAATAATGTGTTTCCAACATAATATTTTGTCTAATACAAAGAACTAAACAACAGATGCAACTTAGAATTTAAGAAATCAAATAGCTATAAATTTCAATGCATTTTTCTCTTATGCCTATTAATTTCAAGTGGCTTTCAAAGTCAAATTTATTGCCATTGCCTCATTTCTGTAATAAGCTAACAACTCTTTATAAGTAAAGGTTAACTCCTTGTAACTGCATTCATTCAGTTTTCTTCACAGCGTTAAAGATGTGGTCTGTTACTGCCTTCTCCTAGGATGTTTTCCAACAATCCAATCTAAGCAACATTTCTGGAACTTTCAGTGGTCCCACATCCAAGTAGTAGCCAGGTCCAACCCCGCCTATTTGAGCCACTTTTGTATACTGCCTATTCTTGTTAACTCTAGACAGCTTACAATATATAAAATTACAGTATGCATAAAATCTCAATATAAAAGCAACTAATAAATAAAACAATAAGATATTGTTCATAAGAGCTATTGCTATCCTTAAAAAGAATTTCAAACCTGAATGCCCTCTGAAAGGGAACTATCTTAATCACTTTGCTAAAAGCCATAAGGGGAGGGGCACATCTGACCTCCAGGGGCATGCTGTTCCAGAGGGAGGGGCTGCTCCTGAGAATGTGCTTCTCTGAGTCCCTGATCTCTTTCGGGGTGGGCACCTGAAGCATTCTCTCCCTGCTAGACTGCGTAGGGTGGACAGATTCTACCTGGAAAAGACAGTCCCAACAGTAATGAGAGGCCAAGCCATATAGGATTTTATAGGTAATCACCAGCACCTTAAATTGGCCCAGAAGCCAAATGGCAACCAAAGCAATTTCTACAACATGTGGTTTATTCTGCTGAATCAACTAACACCAGTGAGCAAGCGGGTGACCACCTTATGTATGAGCTAAGACTTCAGAGTCATCTAGGGTAGTCCCATATAAAGTGAACTGCTGTAGTCTGACTGAGAGATGACTTACTGTCTTCTGCATCTCCTGATCAAGCAAAGAGTGTCATCAGCACACCTGCCAAAGCTGGAAGAAGGGTCTCCTGCCATAGCTTTCAGCTACCATTCCAGTAGGAATCACTTATCTTCCAAGGTCAGGACTATTACCCTATTTCAATCTTATTTTCACAGTGATACCTAAATATATTCTCAAAATAGATTCATATTTAAACCAACAGTATTGCTTAAGGGTATAGCTACTAAATGCCAGATTGACACCAGTGAGACTCGTGTTCAAGTCCACCCTTAGCCACAGAAGCTCACTGAAAGTTAGCCCCTGGAGGCTGGTCCAGGCTAGAAATAGATTGTAATCTAAATGAAACTGCACGTTATTGCAAAGGCTATAGGAAATTGAAAACTTGCAGTGTTTTCCCTTTTTCCCTCTTGTACCAAAGAGAGGAATTTGGTAGTACCTTTTCTGAGTAACAAATTTTATTAACAGAAACAAGCTTTCATGAGCTGCAGCTTACTTTATCAGATGGAGTCAGGCAAAATTTCTAATATTCTCCTTCTTAATCTTTTAGAGTATTTTTCTCCTAAATATTCAAATCCAAATGTGATAGGTACTTGATTTCTCATAACTCTCCCGATCTCCCCCCCCCCCCATCTCTGCAGAACTCACTCTTTTTTCCTTTGCTAGATGAGCTGTCATAATCACTTGATTCAATCTGTTTCTCTTTCAGGTCAGCTTCAAACCGGGCAAGATCTGTATCCAACCTTCGGATGTGTTTATCTACCTGCAGACATAATAAGGAGTGCAGGTATGTTATTTGAGATGAGAGTCAATTCATCAGCACGATGGAGATTCTACTAACAGAAGAAAGAAGAAGCTGGTTACACTAATAACTGAAAATGAATAATAAATGAAATCCCAATGAATGAATGAAATTTCATGAATTTATGAAAAAAAAAAAAACCCAGCAAACGACGTTTTATAACAGTGTTTTCTTGCTGTATCTCATACCATTTCATATGTCTGCATAGCCAATTGTACTTTGTCATCACCAAATTCCTTGCACTTTCCATAGGCCTCCTGTATTTGTTTGAGAAGACCCACTTTTTCTTCTGAAGATAGAGTCCGTGCATTGCTGATATATTCTGTGGCCAGTTTATCAATCTCTGATTTAAGATCTAGAAGAAAAGAAGCAGAAAGCAGTCTGATGAAGACTACCATAAATTCCAAAGTAACAGAAATGGACATTAAAATTAACATGCTCTTTTAAAAAGTGTGACACACAATTCAAATTGCTGTCTTCCACTAATTGACTCACCTTCTGTTCGTTGGTCTAGATCTCGCATAAGCTGAAAGTTTCTCTGCAGTTCAAAAGGCAAATTCTCAATGCCTAAAAAGGAGGAACCCAGAGACAGGAAAGATGATCAGCCAAGGGGGAAATAATATGCTATTTTCTTTAACACATCAACACCCATACTATTGGACACTCATATGTTAGTAGCAAATAAATTGCCAGATACTTAATTTTATATTCAAATATAGCATTAGAAAATACAGGAATGATTATCTGCATCTTAAATGACATGAAACACTAAATTTCTCACTAAGCATACTCTACAAAGAGTTCCAGCCAATCCTAGATGTGACTAGTATGCATTTGCTTGTATGTATATAAACACTGGCTCAATTAGGTTTTCTGCCAATCATCATAGAGAGATTAGTCTGCTGAAGCAAAAATACAAAAAAATGTTATGGCAAAGTCTCTTATAGTATTCACTGATGCAGGAACTGTTTTGCAAATGGCCAGCATACTGTCTGCATCTCTTAAAATGTGCTTTCTTCTTACCTATGGTGATCTACCTTCTTCCTTAAAGATTTTAGCTTTCAAAGTACATGTATTTAAGGTACAACAACTATCACTGCTTGGGAGTCTACTGGAGCTGGGCAGCTAATAAATTCAAATAAAGGAATAAAGGAACCATAGATTTGTTCTGCACAGGTACATCCGTATAGACTGACTGTTGCTTTTAAAATGAAGGAGGCATGTAACTCCATCCCTTGGAACCGGATTACACTACAAAGTCTTAAAGTTGAGCCAAACTGAACAAAGAGATTGAATAACTTCCTGCAAATCTTTCGGCTGCTCTTGGAAAGCTCCATTTCAGCATCTAAGCTGGATAGAGACAATATTAAGCGTGTCCCTGCTACCCTCTTCCCTCATCACCCCTTTCCCAGGAATAACGCCCCCGACTAAAACGGCGCGACGACCGCGGGTAGATACGAGAGGCGGGAAGTCACTCCTCAGGGTTTCCAGATCATGCTTCACCCACCAGGCAACCATGATGAGCCGAAGCGCCCTCCCGAACAGGTTCTCCACTGCTGAACCTAGGAATGGCCCGAACATGCAAAGAAGCGTCCCCCTTGACCTCATGCGCCCACCCAGCGACACGAAATCGAGACGTCTGTCGGCGTTTCGCGGCCTCCCTCCCGGCCGAATCCCACGCCCGGTCTTACTATCCAGGTAGTGCTCCAGGTACATCCCAGCCGCCATTTTGGGTTCCAGCCAACCGCCCAGGCGCTTCTCTTGGCCCCGCCCAACCCCGGCATTATTTCCGCCCTAAGTGAAAGCGACTTCCGTTCTGCATCAGACTCGCTTCCGCCTGTGTACAGGGTGGTGGCCGCTTCTTCATACTGCTTAACAGAGGCGGTAGCCCTGCCAGTTCGAGTGATGGCAGAGAGGGGAAAAGGTAGTCCTGGCTATCTTTCCTCCCTCCCCCTTTTTTAACCTAAAACAAGTACATGTGCCTTTTTTTTTTATTACCTTAAACAGTACTACTGCTGGCTCATATTTAAGTGATTGTCCACTAGGATTCCAAGATCTCTCTGACAGCACCTATACTTTACCTATGGATTTGGTTTTTCTTGCCTAAGTGTAAAACCTTACTTTTCTCTACATTGAATTTCATTTTGTTAGATAGGGACAATGTTCAAGTCTGTCAAGATCCATCTGGATCTTGAAACTTCTGTCTTCTGGGATGTTGGCTATTCCTGCCAGTTTAGTGTCATCTCCAAATTTGATGAGTTCCCCTTTTATTCCTTTTCCCAAAGTGGTCTTTTCTTGCTGTTGGTTTTTCCCGGAAAGAAGATGTGTTTCACAGAAGCTCAGAGGTACTCGCTTCGAAGTGCCTCCATTTTTCAAAACAAGGAGAATTTGGGAATTTCACCATCCATTTCATCAGATGCATGGAAGGGGAATGGCGACAGCAAATAATGTCTCTATAGCGTCATTCTAGATTGGGTTGTGCCTTCATTCCAGAAATGCAGTTGATATCTGGTTTATTCACAGAACTTTTGGAATTTCAGTGAAATCACTTATTTAAAAAAAAATCACATGCAAACAAAGAAGCAAATTCACAAAAGCATAAAGTGCTACTACATCAAAAAAGTTAATCCTACAGTTAAATTCATATTTATACTCAGCCCTTTAAAATAATCTCCTTGAGGTATTGTACAACCGTGTAATCTAGAAATAGAAATGCAATAAAAATTATTTGACAACAATCACATTGCTAGGATTTTTCCCACCGGGCAACATTTCCTTAAGCAAGAAGAAAAAAAGGAAATTAAGATTGTACATAGTTCAAATATATTTTGATTTATTAAACAAACACAAAAATGTTAAAAAAATGAACCAGTGACAAAAGCAAACGCAACTGAAAAGGAAAATAAAAATTATGGATATGAAAGAGGAAGTGACCTTGAAAAAGTTGTAAGCATGGTTATACAATATTTCTTTCCAAAATAATAACTACAGTTAAAGGTAATCCTTTAGCAAAATCATTGGCAACCAGATCTTAAAATTGCAGGATTTTTCAGAGATCCTAATTGCATTGATTTTTCTATTAGAGCAATTAGTCACTTAAGTTTATGTTTCATACATCTGAACAATATATTTTAGATTTCTGCTCCTTGCCATAAAAAACCTGGCTGTTAATATGAATTGACCAAGTTACTTTTATTGCATTGATTTGTTTGTTTTAGGAAAAATGGACAAAACCAACATTTCTTGTTTTAAGGCAGGTGTGTCCAACCTGTGGCCCGCAGGCTGCATGTGGCTCTGACAACTACAATGTGGCCCCAGAAGATCATATAAAGAAGGGAGTTTATCATTTATGTACATTAACTATATTATATATTTTATATGTGGTCCAAGACAATTTCTCTTACTCAATGCAATCCAGCCAATCAAAATGTTCGATGCACATGTTTTAATGTTTTATCTTGTTTTTATGATTATAAGCCACATAGAGTCACCTCTAGGTGAGATGTGTGGCATGTAGGTTTACAAAATAAATAGATAACATAATTCATTATGACAGATTATAGGATAATTTTCACCTGTTGGAAATACAGAAAGCCAAAGGCAGAAAAGGACTCAGTGGTCCATTGAGTCTGCCCTTTTAGTTTTTTGTTTGTTTTTGTTTTCTTTATAAATATTTATTTTTATTTATTAATAATTTTATTTTATTTATTTTTAAATTTTTGTCAGATGTGTTTGAGATGTGTTTATCACAAGCATGTTTAAACTCAGTTACTGACTTCTGGTTTTGCGCGGTAGCGACTAGTCATGGGCTTGCGGATTCTCCGCACCCCCACGGCTAATTTCGCCCTGTCTGGGGACCCTAAATGGGTCTAAGTTGCACCGGAGAGGCGACGAAAGAAGAGTGCTCCAGTGATTCTGGAACGGCGGCGGCCATTCCGTTCGACTTGGGGAAAGCCTTCTAACCCTACAGGAGAAAGGCTGGCCATATTGCATCGACCAGCCCAAGCTACTAGCAACTGAAGTCCAAAAGCACTAACCAGCACAACTGTGAACAGCGTGCTTGAAACTGGGTGAGGAATTCGATCTTCTCTTTTCTATTCTACTGTCAAGGCTGCTAACATCGAATGTTATGCTTGACATTATATATGGATGCAGACATTCACTATTTAACCTGTGTAAGAGCCACTATTAGATAGTATGGGGGGAGGGAGTGAAAGAATGTGCTGAGAACTATTTAGCCATAACAATATTTCAGCAGAGCGTCTTCAAAGAATGAAATGTGAGAAGATAAAGATATGGCGGGAGGGAAAGCTCACACTTGAAACTAATTGGGGAATGTGATTAATGACTTGTTACATGAGGGAGGGGAATATGCTTAGACACTGTGGGAAGAAGTAGGAGGGTTTAGTTTTTGGCTTCACTTTATACGTACCGAAGCTATGTTGCAAAAATAAAGAGTTTTCTAGGTAAACAATGCCTCAGAATTCCTTGAATTGCATCTTTCTTTCGGAACCTTACATCTACATTTAATTTCCTGGAAAAGATCCCCAAGAAGCAAAATACCTCCGAAAGGGAAGGAGGGGGATTTCCGCCCCACCCTTATACTAATGGAAGCGGCGAATTAATCTTTTTATGGAGGATCAAAATATATAGAAGTGAAATAAATATAAAACCTGAAATTTAAAACTTAAATCTGGATACATCTAAAATTGTTTGAATGGTTAAGACTCTCATTAATTGTTTATTTTGGAAATTGAAAAACAAATAGTTGCTGACACCTAGTGGTGGATGAAGACTATGACAGCTATAACTTTAATATAAGACTTGACAAAACCTGGGAAAAGCTAATCTGTGTTTGTGACCATCAAAGTTTTAACAACAAAGAACAGCTGTGACAAAAAAAGACAATAATCTGGGCTGTAGACAAAGAGAATTATAAATTTCAGGGGGGGGAATTTTTTTTTGAACTATTTGGATTACAAATATCTATTTAATTGGGACTCTAAAGCTATTTGCAGAGAAAAGAAAGGAAGAGAAAAACTCAAATTCTTGGCCATCATGGATCAGAGACATGTAGAAAGAACATATCAAGAAAACATAAATACTGCACAGGAGGAGATATATAGTATACTGCAACTAAATTAAACAACAATGACTTTAAACCACAAAGAAATCCAAAATAACTTTGAAAATATAAATCAATCTATTTCTAAGCTAACTCTATAACAAAAAAATTCCCAGAAAACAACAACAGAGAAGGAGCAGATAAAACAGATAAATGGATATAGAATTGAAAACAGAGACTTAAAGATGGAACTTAACAAAACAAGGAAACATGATTTAATCCTAGTGGAAAAAAATTCACAAGAATTGGAAAAAACAACTTATCTCTTAACACTACAAAATAAATCTGAGGACAAGAAAACAGATTGGATAAAATGAACTTCGTAGAGATGTTAGGAACATCGGAGAGAAAGGAAATGATAAGAAAAGCGGAGAGAAAGAAAAAGAAAAATTTTCAACAAACGTGGAAAGGCAGAAGCCCCGTACAAAGACACTTCACCTGATTTACTTTTTATATCTACAGCAACATTTACGACCATACAGAAAAATCTTTTGATTCAGCAAAATACATTGATTAAGAAGGATACTGGACAAAGGAAAAAGACTAAAGTGGAAACCAAGAAAATAGGTGATTGGGCTTACCAGAGAGAATACTTAAAAAAGAAACATTTGTTTGAATATGGTTAAAGAAATAGAAAAGTTTTGGAATATATATGTCATTCTAAGAGGGATGAATTCCCTAAATAATATAGTATGCTTTTTTCCCTTTTTTGTTCTCTCTCTTGATATGAGTAATATAAAAAAGTTGAAATGACTTAGATAAAGGAAATGTTTTAGATACTTAAATGTGATTGAATTTAAGAAAATTATAATGGATAAAAAATGTTTTGAATAAGAGTTAAAGGACTTGATGACTAGATGTATTAAATGGAATGTTTAAAGATTAAACATATTTTTAATTATGGTTAAAAAGAATAAGAAATTTAGGAAATAAATATATATTAGCTTAGGAGGGATATATATTTTAAATAGTATGTTATTTTTTATGTTTCTTTACTCTTGCTCTCCTTTCTTTTTTTCATTGTTTTATCGATTCCTTAAGAAATGTAAAAGTGTGAGATGGTTCATATGGAAAAATAGAGTTAAATTTTTAAATGTAATTAATTTTTGAGAAAATCTTAACCAGTAAGAATACCTAGAATTTGGTGAGAGAAACATATTAAAATAAGGACTGTAACAGGATCTATGATAAGGCAACCAGAATGATTGAATAGAAAAGAAATATTATATTGATGTGACTATTATTTTTAGGAATATTGGGAAAAATATATTTAATTGTTATCTATCAAAACAATACGAATTGTATTAACTCAATGTTTGCAAAAGAGGATATTTTTGGAAAAGAGGAAATCAACTAAAACCATTATGTGGATTATGGATTATCGAAATCAATTGTTAATGATTATTTTACAAATGTAACCCAGACAACACACTGTTTACCAATTAAGTGATTTATGTTTTTTTTAAAAAATCAATAAAATATATTGCAAAAAAATAAATTCAGTTACTAATGATTGACCTATTACTTCTGCTGGAAGCTTCCACTACTCATTTTTTTTAAAAAAAATTGTCCAAAAGGTCTAAATGGATTTTGCTGTCAAAATGGATATCTATAACTTTAGAATCTTGTCAAACCTATCTAGAAAAGTTATGGCTTATATGTGGAGTAGAGTGCCACCTGCTGATTAATTTCAGAAGCAAGACTCAGTGAAATAAATTTAAAAACCATTTTAAATAACAAGAGTACCGCACTGAGCATTTCTGAATTCATATTCCAAGTAACTTGTATAGGACTTTCAAAAGAATCTGTTGTGCTGTAAGAGTTTTATAAATCTATGAAATTCTCATCCTAAATGAAGGTCATTTGGCAATCTTGTCAATGAACTTAATGGAGAAGATTAATTTAGGTAAATAGTTTACAAATGAATTATTGAACTTTGTTTGAGGGAACCTGTGGCTTATATAAAATATATTCAGCAGTAATAGGGTTACTGGAGCCATTACCATTGTTTTGTGTGTATGTACGCATACATTGCACATGTATTTTGTACTAAAAAATATCCTTATGCTTAAAAAGATGACCAAAGAAAAAGTTCATGACTTTAAAATTGTTTCTATTTTGTCTAGCCTTCTAAGTGTTCAAGTATAGATTTGAAGTAATAAACATTAATTTCTGTCATATTAATTCTCAAGTTGGATGCACCAAAAGCTCTGCTTTGTTTGTATTGTATAATTTGTTTATTCCCATGCAATTTTAGACTTGTTCCAGAATAAAATTTGAATAGTGGATTGCTCTGAAAACCATTTGCTATAATTCACACTTTGCAACTGATGAATATGTTTTCCCTGGCTTTGGCTTTAGACTGTCATGTAAAACATACAGTACACATATTTCCTTGGTAGTCCCAGTGTCAGGATGAATACTGCATTTCTTTGGGAGCTTCAAAACAAGGACATGGGTAAATGTGAAAACGGAACTTTGTACCAGCTGATAAAGCTAAAAGGGAATATATCTATGATAATTGAAATGAAATTAGTTTCTTCCTCTGCAACTGTTGTCTGAATACTGGGAAGCTAATATGCACACACCTCCTTTGTGTCCTGCTACCCATCAGGCTTTCAGTGACAGCTAACTTGGAGTTTGCTTTTCACTGCACTTTTCATAAGCTTCAATTTACTTATTATGTTTCCCTAGAACTGAAAAAAAGCTTCTGAAATAAGTGCTAGATGGCTGAAACCTGTCAGTACTGTTTCAGTTTAATCTGATCATAAATGTTAAATCTGCAGAGGGTGAAGATCCATTAATAGTAATTAATATTGTAAACTGCCCAGTCACCTAAATGAAATGGGACAGTGTAGAAATGTGAATGAATGAATGAATGAATGAACGTTCTGATTAATTTATACATTGTGTAAACTCAGGGCTTTTTTCTCATAGAACGCCCAGAACGGAGTTCCGGCACCTTTTTTGGATAGAACCTTGTAGGGATAGGCAAGGCGGGTTGTATGACGTGTGTGAGTTCCGGCACTTTTTTTTTTTTTTTTTACAAAAAAAACACTGTGTAAACTTACTTAAGAGTAAGCCCAATGAATAAATGGGAATTACCTTCCTGATATACATGTTTGACTGCATTCTTATACCTCCCAGTTCACAGAATTTTAGATCTCAGAGATTCCCGGAGAAAGGAAATGTAGTTAAAATCAGTTCCAGACTAAAATGTTAAATATACATTAGGAATTGATGGTGGATGTCCTATCCTCTTCCCAGGAGATGTTATTGCAGTGATAGAGAAGCACAGAGAACCGTTTTACCCTGATATTTTTGTTCATGCCATTTATCAAGATTATCTTCAACTGATCAGAAAGTAAGCAATAGAATTCCTTTTATCTCCATTAATTATTTTATGATCTATATGTGAATAATACCTGCATCAATAAAGGAATTGAACGGGAAGTAGTTAGTCTTACTGAACAAGAACAAGGCGGCAGCTGACTCCAAAATACTTTAGCCTCTAAGTCAGAAAACTCAAAGGAGATCTGTGTTCACACTAATTACCATAGGGGAAAAAATTTCCACAGAACGGGGGCAGTTGTGCAATGTTCTACTCTTGTTCCGCTCTCGTGCATTTCTCCAAATTTTCAACAGGACAACTCCATCAGTGTGCTTGTGTTGTTGCCCATCCCTGTTTTCTCTAGGGTCATATTTTTTTCCTCAGGAATATTTTCTAATTTACCTCTTTTTTGCCCTTTAATTTATAGGGCCTTCTCAATAGCACTTTTCCATGATCTAGAAATCTTATCTCAAACAGATAGACCCCTCTAACAGCGATAGCCAATGATCCAGCATCTGCAGGATCCTTTTGTGTTTCTGAAAGAAGGTAAGGAGGTGGCTACCTTGTATTCCACTAAGCACTGGGGAAGATAACCCCTCTCACAATCTACCCCCCCCTCCCTGGCTATTTTTAGATTAGCCAATGCTTATTTAGGAATGGGGATAAAGCTGGGTGAATAAGAGGCAGGGAAGGAAGGGCACCATTGGGATGGTGAGAAAGGAAAGAATAATTGCAGTTGTACCTAAGATGAAAAGCAAGTTTTCAAATTCCAACACAGCAGTTGGAGCAAAATAGTGAATTTTCTGCTCAGCTTTGTAAAGTTGCCATAGTAGTGTAAGATTGCCCAAGATCTGGGCTGATTTTTTGTGAAATGAATAGAGACCAGGAAAGGGCTTATCACAAGATACAAATTAGAATTTATACAGAATATGAGTCTCTGGAGATCAAAGCTCAAGATGGCCACAATTGCGCAATCAAAACTCTAGTCTTTTTATATGTATGTTGTACAATGAGGAGCTGTCTCTTCCCAGCTATATCTACCCATCCATCCATCAGGTCCAGCAGAAGAAGTATGGTCTGGGTCTCCTGCCTGTGAAGGAGTTCCATTGGTCAGGACCCAGAAGATGCACCTTTCCTGCTGTAACTCCACCCTCAGGAACATCATTCTCCCTGAGGTGAAGTTAGCCCCATCTCTGTTAGCCTTCCAGAAAGCCTTGATCAATAAAGGAGAATATTCGTAGCTCAGGGTTGAAATGAGGGGTGCTCTTTGAGCTTGGTTATTTTCTTGCAGATGTTTCATTACCCAAACTAGGTAACACCATCAGTGAAACATCTGCAAGAAAACAACCAAGCTCAGGACCTCAGAAAACTTTGAAAATGTTGTTATTCCTTCAATCTTAGGAATCTCAGGGTGAGTCTGTGAAGTGGTTGAATGAGACTAAATGACAATTGTCCTCCCACAATCTTGTGGTTCTTTATTCCTTTATGCTTTTTTCTTATTTATGCCTGATTTAGTAAAATATTGGGATATGGTTTTGTTGTTTTGCTTGTAAGATGCCCACGGGCACTTTTTTATGAGATGGGCAGCTATAGAAATTTGCTAAATAAAGCAATATAAGAAAAGGGCTGGGCCTTCAGTCCTATGGTGTTAGTACCATTTCTACTTTTTTTTAGACTTCCCCGAACACCCTGGGAAAAACTTTTATTTCATAGTAAATGATAGGCATATGCTTTTAAATTTATTATTGAAGTGTGGATTACTGCTTGAATCCAACCTCTAACCCCTCTGGTGTATCCAGTCATATATTCTAGTTGCCCCTTTATTCTAATGGATGAATGACCAACGTCTCACCAGATCCTCAAGAAACTGAAAACCCACTGGATTCTCAAGCACCTAAGACCTTCCCCATTGCAAAATCCACAGCAATCAGAAAGCAGTATGTCCATGACAAAGAATAACTTTGATGCCCTCCAATATTCTGGTCACATTATGGCTACCCTGGTACAAAACCCAGACACAGTGTGAGAACTCTTATGTGTCTTGGGCACTCAGTAACTAGGTCAGGTACACAGGTATCATGGTGGCCAGAACTTCTGGGCCACTTCAATCCCTTGGCCAGGTAAGGTTGGTTGAAAATATTCTGTATTTGGGATACAGTTTGGGAAACGTTACTGCCACATCAGCAATTAGGCAAAGCAGCCCTAGCAGGGATGCTGTCTATGCAGCAGGTGAAAGCAGCCAGTTCAACTACTACCCCACTTTGGGCCTGACCACATTAAAAAGGGTCCCACATTCAGTTATCTGAAGAGTAGGGCCTCTTGATGCTAGTAATTTCATGGCTGACAGTATCTATTCCCATTCCCATCATATACTGGGATCATAGTTGGTGCCAAACTGAATTTCAGGTGACTATATCTCTGAGAGACAGCTGTTCATCCAGGCTTTGGTAATGCGTATCAGGCTTGCCCTAATATCCACAATTAAATGGCAGATAATAATTGCAGATAAGTCAATCTTGCAATTTGTAGCAGCTACCAAAACCTCAGGGCTTTGTTGGAAGAATCTGTTATGGCCTGAAGACATAAATTAGCAGGTAAAAGAGAGTAGCCTATTAAGAATATGCTTTACTTGTCCTGCAGGGTAATTTAATATCCATCTGTGAGGACAGATAGTTCTGTCTCCTTGAAAGACAGTTATAACGCTAACAAAAAAAAGAGCTTTCGTTTATACTGGGATTGTGATGGCTTTGAAGTGAGATAAATTCACTTCAGTGCATATTTACTACAGGATATGATACACTCCTGTGTAAGACTGAAGCAGATCAATAGTCAATCTGACTTCAGATGTGGCTTCAATCCCAAATCAGCTTTAATTGTTCTAAAACAATTAGGAGTGTGACCCATCTTAATTTAGCTGGACTTCTGGGCGGCTTTCATTATTATTGATTACAACATCCAACCTGATTATCGTGGTTAAAACACAGAAGGGTATAACCTTGAAATATTCATTGGAGGTTTTTTTATAATTAGAATGTCAAGATTCATTGTTCAGAACCAATTATAAATTACTTAGACTGTTTATGCTTAGTATGCAAATCTGTTTTCTGTATTCAACAATACCTGTTTCTCATATGCAAATTCACTTCTTATGCTTTGAGCAGTCTCATTTGTAATGCTTATCACAAGTTGAGATTCGCTGGACCCTTGGTCTTAAAGATATCTCCCCAAGCTTTTTTAAAAAATGGGTTATTGAATGGGGTATTTCCATTGCTATTTTTGCTAGTTAATTTCATCTGAATCAGTACAGTAATTTCAACTGTTACATTAGTTGATTTAATCTATTTGTTGAACCATCCTTGATGTAGAAACACTAAAAGCCAACACATATAATTCTAAAGTATACCACATATGGGCTGAATTCTGGCTACCCAGAGCATTTCTGAGCTCTGGCCATCCAGGCCCATAATCTTAATTATCACAAAATTCATACAAACCTGGGAGTTTCTCAGGAAATAGCAAAACACTCATAAATCCATGCTTCTCTAGTGGCTGAGCAAAAGACAAGTTCAACGGGGTAAAAAAACAAGAGGAGAGAATTAAGAGGCTTGATCCAGATGAGATCAGAGAACCGAGCACCAACATACACAATAAAGAATAGCATCAATCTGATAAAAAAAGTCACTCCTCCTTTAAAAGTAGCACAAAGGGAAAAGGGCAAAAAGGAAATAATGTGTACAAAGACATGGCCATGCAATCTTCAGAAAAATGTGGGCCTTAACAGCATATATTTTAATAATTTCTAGTAGGCTTTGAACATAGAGGATCCACCAATAACCATCTTACTATCATCCTTAATTGGTAGAGAACTGAACCACAAACACAAACACAGTTTCATTAACATTAAGAGGGCTTTTGGAATTTATTCTTTAAAAAAAGTAATGAAATTAAATACAAAAGTTCTAATGCAATATTAAGGTTGGAAATTTAAAATACCCCCCTTCCTCTGGGAAATGCAATATGAAAGTATTCTTAAGAACAGCTGAAAATTACCCACACTGAACTAATGTGGCAATTTGAAAAGGTAAGAGCAAACAAATTTGTCTCCTTAACATTCAGTAACCAGTCCTCTTCAGTGAAGACAGAAAAATATCGAGGAAAACACAAATGTTGCCAAATGCCTCAACATTTGTCATTCCTTGGTGTGTCTCTATTGGTTACTCTTAACACTGCATCTCTGGAAAAGTGCTTTATTCATCACCATAAGGAAAACTGTAGAATTCTCTCACCCAAGCTTCATTTTTCTGTAATGTCCTCTCTCTCTCTGTAAATAGCTTTAGAAGTGAGAATACTGATCCAAAAACTTCATGTAAGACATAGGCAAAAGGTAAAGTCTCTTCACACATAGGCAAGCTACCTTTATATTCCCCACCCGCTCAGCCTCTTCAAATGTGTATACTTATTTTAATTTCCATCATTGTTGCAGCAATTTCCCCCAGGCTTTTTCTTAAAAACGGATGGTGGTCACAGATCTCAATTCCAATGGCCCGTAGAGGACGATATTCTCAGCCTCTCACAATCTGCACAGCGAAGGATAAATGACAAGTGGAAAAAGCAGCAGGCTCACTGTTCTAACAGGAACCTGAGAGCAGGCAAGAATTGAGGATCTAGAATGCTCTCGTTCTGTTCTTGACATGAAATGCGTGAGGGATGCTAAGTATTAGCAGTGTTCTTGCTGCAGATACATAAAAAGTTATTGCCTGCCCACAGCCTTATTTCTTCCACTGCCCTGTCAGGAAAAGAACTCTTCCTGTAGCACTCTATGTGGCCTTTCAAGCCATTCATCTAGTTACAAGGAAGCTTCTGGGGGGGAAAATCATCAATATCTCTCATGAATGTGAGCATCTTGTCAAGCATACACAAGCTAGAAAAATTAGCACGTAACTAGTTACAGCCCTGAATCAAGGTCTGCTCACTCTCATCACCCTCTCAACCTTGTGCTCAGAAAACAAGGGAGATAGCTGTTGTAGCTCTTACAATGCTTGTAATGATCATGGACGTGTTATGTGGTCCAGAAAATTAATACCCTGAGGGAAAGGAAGTGCAGGATTTTACCAGACGTGCATGTACACTTGAAGTGTAGGGACACATGCACATGAAATTCATACCCATGCCCAACATAGAAACAGCACACACACACGCACACACACTCAAGTTCACCATAATCCCTGCTGCCAAAGCACAATCTTGAAATGTTTATGCACCGTTTAGATTTCAATAGGACTTTGTGTGCCCTAGAGGGGGAAGGCAGGAGGGAGAAACATCTATCAGTTCTGGTCCATCCCAAATGTGTGGGATCATCAAGTCACTCATGAGCTTGTCCTCACACAATGCTACTTTTAGCAGACAGGTAAGCAGTGCAAATTGCACAGAAAGCAGTCTGCCATGGACAAGCTCCATCATTACCGAGGGAAGAACAAGCAAACCTCATATTCTTGCCTTGGGTATCCATCTACTGCCAACAATGGGCAGAATCTTCGTTGGTCTGGAAAGGCACCTGAACTGATTTGTTTTTATGCACCAATATTTGAAAATAAGTTCTTCCACTCTTTAATCTACAGCATTTGCAGGCCTATTAGAGACATTTCCCCCCCCCCCACTTAAATCCCAATTAGCTTTTGGGAACCTCTTTTTGTGCCTCTGTGGCCCAAGGAATAACCAGCATATTGAAATGAAGGAACAAGAAATTGCAAGATTAAAGCAAGGGGGAAATACTTTGAAGATGAAGGCAGCAACCGAGTGTGAAGGATAAAAATCAAGGACTGAAAATAAAAGTGTGCCAGGATAATGTGGTTTTATAAACACGGATAGAAACAGTTACAGCAAGGGCAGAGGCTGGCTGGATGGGGTTGAAGTGTGAATAGATATATCTATCCACTATTTGTATATAGATTTATATATATATATATATATTTATATTTATATATAAATTCAAGTGGGGAGAGGGCTTGAGTCTGTTGCTTGGAAAATTTTCCCTTCCAATTGGTCTCTCTGTGCAGTGCAGGAATGATTGTTTCCACCATTTCTTCTTCTCCACTGTTTACCCCTGGAAGATTCCTCTGATTCTTGCTCTCCAAGCATCACCACACTACAGCCATCTTATATCCAGCCTGGCTTGGCAGTAAGGACAGTGAAAGAGGCATCTGGACCGCACGTAGAGAGAAGTAGCCCAACAGTTCCCTTCCCCAGGGGCTTCCCCCAAAGACCTCCTTTGAGCCTTGGGTTCCAGACTGCACTTATTGCAGAAAGGGGGAGAGAGGGGAGTGAAGACAGAAAAACAACCCTCAGTCTCTTGGGGGAGGTTCATTTTGGCACTCTTACCACTAGGCATTTTTTTTTTTTTTTGGTTTAGACTTGATGCCTGCAGCAGGCTTAACATTATGGTGGAGGTTAAACCACATAAGTTTATAAGTTGCAGTACCCACCTTCCCGTCCCCAATTCTTCCTGAAGTTGGCTGGGAAAAAGATTAGGCACTCCCCCACTCCACAGCCCCCTAGCGTAATGGATTATGCAGACACAGCTGTCAGTCACTGGCAACATCCCATTACCTTCAAGGTTTTGTAAGCCGAACAACATTTGATGCCTAGAACAGGAGCAACCATTCTTCCTTCCTCCAGCTCACAGGAAAGAGAGGGTGAGGGAACGACATAACGAGTGAACGTTCTCCAGTCTACACCCCAAGAGAATCTTTGGAAGACTCCCAGTCACCCTCATTCACCTGCAATCAGTCATTACTGAAGCTCCTTTCATCCACTGGTATCCCCCTCATTTCTCACCTCTGCTGGATACCTTATCAAGTGAGAGAGAAAGTGGGGTTCCCTTAATGAACAAGAGAGGCCTGTTGTAAGGGAGGAGCCCTCTTCTTGCACAAAGAGAGTTCTGTCCCGTTTACAAGGGGAAGGTTGTGCCTCTGGAGGCACTAATGGTAAAGCCAAGGAGTGGCCACTAAATAGATAGAATCCCCATTTCCCTCCCCCTAAGGGAAGCTGTCACAAGCTGCTGCATGAGGAGAGGCCATCACAAAAGAACTGCCCTTGGGCACAGATGATGCAGGAGAAGTTTTCCACTCCCCTCTTCAGACACGGTCTCTAAGAACTGGAAAGGTGCTCCACTTGGATGGTGCTGGTGCTAACCGTGAGACAGATGTCTTTGTGGTGCTCCGAAGTTTTATAAGGGGTAAGGTCAAAAGAACACTGTGGGGGAGGATTGGACGGGTTTTCTCCAGATGGACCCCCTGCTGCTCCACCGCCCTGTGCTTGGAAGTGCTGCTGCTGTTGCGATGCCTGTGATTGAGCCTGGACGTGGGCTTGGACCACAGCCACCTGCTGCTGGGGGTCAGGGATGTTATGTTTCCGCATGTGTTTCATCAAATATGTTTCCTGAAGTGGGAAAGAGGCACACAATAAAATCAGAACCATGGACACAAGTGGAGAGACCAACTCTTCCATTTCACTAAAGAGGATGGTGCACACCCATGGGGCACAGCAGGAATCTGTTTCCCCAGCTCTCCTCTGCGGGCAGCGGCCAAACGGTTCTCCCGTTCTCTCCCTCTTTCAGTAAAGTTGTGCTTACCGAGGTATAGGCCCGATTGCACATGGAGCAGTTGTAAATCTTGGCATGCTTCACTGTGTGAGTGGCTAGATGAACCTCCAACGAGGTGGCATCTGTGTATGCTCGGTGGCAATTGTGGCACTTGAAGGGTTTGTCTTTGTTGTGCTGCCTTCTGTGGGACTAGAGTGGTAGGGAGTGAGAAAAAGGGCAATGAGTTGAAACCTTGTACTGTCTTATCCCGTTTGGAGGTCTATTAATGTTACTCAAGGAACCGTCTCATCCGTAAGGGACAGGCCAGTCCCACTGTGTTGGCCGATGAGGCATGCTGCGGATCCCCTCAGTCAAGGAATTCTGGCTGGCAGGGTCCGGGAGAAGAGCCTTCTCTGCTGCAGCCCTGGTCCTTTGGAACATCTTTGCCCCCTGAGGTGAGTTTACCTCTCACCCTCCTGACCTTCCACAAGAGCCTGAAGACCTGGCTGTGCCAGTTAGCTTGGGGCTCCGATGGGGGAGCACCACACTGGATGTGGTTGATCGACTAATAGCAGCTCCCATCTCCCTCCCCTGTACATTCTGTTCCTTTTCCTCCCCATCTTTTAGTTTTAGTTATAATTTGTATTTTTGTTATGATTTTACATATTTGTATATATATTTATGGTTTTACTTTGATGTTGTAAGCCGTCCAGAGTCGCCTTGCGGCGAGATGGGCAGCAAACAAGTTTAATAAACAAAATAAATAATAATAAATAATGCCATTTCTTAAATAAAAAGCATGCCCGTGTATGTGTACACAGGCATGGGTGCTATCTATGTTTTCTAAGCTGGCAACTTACATAATATTTATGTAACCACATCCCCTATCATTTGTTTTGGTTTTATCTTGCCCAAATTTGTCCGAAATGTGCAGGTTACGTCCAATTTACCTTCCCAAAGAACTAAATTATTATACCTCATGCTATTTCAAATGCCATGTATACAGACTTCAACTTAATACAAAAACAAAGGCAAAGCCACAGCTGCGAGTTTATTGTTGCTAAGCAAATAAACAATCAAATAAATGTGTTAGTATTATTAAAATCTATTAAAGCTGAGCAGTATAGCTGTGGTTGCCACACATGCTTCCTCTTGGCAACAAATCTGGGAACTGAAGGTAGCAAGCAAGACCTAAAACAGCATATTTATACATTAAGATCTGTACTGGTTGTAGGAATGACATCCTCTGGCAATTTTTGAACAAGGGCCTTAGCAAGGTTGGATTCTTTGTCTGTGACATTTGATACAGTAGTTCCTTTGAATCACCAGTCTCCTCTTAGCCCAATAAAAACAGATTCTCAGGATCACACTTATTTTTCTTCAAAACTATTTAGGTTTGTCATAGTTCACAATCAGGCTACTGGTCACATAATGTTAGATTTTCTTAACAGTAACTGTTGATATAAACTGTATGATTACAAAAGTTAAAAACAAAATCAAATGACACACTGTAACAAACAAACCCTTTCCTCCCTATGTATAAATGTCAACTTTCTTTTGCTTACTTTGATTCAAAGTTACCCACTGATTAGGATCGTATTTAAACAGTCTACAATGTCTAGTGAGCAATTTTACATTTACTAATAACAACTATGGATTGGATGGCGATTACTAGTAATTCAACATTGATTCCAATGAAATAAAAAAGGAATTAGGTGCAACATCCTTAAAATGTGTTTTCCAGTTTTATGAATAATTGCACAGATGTTCAGTCTGGATTAAAAACAGAATGCTGGCGGAGAAAGGACGGGGGACTCCCCAATGCTTTCCAACCACAATCCCAAGTTGCTGGATATTTGGATCAATTCCTTTAGAGACTAACCTAGAGGAAGCTTAAAGCCTTACCTGCAAATTTGAAAGTTGTGTGAAAGCTTTTTCACAGCCAGGGTGAGCACATTTATAGGGTCGATCTCCAGTATGAATCCTATTACAAAAAGGATGAGAGAGAAAAGATTAGCAGGAGAAAAGTCAGTAGAGAAACCCACTCCCAGATGTTCTGAAGATGCCCTCCAGCTGAGCTAGGCAAGCAAGAGATGCACCGCCCTTCACCAACTTATTCCCTGGTTTCCTTGATCGAGCCACATGCCACCTCCTTCCCAGTCCAGCTTAGCTAGCTAAGCTCAGAAGGAAAGCCCGCAAGAGCATGCAGCAACAAAAGGAGAGGGGAAAAGCAGCTCACAGGCAAAGAGGCAAACTTTCAGTTACTTCAGCCACCTGTGGCAGTACCAGGGCAAAGGACTGGAGAACAGGATCTCAGTCCAAACTGAAGTTGCTTCTCTTAATTCTGCCCTCCACCATGCCAAAGGATGTGCTTGCTCACGCACATTTGCAATGCCTGCCAAAATAACTAAGGAAATCATATATTTATCCTCTAAAGTATCAAGGAACATTGTCATACATTCCACATGTACAGTGCCACTTCTTTATTCCCTGTAGCTTCATGCCCTTCTATTGCATGCCTGCCTCAGTCTCTCTCTCTCTCTCTCTCTCTCTCAGACCCGCTAGAGGGGAAGTGAAAGAGGGTTTCCCTGGGCCAATACATCCTACCCTGGCATGGTCAGTGTCTCCTCTGCAGCCCCCACTCCTTCCTCTCTGGCGGGCCACATCTTTCCAATTGACAGGGCTGGCTTCATCCCCCACCCTCTCCTGGCATGCTTGGCGTGTGTGCTCCAAAATAGTGCATGCTGACGGCACGGGGGGCCAGGCTGGGCCCCCAGCCTCCTTGGCCCTTACCGTGTGTGCTGCTGTAGGTGGGAGAGCTGGCGGAACGCCTTCTGGCAGTAACGGCACGTGTAGGGTTTGACCCCCGAATGGATGCGGAGGTGCTGGGCCAGGTAGGACGTGTTGGCGAAGCTCTTGGAGCAGTGAGGGCACTTGTGTGGCTTGACAACCGCCGTGTGGAGCTTGGAGTGGATCCTGCCGAAGAGGAGGAGCAGGGGCAGCAGTTGGACATGACCGCCAGCAGGCTAGCAATGACAACATGAGGAATGGTACCATGCTGTCTCACTACAGTGGAGGAAAACCAAGTGGGATACTTGCCCTGAACTCCACAAAAGGGAGTGCAAGACCAGGAGGCCAGAGAGAGGAGTTGGGAGTGGTGGGAGTGTGTGTATGAGAAATCCCAGGCTGGGGAAGCAAGGTGAAGAAGCTGCTCAGCAAGTGTTTTTGTGATGTGAAGTGGGGAGGCTGTCAGTCCTGCACCTACAGATTTCAGTCTCCCAGACATCATAAGAACTCCTGTCTCTGACGACCCAATAAGCCTCTCCATTTTCTCACAGACTGTTCTTTGGCAAAGGACCAGATAGCATACATTAAGAGGCCCCTCTGCTCTCTGCACAAAATAAGCATGGACCAACTGGCAGGAAATGGCCGAGATGCTCTGAGCAGTCTCCCCATGGGCACTTGCCTCATGCTACGATGTTGACAGCATGCATCATGGGTGCCTCCCCAGTCTCACTGGACCTTACCGTGTGTGCTGTTGTAGATGTGAGAGTTGGCGGAAGGCTTTCTGGCAGTAGCTGCAGGTGTAGGGCTTAGCTCCTGAATGGATGCGTATATGTTGGGCCAGGTAGGAGCTGTTCGCAAAACTCTTGGAGCAGTGAGGGCACTTGTGCGGCTTTGCCTCGGTGTGGGACTTGGAGTGGATCTGCATTTCTGACTTGGAGTAAAAGGTCAGGGAACACATCCGGCACCTGAGACCAGGTTGAGGGGGAAAGAGACAGAGTCACTCACGGGCAGGGCAGCCCAATATCTATATCCCTAGGATCATCCACAACTGATCAGAAAGATTCTATCACTTGAAAGAAGGCTGCCCTCATCCAGTCCTGGCCAATTCTGTTAAGAGGTAAAGGAATAAAAGTGATTCGGATTCGGCTTTTTCAGGAAGGCCTTCCTTAGTTTAGACTGCCTGGGAATATTAAAAGTACTACGGTAGCTCAGCACATCTGGAGACTATCAGGCTGGGAGTAGTTGATCTTCCTTTAAACTAAAGAAACTAGAACAAGCACCAGGAAAGACATAGCCAGTTAAAAGTATTTTTGTGCTAATTTTTTAATCACCATGGAATTTGAAACTTAAAAAGATTCTTTCTCAACTTGATCTTGAGAAGGATGTTTTGTACTACAATTTGTTAATCCCGAGCCAGCACACTAACATTTCCAAATGCTCCTATCCGCTTCTAAACAGTGCAGACATTTCAGATTGTAAATATTTGTTTTAGAGATTTCTAATACCAGTAAAGCCATAACATCATTTCAAGAAGTACATGTTGCAACTCATAGGTTACATTTCAATTATACAATGGAGGACATAAATATTTTATTTTTTTAATGCTTTAGGGTCTGAAAGTGTTAGAAAGTATTCATATTGGATGGATGGATGGATGGCATATTATGTTGGTAACTTTCAAGTTTATAAATATTCTCCTCAGGCTTATAGAAAAGGAGAGAAGCTATACTTCAGTAAAACATCCCTATCACAGTTAGAAGAAGAAAACCCAGATAGCAGGAGTCATGATAAAGTTTTGTATATAAAAATTGTGGTATTTCCTAAGTAATTACCAGTAGAAACAAACAGAAAATTGGAGTTTAATAGTTTTCCTCTCATGCAGGGAATCATGACTCATGCAAGAGTAACATTTTATCTTAGAGTCCCCGGTCCTTGATGTAAACTAATGAATGAAAATCCTTCTTCCGCTTTCTCAGTCAGTTTCTGGCTAAGACCCATTCAGCAGGCAGAACTGACAGAAGCCAATACAAATATGGTTGACAACACTGAAGGCCACATCTCAGGGATACCTGGATGCAGTGCTTGAAGTGCAATCAACTATTCATTGAAAAATAGAATAAATATTAGTTATACAGTATGTCTGAACTGTGGAATTAATAAAATAGCCAATTTTAGAAAATCGATGAGTCCAGGCTTTTAAAAATATAAAGTTTACTTTTTAGGATTTAAGAATGAAGTTAATCCATCAGAAATGCGTATTATATACAATATACACTTTTTGATTCTCTCTCTATATATATGCACCAATAAAATTAGTGTGTGTGTGTGTGTGTGTGTGTGTGTGTGTGTGTGTGTGTGTGTGTGTAGTTTTATATATATATAAAACGTTATAGTGGAATTAACAAACAATGTACAAAATGTTGAGCATCAGATATTTTTTGTTCTGGCACTATAAAAAAATTGAGGGCTCCTTAACTTATGTGCTTTGGTTTTGTCAAGCCATAACTTCATATAAAACTATATATTAATACAAATTTGGAAAGATATATAATAAAGGCATAAATGAGATGGAAAATCATACTCTTAAAATATGGAATTTTTCATTTGATGAAGAGCTGTAATCCACTGAGCCTGTGGTTCAGCAAAGAGAATAATCATACATAAATAGAAACATACATTCTTGTGATGTGAAGGAATAAATTTGGGAAATGAATCTGTTATCTAATTTGAAAAAAATCTTCATATTCTAAAAACGAGAAGATGAAGAAATATGTTTCTAGATTTAGATTTAATGGTAAGTTTAAGGACTTACCATTGACATGACAGCAGTGTTCCAATATCTAAGGGGCTGCCACAAAGAAGAGGGGGTCAACCTATTCTCCAAAGTATCTGAAGGCAGGACAAGAAGCAATGGATGGAAACTAATCAAGGAGAGAACCAATCTAGAATTAAGGAGAAATTGCCTGACAGTTAGAACAATTAATCAGTGTAATGACTTGCCTGCAGAAGTTGTAAGTGCTTCAACACTGGAGGTTTTTAAGAAGAGACTGGATAACCATTTGTCTGGAACAGTATAGGGTCTCCTGCTTGAGCAGAGGGTTGGACTAGAAGACCTCCAAGGTCCCTTCCAACTCTGTTATTTCGTTATTCTGTTATTCTGACTGAATTAATATCATACTGATACTAAATTACTAGATCAGGGCTGTCAAACTGCCGGCCCATGGGCCGGATGCGTCACGTGGAAGCCGCACCCACCCCATTGCTGGCAATGGCAAAACAGTCCTGATACGTTGCTCGACGTCACGAGTTTGACATGTCTGTACTAGATGAAAAATGGATATATTGACTTTAATTAGGTTTTTAAACCTTTCTATTATGTTCAATTCTTTTCAGTCATTATAGTATATACAAGGTGTTTCTAAGACCAGATAGGCCAAATGGTACCCTAAAAACTCATGAAAACCTTGCACAGGATCATAGAATTATAAAGCTATAAAGGGACTTTGGAGTCCTTCTACCATCCCAGACAAATGTCCAATCTTTGGTTGTCTCATCTTTTCTTGAAAACCTCCAGTGATGGAACTCCCACAACTCCAGGAGGCAAGCTGTTCCATTGGTTAATTGTTCTGTCAGGAAATTTATGTTTCAGGTAGAATATCTCTTTAATAAGCTTCTACTCATTGCTTCTTGTTCTACCCTCAAGTCCTAATAAATATATAATAAGTAATAAAAATATGATCCTTATATTTTTAACCAAAATATCGTGAAAAATGTGCTACTCATGGATAAGCCAACTTTCAAAAATTTTGTTATGTTTTAATTTGCATTATTAGCTTATCCAATAGTGCCACATTTTTCATGGTATTTTTGAAAATCTGAGGGCTGGCTTATCTGTCAATATTTATTTATTATATTTATTTATGTATATAGATATTTTTATGGATAATCATAGATAAGCAGGCAACAGAATTTCATTTTTAATGTATGCCAGTGTGCCCACAGTAAAAAAATGACAATAAAGGTTATCTTATTTGCCAATTTGGGGGGTTTATTTCTGAACCTAAAATACATAGCTTATGTGCAAATATATATGGTAATAGTAGCAGAATATTATATAGCCCAATACAAGGCAACAACTTACAACTTTCTGATAAGCCTCAGCTTCTGCAGCAGTGGAACTATCTTTCACAAATGCATTCTAAGCTTCTTTAGAGCATATGTAAAATAAGAACAAACATATTCCCAATAACGCAAATATTCTCAACAAAGAGGTATAATTGCCTTCAATACCCTGATTTCTAAATTAAAGTTTGGTATAGTAGAATCTCTCCACTAATCAGTTGTGCTCTTGTTAATCTCATCTTGCTATGGTGCTCCAGAATCTAGAAAGAATATTCTGAACATAAAGCAATTAAAAGTCATAATTACCCCAACTTAAAAAGACCAAATTGCAGGGAAATGTCTTGATTCGTCTACTAAAAATGGCAAGAGTAATGATAAATATAATCCCCTGCATTCCATAAGCCAAGGAGGAAAAATCCTCTCTCACATGTCCAAGAAACAGGTGCCTGGAATCTAGGAGAGACTCCTATGTCAAGTTTACTACACATATTTATATTGAGATAGGTAGTTACCTGCTTAGAGCTTTAAAGATAGTAACTATTTGGAATTTAGCTGAAAACACAATTGGCAACCAGAACAGATTTTTCAACACAGGCAAATACACAGTACTATGTATCCAGCGAGTGCTGCCTTTTGCTCTGCCTGAAGCACTACATAAAACATGCTGCAGTAATATAATCCTGATGTAACAAAGGTTTGGGTAATCACTGGCAGATCTGATTGGATTAAGAACAGACATATCAGGCATCCTTTTGGTTATGAAAACATACTAGCTGTCGTTTCCACATCCTCAAAGATGGCAGGGAGTCTAGGGAACCCTCCCTGACTGAGAAGCCATTCTTTCAGGAGTAAATTTTAGTTTAAATAGGCTAAATATCAGCCTAGACTTGTTGAAGGCATCTCGTTCTAAAGTTATGGATAGCCTCCCATAACAGTTCTATATAAATTAATAAGCAGCAAAAGGGAATATAATAGTCTAACACTATAAACCAGGGGTGTCAAACTCACAACGTCATGTGATGTGTTGCGACATATCTCAACTTTTTTCCCATTGCCGGCAATAGGGTGGGTGCGGTTTTACAACGACGCGTCCGGCCCGTGGGCCAGCAGTTTGACACCCCTGCTATAGACTAAGAAGGCAAAAAAGTCTTCTGAAGGCCAACTCAAAGCCTATTAGCATACACATCCATAAAAGACAGGGCTAAAAATGTGGACACTTTTTCATTTGGGGGGGGATATCAGGGATTTTTTCAAATGGATGCCTAAACCTTGGAGATAAAAAAATGAAATTCACTCTTTAAATACCCAAAACCCATCCCACAAATTACCTACACCAAGCCTCACCGTGGCTGATTTGTCTACATAAAACAGAGTTTAGGTATTTTCAAGACATTTTGTCCACATCTTTTCAGCTACGTAAGCTAAAAGGAATCTAATATAACAGGGACCACTAATTTCAAATGATTTTACCAGGTCTAATATGAAAACAAGAGTCCAGATTTAACCAGTTGAGTAGTTAAATCTAATTTCTTAAAAAAATTAAGCTATGACATCAATAGAAGGAAATTGACACTAATAACCCCAGAGGATCTAGCTATGTAATGTATGGTTGGAACCAGAAATTGCCCCTTCATCTTCCCCATCAACACAAAGCTTGTACAGAAAACAGCAATATCCTAGAAAATATGAGAGGTGGCGAACAGGAGCTGCCAGCATTATAACTCAGACACTTGGAGTTGTTTCCTGTGGGGACTATTTCAAGAGTTTCAATGAATTCCCAGTCAATGACTTAACCTCAACTGAGTCATTCTTTGGGTTCATTAATTATTACTCCTAAAAGTCTATAGGAATTTTGAATATTGAATGTTAGCTTTGGCAGCTACAGTCTTGCACATCATACTGCAAACTAAACAAGCCAAAACTGCTGAGTCTGTTGCCACTGGCTCCTTGTTGTATACTCCACTCTCTTTGGATCTGATGCGCCCTTCTGAATGGCACGGAAGTGCCAATGAAGGAAGCAAAAAGAACTTTACACCTGACAACTATATTGGTTATTTAAACTGCCAGTATGTTATATAAATGCTGAGGTTCTGGGATATTTATGAACTCTATCAAACAGAAAATAAGATTTTTGCAATCAAAGTTTAGTACAGAAGGTATAGTTAAAGAAAAATGTGAAGGAATCTTCAAGGTTGGATTTTTTTTTTAAATTGGCAAAGACTTTACCTAATATGAAAAGATTTTGAAAAAGAAATATTTTATTTACACTTTAGAGAAAAATTTATCCCTGTCCCTAACAGTTTCCATAGAACATTTGGGCAAAAATACTATTATGATATACATGAAAACTGACAAAATACTTACATATAGTTTTTAAAATACATAGCCTTATTGGGAATCTAATCATTCTATTCCTCTGTAGGGTTGTAACACTTCAGACCCTGACTATTTGTCCTTTTTGGGGTACTGTATGACCACTTTTTCTCATAAATGCTTTTCTTTGACCAATAACCATTTTCTTGGGTTTCTGCTTTGCAGATTATGAGTCTTTCATGACACTTCTATATCTGATCTTCCACATAGGCTATAGTAACTTTCAAGACATTTTTCTCCTTTTTATCCATATTTTGGGATACCACTTAATTATATTCCTTAAATATTTTCCCCAAAATTATATTAACATATAAATTTAAAATTTGAAAGAACAAAGCTATAACAAAACAAGACCCAACCATATGAGTTAAAAAATATTCAAATTCATCTCTTTTAAAATAGATTTTAAGGAGTGCAAAATACATGAGGTAATATTCTCTGATGAACTAGTTTCATTTTTTAAATTTATAATGTATATTTCACATTTTTTAAAGCCTGGACTCATTGATTTTTTAAAATCGGATATTCCAATTCTTCCCCTCACAGATCAAATATATAGCAAATGCTAACTTTTATTTTACTTTTAATGTGTTGTAAAACTGAATTATTGGTTTCAATTCAAGCAACAGTATTTCTTAAGAGTACAATAGATGCAGGCATCTCAGATAGCTAAAGCATCTGGGTTATATACGGCTTATTTAATATATGTTTCAGTTGTATGTACAAGCAGTCCTCGACTTACAACCACAATTGGGACCAGAACCTCCATTGCTAAGTGAGGCCTTGCTAAGCTAGTTGTGCCCAATTTTATGACCTGTTTTGCCATGGTTGTTAACCGAATCGCTGCAGATGTTAAGTGAATTATGTGATCACTAAGCAAATCCAGCTTCCCCCTTGAGTATGCTTGTTGGAAGTTGGCTGGGAGGTTGCAAAAGGTGATCACGTGACCATGGGACACTGCAACCATAATAAATCCATGCTAGTGGCCAAGAGCCTGAATTTTGATCATACAACTGTAGAGGCACTGCAGTGATCCTAAGTGTGAAGACTAGTAGCAAGTCACTTTTTTCATTGGTATTGTAAGAGTTGCTAAACAAATACTTGTTACGTCTGTACTGTATTGCTAAGCTATGTTGAAGACAAATTTAAAAAAACTATCTCTCAAATTCTGTAAAATTACCATTAAACTCAGCTATGTAAATTCCCCTTTTAGCCCAAATATTCCAATAGAACTTCATTCCTGCTATTTTCAGATTTGACTTATACCACATTGTCAGCTTTTCATGTTATTCAGAATCAAACTGCTTACCTGTTATTAAGCAAATATGACTAGCAGCTTTCAAACTAAGAAAGATAGATCTTGGTTTAATATACCTAGATCTTAACATTTGCCATGATTTGAAAGGCATTCCATATTTGCTTTCTAAATGACCCCAGAGAAGAAAATAATCATAATATCTCTCATTCCCGAAAAATACAGATATTAAGCCAAATGATATTGTTAAAACTGTGTAAGACTCCTGTAATTTCTTGATGGCCTCTCATCCAATTACTAGGCAAATCTATCTCTGCTTAGCTTTTTCAATATCAGCTGATATTCATTAGATGCTGCCATCTGACATGATATAAAATTCATATAAACGGTATTTCCAGTATTCCACTATATGGTGAAAAAATATACATCAACTTATAAATGCGCAAATCAATAAATCAATTTTCCTTATGGTCATCAACACAAATTCTATGTACAAAGTGCATTTCTCATTAACAAGGATGCTACAAGTACAAATGTCACTTTAAAAGCAATTGTAAGAGAAACAGGGCAAGGCAAATTAATATATTTGGAAACACTCAGTATCACAAGTGCAAGATTCCCACACTGACAAATAAATAAGGTTCCTCCAAAAAGACATTAATTTCAAACACAGCCTATTGTGCTACATGCTAAAAATAGGGTTTTTGGTTTGTGGGACTATAGTGCCTCTTCCCAAGCCCAGTCCATTCAACAATATCCATAGTACAAAACTCAATCTTCAAATTTTATCTTGGAGATATATTCTTCAGAAGAATATTATTGCATTCATACAAGCAATCCAACTATGCTATTACATTAAAATACTTTATCAATCCCAAAACAAGGACAACACAAACCATCCAGTCTACTACAGTTTTGTCAGAGTTAAATACCATAATATGATCACAACCCTTGATAATTTTCACTAGCGCCTCAAGAGTTTAATGTATTCACTAGCAATACCAGAACCAGACATAAGTACTTTGTTCAGGTGGAAAAGAGTGGATAAATCATGAAATAAACTTCGACTGCTATACAAAGTTTAGCACTGCCAGAAAGAGTAAAACTGTAACTCACATACTGGAGTCATGAGGGACAGACTAAATTCACATAGGTTGTTCTGGCATGCAGTTGCATGTAACATTATGTTAATTTAAAGATCAACTTACAAAATCAACTACATTATAAAAGCCAGCCAGTGACAAGTTATTGTTCAGTATAACCTGCTAGGCTCTATTGCATACTTCCCTCTTACCTAAATCACAAGTAAACCAGAAGCGCAATGAACTAGAATGCCACATCATGGAAGAAGACAGTTCCCCTGTAATTCAAATGAAATACTACTTGTTCATATGCATTCTTGTGAAATCTGCCCAGAGCCTTTTGAGTTGGGTAGGCTATAAAAACTGTCAAATAAATAAAATGCAGCATTTCAAATCCCCACAATCTCACCTGTATGTCTTGCCATCTTTGTGCTGGTCTTCTTCATCTTCATTGGGTAGCACAAAAGGATCACTCATCTCCGGCAGGCCAGTTTCCTGCAGTCGCTTCTTTTTTCTTCCCCTGGGAGCTTTAGGGGTGATACTGCCAGCAGCACCCATTGCCCCACCCTCTGCAAGGATGCCCTTCTTAGAAAGGTCAGGTAATACGTGGAGAGCTGCCTGGGAACCAGGAGGAAGAGCTGAGACAATCATGGGTGCAGAAATGGGAAAGGTTTGCACAGAAGACGCTGTGGTCACCAGAGATCCAGAGGGAGAAGTTATCACCAGACCAGGTCCTGTATGAGAGAAAACAGAAGGATCGTTTCAAATCCTACAAGTCCTAATCCACCTTTCAGCGTGTCAAAGAAAGGAAACCATATTAATAATATAATTATGTATAATTGCTACTGGGCTAGGCCTGCAGGGCTCAAATTTAAATGTTCACGCACGAGCTTCATCCTAAAACCCTGGATCTACCTCTCTCAGTTGCTGCAAAAAAATTCAGAGGAGAAAAAAAAAAAGATACGAATGCAAGCTTCAATAAAACCACACACCCAGGCAAGTGTGATTCTACTTCCTAGACTAGATCAGCTGTTATCTAAATGGAAAATTGAAGACACATATTTTATGATACAGCAATATTTAGGTCACATTACACATTTAATCAGAATGCCCTTTTCCCAACATCTAAGAAAAGCTTAACTATATTCTTTTATCAAGGACAACCTAAAACATTGAGTTAGCAACTAAACCATCTAAATTACCCCACCTGTTGTCATGAGCCCAGTAGACTGCACTGGTACCACTGTGATGTTCTGTGTTACTGACGTCTGGCTGCCTGGGGTAAGGTGTTCTGGCTTGGTGTCAGAATCCATAGAAATGTTGGTGGGAAGAGCCACAGAAGTGGGTACAGTCAGTAAAGTAGGATAGTGAGGAGGAGCCAGACCACAGCTCTTTTCTGAGGGCAACAACTGCTCCTTCATCTTGTTAATGAACATACTGTTGTCAATCTAAAGAGAAAGTGGAAAGGTTTCAGAATAGTCACGGGCCAAACTTCATAAAAAGCAATTTACATTTCAGATATTCCTTACCTGTCCCGAGACTGTGGGCACTGCTGGCCAGAAATACGGTGAGGAGTTGAAGTGAGATTCTTCCATTCTAGCTGGAAGACATAAAGATACAAGGCTGGTTGTCAAACTATGTAATATCTATATGGTACTGAGAACCATCTTGATTCCTCCACAATACCAGTTCTGGTTCTGAGACTTTGTTCATTGTAAACAAATTTACTAGCATGTTCTGATGTTTTAAACATTAAAATATCTCTCAAATTTTCCAAGCATCATCTAAAGGAAATCATGCTTCAGATAGTTACAATTTTCATGAAAAGATATGGTATGAATATATAAATATTCCAATTTCTCAGTATCTTTCAAAAATATTGATAAGACGGCAAGCAAAACATAGCAGCAAGATGTTTGGAATCACTAGAAATGACTGACTCTCCATTTTAACACAAAGAACTGGCAAAGGACCTTGCACCTCAATGTTGTGAATCTACCAATGGACCAAGTACTGGGAGTTTGCAAGAACTGATCTTGTTTAATTCTCTGGCATACAACGAGGGACACAAATTATATGCTGAAAACTGCATTCCCAGGTAATTTTTCAATCCTTCAGAAAACATTTTACAAATTATGTAGAGAGGTGGAATTGTCTTTCTAATTCTGTTGAGGAAGTTGCACTACTGGATTTCATACTTAATCAGACACAAATAACCATATCCTAATTCTGGACACTCTCCAGTTGTGGCAAAAGGTCCTGGTTCAAATTCCTGTATTTCTGCACTCACCTGCCAATAGAATACTATACATAGCTTCTAAAATTATGATGAGTGATGTAATGTAGTCCCTATTCTTTCACTTTGCAAAATCTCAGACTGCTATATTTTTAATCCAACAAGTTAAAAGAAAGTCTCAGTGCTACACAATTGTGAAATAATCTTTGATCTAAAAACTTGATAGTAGAAAAGCAAGATCTATGGCTTGAAAACTCCTGATCACATAGCTTTTACAAAATTTACATAGCATGACAGACATACCAGGAAAATGCCACTTAAATTACTTATTCAAATTTCAGTAGCCTCCAACTTGATAGAGCTCACAATGGATTTAGTTTCTGTTGTGCTGAAGGATAACTAAGGAGCAATTAAAAAACAAATATTCTTGGTTTCATTGAAATGGCCAAAATTTAATAAACATGTTTCAGGCTGAACTTTGAAATATTCAAGGCATGTATGTATGTTATCTAACACTTATATTAGCAGATCACAGCTTGTTAGCAACCCATTCCTATACTCTCAGACATCCCAAAGAAAAACCGTGCTGTTCTTTAAAGGCAGTTTTCAGCCTAAAGATGCTAAAACTGTAGATGAAACATACCAAAAGCCTGCTATAATTATTCAAAAATGAACAATCCATGAATTCTACAATTGCAGTGCTAGACTATTTCTTTTCTGGAAATCTGTATTCCATCTCCATCTTTCTCCCAATCTCCTCTTGTGGACATGCACCTGTTTCGAGAAACTAGACTTCAAAGACAAATGTCAAACAAGATCATTTAAGTATCCCAAGCACAAGCCTAAATGTCTACCACATTCTGAAATCAAGTATAATTAAATGTGTGCATGTATGGGGGAGGATCTAAAGAAACCATCTACAGAAAATTTAGCTGAGGAAATTAGATCTATACCGTTCTGAAATACGTTATGTTAGATCAAGCCATGAGTTTACAAAGCCCGACCCCCATGCTCCAGGGAAGCCCACAAGCAAGTTAGGGAGCCACCGATCCTCCCTTTTTCTTTGGCAACATTATTCAGAGGAATGCAGGCTTTGAACCCCCAGGGTCTCCATAAAAACTAAAACTGTCAACAGCCAAGGATAGGCTTTATTTTGTCTGCAGAGGAGAGCACAGTACAGCATCACGATGCACGCTACGAAGAACAACTTTCCTCCAGTCGGTCCCAAGTCATGACCAATTTCCCTCCCGCCTTCGAGGCACCAGAAACCGAAGCCATCAGTGAGGAGCCAGAGGAAAACCAGGGCCCCCTCCCCCAGGACCCCTCGCCCACATTCGCACCCCCCAGCTCCCTTCGCGCCCTTTCGCTGGCACTGACCCCGCCCGCGGCCCCTCGCTCTCCGACTCGCCCGGGCTGAAGCGGGGAATAGTGGTCGAGATGACGCGGAGTCCAGCGGCGCACGGGCCACCAGTTGCGAGGGGGCAGCCCCGGAACCTCCGCCTCCACCTCCGCCACCCGCCGCCGCCGCCACTCCCGCGGAGAGCCAGGCGGACAGCAGGCAGCCCTTCTCTTCCGCGTCCGAGTGATTTAACCCCGGAAGTCCTCCTTGTCGAGGAAAGCCACTCATATTCTCCCGCCCGCTGCCCATTCATCTGCCCCTCCCGGCCCCCGAAGACAGCCCCCCAGCCTCTGGCCCAAGTGGCGGCAACGGCAACCTCCTCCTCACCGGAAAAGGGAGCAAAAAATCACTTCCGAGTTGAGGAGGTGGTGTTTGAGTTAACACTTCCGGGGCATTGCAGCGGAGGGCTGTAAATCGCTTCGCAGCTTATCGGAAGCGACGTGGTTTCTGGCGGCATTTAAGGAAGAGCGTGTTTCTCCCTTTCCTGCGTTGAATATTTGGTCTAAACGTAAAATAGGATCGGCTTATAGAGGCAAGCTCCGCCCGGCAAAGATCCGTAAATATGGTCGGATTCCTGTACCCTGTAGATCTTGCGGAAAGAGACTTCAGAATGTCATACAGCTCCGTCAAGGCTGTAGGAGAGATAAGGCCGGCATAGACACTTGGAAAGAAAGGCTAAAAATCAACAAGTGTTGGCAGAGCTCCTTGCAATCCGAAGTCTCATTTAGAGAATAGCCGTGTATACTGTTTACCCATCCAGCAACGTGGCTTGTATGGATGAATACATTGACCAGTTAGCAGCTGAAATGCAAACACCTGAGCCAGCCCAGAGCGTTGCTCACCACATCCTGGATGAACCAATCACCGAAGCATTAAATAAGTATCTGCTAAAGCCTTTACTGCCAGGGAAAGATGAATCTTCCCCTCCACCTCATGAAGGCAAGGTGAAAACAAGGAAGGCCATTGTGGAGGAGTCTGACCCACATCCCCTCTCCAAAACTTTCTGAACTACTCAGGACTCTCAGAAGGAGACCCTAGACTTGTTTGATCCAGAACAAAACAAAAAGTCAGGCAAGTTGGTCTTCAGGCAGACATCAAAGGCAATAGGGAACTACCTGCGGGGTTGGCAGATAGATGTACCTCAAAGTCATCCCCAGAGTGCAGACCCAAAAGCTTTCTTCGAGGGTGTGCACCCCCAGATCTGCCAGGAGCTCACAGAGGAGATTCAGGCTCTCAGAGGAGTCAAATTCCAGCTGGTGCTAAAGGTTGATCTCCGGAAAGGCAGTGAAGAGTGCATAGATGCTACGCTTCGTCACAAACAGGAAGCTGTCTTGCAGAACAGCGAGATCAACATGGCACTAGACAAGGCATTCCCCACTATTCAGGAGACACTTGAGAAATGGACCCAGAGAAGCTCCGGTTGGGTGGTTGAAAGAATGCAGACTCTCTGGCTGAACATTGCCTGGTATCAACCCTTCCGAAGTGGTTCCTATATCCCACTACCATCTGTGGTGAGAAACAAAAAGGCGGTCATAAATGTGAAAAACAAAGATGACCACTGTCTGAGGTGGGCACTCTGCTCAGCTCTGTTCCCTGCAAATGACCATATGGACAGAACCTCCAAATACCCCACACAGGACGGCCTTGATTTCACAGGGATTGAAGCCCCCACACCCAGATCCAGAGAGTAGAAAAAACAACAATTTAGCCATCAATGTCTTTGGCTGGGACAAAGGCGTCATCATCTACCGGCTTAGCCATCAGCCAGAAAACCTACCCAGGATCAACCTTTTGCTGATCGAGAAGGATGATAAGTTCCACTACACCTGGGTGAAAGATCTCAACAGATTGCTGCATGATCAAAGTAAGCATCGAGAGCGCAAACATTATTGTGAACGCTGCTTCCACAGCTACACCAGAGAAAACCTGCTGAAAGCCCACAAGCCTGACTGCTGTGGTTTTGGGCAGCCAGCAGGAGAGAAGTGATGCCAGGAAAAGATAAAAATAAGCTTTTCTTCAAGAACTGCTACAAACAGCTCCCAGTCCCATATCTCATATATGCGGACTCTGAGGCCCTCACCACAAAGATCAAGGACTCTAAACTGGACACTACAAAGAGTAACATTCAGAAAATACAAGAGCAAAAGCCCTGTGGCTATGGTTATATAGTTGTGCGCTGTGATGGTCAGATACAGCTACCGGTTGTAATCAGAGGGCCAAACGCAGCAGAGGACTTTCTAAAATCTTCCCAAAAAGAAGTAAGCAAAATCAACATGGTGCTGACCAACCCCCAGAGCATAAGGATGACCCGAGACAACCAGTAGGCCCACAAAACAACCACTATCTGCCATGTGTGTCAGAAGCCATTTGATGGAGACTTTGTCCGCGACCATTGCCACATCACAGGGCAGTACTGAGATGCCGCCCACAAAGTCTGTAACCTTAAGCTGAGGCTGAAACACAAACCCCCAATTCTAGTTGTCTTCCACAACCTGAGAGACTATGACTCCCACCTCCTGATGCAGGCTATCTCAAAGGTGGAGGGTAAGATCACCTGCATTTCGAAAAACATGGAGAAATACATCTCCTTCTCTCTAGGGCAACTCTGGTTCATTGACAGTGGCCAGTTTCTGCTGGCCTCCCTTGACAAACTTGTTTCAGCTAATCAACCTGAAGCCTTCCAAATTATGCTTTGGTTTGAGCCCAGCAGAGAAAGACGAGAATTCCTGCTGCGTAAGGGTGTCTACCCATACAAGTACATAGACTCTTGGGAATGGTTCAATGAGTCTCAGCTCCCACCAAAGGAAGCATTCTACAGCAGACTCACAGATGAACGCATATCGGAGGCCAACTATACCCATGCCCAAAAGGTCTGGGATGCCTTTGGGTGCCAAACGCTAGGGACTACCACGACCTCTACTTGCGTACAGACGTACTCCTCCTAGCAGACATCTTCGAGACCTTTCAGAAGACCTGCATGCAGAAATATGGTCTAGACCCTGTCCACTATTATTCTAGCCCAGGCCTTTCTTGGGACGCGTTGCTAAAAAAGACTGCTATAGAGCTTGAGCTGCTCACAGACTGAGACCAACACCTATTCATTGAGAAAGGGATAAGAGGTGGAACAACCATGGTCTCCAAGTGCTGTGCAAGAGCCAACGACCCACTGGTTGTAGAGGGCTATAACTGTTCCAAGCCGAATACTTACATCATCTACTTTGATGCACATAACCTATATGGATGGGCCATGAGCCAGCACCTTCCTACAGGCGGCTTCAAGTGGGAAAAGGATTTGCAGAGTTTGGAGAAAACCATAGCCAACCATCCAGCAGACAGTCCAGAGGGTTACATTTTCGAGGTGGACCTAGAATACTCTGTAGAGCTCCATGACATGCACAACGCCTACCCACTAGCCCCGGAGCGCATGGTGGTTCAGAAAGAGTGGATGTCGGCGTACCAGCACAACCTCATTGACAAAGCGGTGGCTCCTACTGAGGTTGAAAAACTGGTCCCCAACCTCTGCAATAAGGAACGCTATGTATTACATTACTGCAACCTCCAGCTTTACTTGTCCTTTGGCATGTGCCTGAAGAAGATTCACCGGGCCTTGAAATTCAAGCAAAGCCCTTGGACGCAGCCCTACATTAGGATGAACACAGACCTCCGCAAAGAAGCGAGAAGCGCCTTTGAGAAAGACCTGTACAAGCTAATGAACAACAGTGTGTTTGGAAAGACCATAGAAAACCTGCAAGCAAGTCAATGTCAAGCTAGTACATGCAAAGGAGAAGGAGAAACTGTGGCGCCTGATAGCCAGCCCGACATTTGCACAGGCAGACATAGTTGATGATGATTTGGTAGCCATCCAGGTTCACAAGAGCCGCCTAGTCCTCAACCGGCCTAGGTACGTGGGTATGAGCATCCTTGACCTCTCAAAGTATCTCATGTATGACTTCTACTATAACAAGATGAAGACTCAGTATGGGGAGCGCTGCCAACTCCTTTATACAGATATTGATTCCCTTCTCCTTGAGATCCAGACAGAGGATGTATATAAGGACATGACCACACAGGCAGACCTCTATGACACATCTGACTACCCAGAAGACCACTTCCTCCACAGCATAACAAACAAGAAGGTCTTAGGGAAGATGAAGGATCAGTGTGCTGGGTCTCCCATTGCTGAGTATGTTGGCCTGCGCCCCAAGATGTACTCAATCCTGGAGGCTGGTGGCCCAGGGGCCAAGAATATCAAGAAGGCCCAGAGTGTGAAAAAGAACATTGTGAAGAAGCACATCTGTCATGAACACTATAAAGAAGCCCTCTTGGACAAGAGGATTTTCCACCATGGTATGGATGTGCTGCAATCTGAGTGTCACCACATCTATGGACAGCATCTGAAAAAGGTAACGCTGTCCCCCTTCGTCAACAAGCGCTGGATTGCAGAAAATGGGGTCGACACCTTAGCCTATGGCCACAAGGACACCATAGGCCGGCAGCAGCTGGCTGGGAGTGAATGCTGCTACTTTGTAACGTGATGGCTATCAGGACGCACCACAAGGAACTCTTTCTCATTGTTTCTCATTGTGGAATGTAGAATATTAAACCGAAATCCATGTAGCTCAAAATGTTCCACTCTTGACTCATTTAACATTCCTCCAGAAATCTGAAGTCTAAATTGTTTTATTTCCCCAGAGGGAGGAAGAAAACTTGAGACAAGCATCAATGAACAAGATTTTTGGCTTACTCCTGTCTCATGAATTTCTTTTTTACTCAGTCATTTTTGATGTTGCAGTTATGATTGATGATTTCAACAAGACAAGAAAAGCTTATATATATCTGAATGACTTCATGGACAATTTTTTTTACTGTGTTCTTGGAGTGATTTTAACCGGATGGCCATTCTTGGGAAAAGTCAGTATTGTTCCAAATTGTTTCCATTTTAGCATTAAGTGTCTGACTGGATTTGTGGAACCCCAGAGCTTTAGAAATTATTTTGAAAGCTTTTCAAAATAATAGGCATATGATAGGCATATGTGACATTTTATAGAAGTTTTCAGCAATTTCTTTGGAGAAGGGACATTTTACTATCTTTGGCAGACATGTAAAAAAGCTAGAAAGTTTTGGATTCAAATACATATATTAATTCAGAAGACCTTATAGATTAATATACAATTGCAACCTGAGGCTTTTCTTTCAGGATTGATGGACAAATATTTGGAGAAAAGTTTGTTTTTATATATCATAAGTATGAAATTAATATGTACATATTGTTGGAAAGATTCGATATTACCCACAAAGAAGGATTGGCTGGTGAAGATGATGGAACTTGGCTGGCCAAGATGATGGAGACTAAATTGACTCTCTGGAGTAGAGAAAAGACAATATTTACATTTATTGCTGACTCAAAACTCCTTATAAACTGAGAGGTGGCCCAGCGCGCAACTGCTATGGGGCTAGCGCCAGCAAGGAGAACAAGCCGTAATACCTATCACTGGGCATGAAATTTGATGGACATTCTCAGCAACGGGTTCTTCCTAACCCAGGTTTGGACCTACATGTAAAAATATGGTCCCAAAATAGCTACCGAGGGTGGCAAGGTAAGATGTGTCACCATGGCCCTGGAAGGGACCACAGCGAGGTGGATGGTCACCATCTATAATGATGATGCCCTGGAGCTGAGGAACTTTTAACTGTTTCATGGCAGCGCTCCATAAAAGCTTCGAAGACCCCCTTGCTCACTGCAAAGCCAGGGACCACATCAAAACCATCAACTAGGGCTGAAGGAAGTGTGGCTGAGTATATCCAGGAGTTCTGCAATCTGGCCTGCTGTCTTAACAGTTGGTCACAAGACATCCTGATTGGCTCTTTCAAAGATGGGTTAACCAATGAGGTCTACAATACCTGCATCTCCAGGGGCACCTTCCCCCCCACTCTGCATGGCTGGTATGTCCTGGCTGAGGAAGCAAAAATCCACCTCACCCAAAACAAGCATTGCCCAGGGACGGGATGGTGAAAATCCTTCTTGGAGAAGAAGGAAACCCCAATAGCACAGACGGGTGTCCAGAGCCCTCAGCAATGCTCCATAGCTTGTTACAAGTGCGGAAAGGAGGGGCACTGAGCCGCTGAGTGCAGGTCCAACCAACCGGCTCAGAAAACCCTCGGGCCATTGCCGCAAGCCTGTAAGACAGCCCTGGAAGTGTGGAGGTCATAGAGTTCATCCCATCCCCCAGAGATGGCAAGAGAACTCCGACTAGCCCAGCAGGAGGCTTAGGGGAGAGCAATACAGACTCCAATGATGACCCTCTGGTAAGTGGCCCAATTACCCTGGTGACAATCCCTATTGAACTGATAGTCCAATCTTTGGGACGTAAAGCCAGTGTCAGACCCCAAAACTCCTCGCCTGCTCTCTCTTTTCTTCTATTTTGGGGCCTGCCATTCCTGTCGGGGGAGGGGGTGCATGGGGGATTATGATGTAACTTTTGCTTTCTCCTTTCTTTGTCTGGCCTCCTTTTGAGTATAGAATGCGTCTCCTTATCTAGGAGACAGTTGCAAGGAAACGAAAGTTGAAGAAGACCTTGAGATGCGCGCCTACCGTACTAGTCAGCCGCCCATCAAGCCACCTGTGGATTGGCTGAATTTCAGACGGACATTATGACTTTGGTGGGAGGGGGCATATTGCTTGCTTTAATTATATCATTCACGCGGGCTTTTTTTCAGATCTCGCCTTACATTTCCTGCTATCACTAGTCCCTAATAAAAGTTTCCTTTTGAGACAATGTCTGTTTCAAGAGTTCTGCTTTGTTGGGTGATTAGTTGAAGTGGATCCTGACAGCCAGTCTAGTGGCCCTTCTGGACCAGGTGTTTGGTCAACCCTGACCTAGTAGACAAACTAGGGGTCAGACTTAGATCAGGGGTCCCCAACCTGTGGTCTGCAGCCCACTACTGGGCTGTGGCCTGGTGGCCACCGGGCCACAGAACAGGCTTGCCAGTGCGCTCACGTGTGTGTGCACACTCACCCCCACTCGTGCTTGCGCCACAGTGTAGCGCCCTACACAAATGGAGCACCGTGCGGCGAAAACTGGGTGCCGTGTGGCAAAAATGAGGCAGTGCTAGCGAGTGTCACGTGGGCACTAGCACTGCCCTGTGTGCGTTGCACGAGCTCGTGGCCCCGTTTGTGTGCGCGTGCATGTAAAATGGAGACCTCTGACTTAGACCACTCAAAAGTTCCAATGACATTCTGCGAATTAGATGGCTCCATAGTGAGGGGGATTCCAGCGACATTCGTCACTGAGCAGATGGGGATACACATAGAGACTCTGAGTTTTATCATGGCCCTGGGAATGGAGAGACATTTGGTATGCGACTAGCATGGCTACTGAAATGGAATCCCTACGTGAACTGGAGGAGGGGGCTGCTAAAAATCTGGCAGGCTGAGGCTAACATGAAACCAAGAAAGAATTTAGCAATCCCAAAGCTGAGACAGGAGTTGGGGCTACAATGCAAGAGCGGAAGAAGGGTGATCCCTGAATTCTGCTGGAGTACCAGGACTTGCGGGATGTGTTTAGCGAGAGGGGTTCAGATGAACTCCCACTCTACTGGACTGCTCCATAGAGATCCTGCCCGAGTCTAAACTACCCAAACCCAAATTGTACTCGATGACCCCTAGGAAATTGGAGGAAATATATTTTTTATAGACAAAAACCTAAAGCAGGGAGGTATCCAGATGGCTTGACCCATGGGGGCTGCCCTAGTGCTATTCTGGGAGAAAAAGGATGAGGCTCTGTGCCTATGCATAGACCAGGGGTTCCCAACCGGGGGTGTGAGACAATATTCCAGGGGGTGCGAAAACTTGGGTTTAGAAATTTCAGAATTATAGTGTATATGCATAATTCGTTGCCGTTACTTCAAACCTTTGTAAGGGGTGCGAGAATATATCAGAAGCGTTCTAGGGGTGTGGGATATAGAAAAGGTTGGGAACCGCTGGCGTAGACTATAGAGCAGCATTCCCCAACCTTTCTGGGTTGGTGGTCTGGCCCAGAGTGGGAGGAGGGAAGGGAATTATTTTGTGTGAGAGGCAGGCGCATGTGTGTGTGCCCACCATCGTGCGAGTGGGACTGCGGTGAGCACGAGTGAGACTGTGAGAGCCAGCGCCCGCCGCTCATGCAAATGGGACTGCGCACACACCAGCCTGCCACTCATGTGGCTTCGTTGCGGATAGGTCACGGCCCTAGGCCGTGGCATAGGTTGGGGACCCCTGCTATAGAGTAGGGCTTTTCAACCAGTGGTACGTGTATCACCAGTGGTGCATTGGCACCTGGCAGGTGGTATGTGACCCTGCCCAGCCTAGCCAAGTGTAGCGGGGGAGGGAATGAGCCAAAGCAGCGCAGCGCAGGACTTGCCGTGAGAGAGTCCTCAGGAGCTGCAGGGCAGCTTGGGCGAGGCAAAGGCCCCAGGATCGGCATTTCCAGCTCACCCGGAAGAGAAAGGAGGAGGAGGGCAGAGACAGGAGAGGCTATAAAAGGAGGCAGTTTTGCCGGGAGAGGGGAAAAAAAGACGCAGCCTTGGGAGGAGGAGTTAGTTGGAGCTGCACCGAAGAGAAAAGGAGGAGGGGGGAGAGAGGACAGGAGATCAAACAGGTCGGCCGGGAGCTGATCTACAACTTCATGGCAATCATCCGTGCCAGGCATGCACATCCTCCTTCAGGAGACAGTACCCAGCCCAGCCTCTGCACGGTGAGGAGAGTGTACTGCTGCCTGCCGAAACCAGGCAGGCTGAGGGCTGGGCAGCATAGCGCAAGTAACATGGACTCTCATGCTGCTCACGGCGTCCCCTCCTCTGGAGCCCACAGAGCCGGGTGAGTGAAGTGGGCGAGGGCCATTTGCTGGTCTCCTTCAGGGGATGGTGCCTTTCTTCATTCCTCATGGAGGGTGGCCCCTCCCCCGCTGTGTTTCTTGCCTGTTTTTCTCCCTCATCATAAATATCTTCCTGCCACTCTGCTCTTAAGGCTGTGCGGCTCTTGTCCAGGAATTTGCAGTGGTCTTTCAAGCCATGGGCACTGGCCTCTCCCCCTCCTCTTGTCCCTTCCTGGGCACGGAGGGAGGAAGGAAGGAAGGAGATGGGAATGAGAAAGGGAGGCAGGGAAAGAGGGAGGAAGGGAAACAGGAAGGAAGGGAAGGGAGGAAGGAAGGAGATGGGAATGAGAAGCAGGTAGGCAGGGAAAGAGGGAGGGTAGGGATGGATGGATGGATGGATGGATGGATGGAGGAAGGAAAGGAAAGGAAAGGAAAGGAAAAGGAAGGAAGGAAGGAAGGAAGGAAGGAAGGAAGGAAGGAAGGAAGGAAGGAAGGAAGGAAGGAAGGAAGGAAGGAAGGAGATTGAAATGAGAGGGAGGAAGTCCTGTCTTAGCACTTGGTCACCAGCAGCCCTGCTGCCCTTTCGCCATCCCCTTGCCCCTTCCTGGCCTATCCTGATGGTCTTCCATCCTATCGCTAAGGATGCTTTGGTTACAAAGCCAGGTCTCCTCACATGGAGAGGGAGTGGGCCTCCCTCTGACCCAAGCACTTTGCCCTCCTGCACCCACCATGAGCAGCCTGGCCAAGGAGAGCGGGCACATCAGCAGCAGCAGCCTTGACGAGGTAAGCGCAGCCAGGCGCCCTCTCGGGGCTGGGTGCTTGCCTTCCATTGCCCAGGGCTCCAGGCAGCCCACGCTACTGGACAAGAGGGATGGTGAGGCTACTCCAGTGGACCATGCCCCGGCGCCCACCCCAGTTCCACCCCCTCCACCGGAGACCTCCGGATGCCCTCCACAGCCCTGCCCACCCCCACAGGCTCCCTGCGACCTGAGCGTCATTGAGCTGACCACCCCCCTGGCCACTGACTTTGCTTGTCAAAAGGTTGCAAAAGGGGATCACATGACCATGGTACTCTGTGACCATCATAAATATGAATCCGTTGCCAAGCATCCAAATGTAAATCACATGACCCTGGGGATGCTTCAACAGTCATAAGTGTGAAAAATGGTCATAAGTCACTTTTTCCAATGCCATAATTTTGAACAGTCACTAAGCGAACTGTTGTAAGTCGAGGACTACCTGTACTTTTATCACTTTTTTCCTTTTTTTTTTTTGGTCATCAGGTTTTTGATACCTTGCTAGATGACTGGTGGTACTCAAATATTGCCATATCCTAAAAGTGATACAATCTGTGAAAAGGTTGAAAAGCCCTGCTATAGAGGGCTAAATGCTGTGTGTGTGTGTGTTTGTGTGTATGTGGACAATGTCTACCCATTGCCACTAATGAAAGACATGCTAGCCCATTTGGCCAAAGGGAAGATTTTTACTAAGTTGGACTTGCGAGAAGCCTGTTACCGAGTTCAGATCAAGGAGGGGACGAATGGAAAACAGCTCTTAACCCTTAGGTGTTTTCAATTCAAGGTCCTCCCTTTCGGACTACAAGAGGTCCCCACTGTCTTCATGCAGCTGATAAATGAGCTGCATGAGCACCTGTACAAAGGCATGTTGGTGTACCTGGATGACATACTGATTTATACTGAGACTATGATGGAGCATGTGAAGGTGTTTAGATCGGCGCTAAAAAACTTAGGGCCGCTCAACTATATGCTAAACTTTCAAAACATGAGTTTCACCAGAGTAAAGTTGACTACTTGGGTTACTGCATTTCCCATGAGGGGATAGAGATGGACCCTGAGAAAGTTAGAGTGGTGCTGGAATGGGCTCTGCCCTGCCTTAGAAAGCAACTGCAAAGCTTTTTGGGGTTCACAAATTTTTACCACCAGTTTATTGCATCATTCACCCAAACTGCCCTCCCCATTACCAACTTGCTAAAGACAAAAAGGGAGGGGAAACCCAAAACCAAGCCAGCCGCTGACGTGGACAATGGAATGCCAGGCAGCTTTTGAAAAACTCAAATGGTTGTTTCCTGTTGAACCAGTGCTAAAACAACTAGATCCTAACACCCCATTTATTATTCAAGCAGATGCTAGCGATATGGCAGTGGGGATGGTTCTTTTACAAAGGAACAGCCTGGGTGCTTTACAACCATGTGCGTACACCTCCAGGAAACTGAAACTGGCGGTTTGGGAGAAGGAGGCTTATGCGATACACTGCACACTTTTAACGTGGAGGCATTTCCTGGAAGGGAGCAAGACCCCACAAAAAAACTAGAAGCCCTAAAAATGCCCCGAGGCTTTCACCCAAGCAAGTTTGGTGGGCTCAATACTTTAATTGATTTAACTTCACTCCCACTACCTCCCAGGGGAAAAAATTGTTTTAGCTGATGCACCATCCAGAATGCCCCAATACAACAGCTCCAAACAGGAAATAGTCAGACCAGTTATTCCCTCTTGCCAGCTTGCAGCACCAGTCATCACCCGAGTGCAGATGAAAGCAAAACCCCAAATTGGGGAAGGCATAGCAGACATTCTAAAAGCAGTATTAGAGGGAGATAAGTGGTTCTAAACTCACAAATATGATGCACAATGCAAGGAGGGTTAGCCTGGGTGGGGGCCAAGCTGTATATTCCAGAAAACCAAAGATTACTAGTCCTGGAGAAAAGCCATGATTCATAGACTGCCGGACATTCTGGCTTTGTGAAAACATTACACCTGATTAAGCACTGTCACTGAAGAAAGACATTCAGAGTTATGTGGCTAGCTGCCCAGTTTGCACTTCAGCCAAGCAGCGGCAAGGGAAAACACCAGGACTCTTCCTAGCAGTGGCAGAACTTAACGCCCCCTGGAAAGAAATTTTAATGATTGTAGAGCTGCTGGAAAGCTTGGGAAACACTGTAATGTGGGTGATCACTGATTTATTCTCTAGAAAAGTGCTTTTCGTGCCTTGCCAAAAGATTCCTTCCATCTGTACCTTCGCTAAGCTGTTCATCCACCATGTCTATAGACTGCACTGCACTCCGCAATGGATAATTTCGAACCGCAGAGTGCAATTTACTTGCAAATTCTGACAGGAGTTTTTAAAACTTCTTGGGATGTCCCAAGGGTTCAGTTCCAGTCATCATCCAGAAACGAATAGGTAGTGTGCGAATGGCGTTCTAGAACAATACCTGAGATGTTACATAAATTACCAGCAGGACAGTTGGACAGACCTCCCATTTGCTGAAGTAGATTATAATAACTCCATACATAGCAGCACCAGGTTTACCCCTTTCAAGGTGGCTACAGGACAGGAGTTTGTGCCCATGCCTGTGCTACCCCTAGCCATTCCCCCTGTTCCATCTTTAAAAGACTGGGTTGCCTAGCTACAGAATCTCTGGCCGATAGTCAGAAAATCATTGGAGGCGGCAAGAGAAACTTATTAAAAAACACGCAGACAAGAAACAAAGCCCAAAGACTTTAAAATAGGAGACTGGGTCTACCTCTTCACTAAATACCTGCAATCCAGACAGCCTTCCAAAAAACTGGGACCAAAGTAAGTTGGCCCTTTCCTCATCAAAAGGATCATCAATCGGTCACAGTTGAGCTCAGCCTGCCAAAATCTCTTAGATGCATTCACTCAATTTTCCACTACAGTCTACTAAAATTGGAAACTCTGCGCCCAACGCCGCCTCCACCACCTGAGCTATTCATGATAGAATTGAAATTAAGGATATTTTAGACTCTCGTAAAAACTGAGGAAAATTCCAGTATTTAGTGGCGTGGAAAGATTTTCCTCCCTCAGAAACTGAATGGGTGGATCTTAAGCACATTAAAGTAGCCAAACTCCTCAAATGCTTCCATAACCAATATCCTGATAAACAAAATAGTTCCCTATTCTAACCCTATATCTACTTTGTTTCTCTCTCTCTTTGTTGTGTTTTTCTGTTTGTTTTGCACGAATGACGTCCTTGTCAAGGGGGGCAGCGTATCAGATCCACCTGTCAACGCTGTAACAATGGATGTTCCTGCTCTGACAACTGATGGAAATTGCAGCCATTTTTACTTTGCTTTTAACATGCTTTTTTGTCTATTTAGAAATCAGGTGTAGAAGGGGGGTTGGGGTGAATGCTTGAGCTCAGCTAGCCATAATAATAATGTTACTCCGTGGGAACTCAAGGACACAAACTGATAATGTTTTGGTGGGCTGAGGAGCTGGGGAGAAAGCCCGCGATTCAGGCTAATTGGAGAATGTGATTAATGACTGCTTCATAGGGGTGGGAATTGCAATTTGCTACTTTGTATCTGGGGGAAGGGAATCTAGTTTTGGGTTCAACTATGAAGTGCCGATACTTTGTTTCCTGAATAAAATGTTCTTTGAGGAAGAATTCTTGCCTTGAAGTTCTTTTGATGGGTTTCATCTATTGGAACCATGACACCACCAGCTTTGGCTTGATGCCTTGCCGCATTCTGCCATCAATTGGGGAAGGGAGGGAGGAACAAATGGACAATAAAGCTGTGTACCTTTATGATGGGAAATTGGGATGGGGGAACTGACAATTAAGGAAGAACAGAACACTTTGGATTCCAGTTGGTGCTGGCACACTGGTATCTTCAAGGCTGTTTGCCCTAAGTGGAATTTCACAAACCCAAACACTTCAGCATTTCCTAAAAGATCTGGGTGGTGCCAGATTGGCTACACATGGACGGACCACGGGGGGAGGGCTAGGGGAAACCAGGGGTTTAGTTCTGTATTGGTGCATGGGAATTTTAGATTCTGCTTGACTTTACTGCAATCAGCATCTCTTAGTAAAAGTGCCTTTTCACTTCAGCCAAATGGAGTCGAGAGTTTTATTTCCCTAAGGAATAAGACTGGGGCAGGTTCTTCTAGTACTGTTCAATTTCTGTTGTTGGTGCTTCTGCTGTTACTCTGTTGTTGCACAATAGCGGTCCTGAACTGTATTGGGAATTCTTATATTCATTTCTAAATTAAAGGAGAGAGCAGCTGCTCAGTAAATACTAACATTTTGGCTCTGATTAGTGCAATAGACCAGGGCTTTTCAACCGGTGGTATGCGTACCATCGGTGGTACATTGGCAACTGGCAGGTGGTATGCGGCCATGCCCAGCCTAGCCAAGTGTAGCCAAAAGGAATGAGCCAAAGCAGCGCAGCGCAGGACTTGCCGTGAGAGAGTCTTCAGGAGCTGCACTTCCAGCTCATCTGGAAGAGAAAGGAGGAGGAGGGCGGAGACAGGAAGGGATATAAAAGGAGGCAGTTTGGGCAGGAGAGCGATAGGAAAAAAAAGACGCAGCCTTGGGAAGAGTCAGCTGGAGCTGTACCGAAGAGAAGAGGAGGAGGGGAGAGAGGAGAGGAGAGGAGATAAAACAGGCCGTCCGGGAGCCAATCTACAACGTCTGTGGCTGCCATCTGCTGGGCGCGCACACAGGTGGCAGCGACAAACAGGCAAGAAATGCAGCTGGGGAAGGGTCGCCCTTCGGGAGGAATGAAGAAAGGCAGCATCCCCTGAAGGAGACCAGCAAATGGCCCTTGCCCACTTCACACACCCATGGACTCCGGGAGAGGGGACGCCGCGAGCGGCATGAGAGTCCACATTATCTGTGCTATGCTGCCCAAACCCCAGCCTGCATGGTTTTGGCAGGCAGCAGTGCGCTCTCCTCACCACGTGGAGAGGCTGTGCCAGGCGCTCGACCCCTCCTCTGCATGCACCCAGGCAGGTTCGGCTTCTCACCAGCTTTGCCTTGCCTGGCCCAGCCTCTCCGCATGGTGAGGAGAGTGCGCTGCTCATGGCGTCCCCTCCCCTGGAGTCCATGGGTGTGTGAAGTGGGCAAAGGCCATTTGCTGGTCTCCTATGGGGGATGCTGCCTTTCTTCATTCCTCCCAGAGGGTGACCCTTCCCCAGCTGCATTTCTTGCCTGTTTTTCTCCCTCCCTCATCGCAAATATCTTCCTGCCACTCTGCTCTTAAATCTGTGTGGCTCTTGTCCAGGAATTTACAGTGGCCTTTCAAGCCATGGCCACCGGCAGCATGGCCACCAGCTGCTCTGGCAGCCTCTTCCCCTCCCCTTGTCTCTTCCTGGGCACGGAGGGAGGAAGGAAGGAAGGAAGGAAGGAAGGAAGGAGATGGGAATGAGAAAGGGAGGCAGGGAAGTAAGGAAGGAAGGGACAATGAGAGGGAGGGAAGGAAGGAAGAGACAGGGAGGGGGAGGGAGGGAAGGAAGGAAGGAAAGGGAAAGGGAAGGGAAGGAATGGGAAGAGAAGGAAGGAAGGACAGGGAGGGAGGGAGGGAAGGAAGGGAAGGAAGGAAGGAAGGAAGGAAGGGAAGGGAGAATGAGGGAGAGAGGGAAGGAAGGAAGAGACAATGGGAGGGAGGGAAGGAAGGAAAGGAAAGAAGGAAGGAAAGGAAGGAGATCTGAATGAGAAGCAGGGTGGGAGGGAAAGAGAGAGGGGAGGGAGAGAGGAAGGAAGGAAGGAAGGAAGGGAGGAAGGAGATTGGAATGAAAGGGAGGGAGGGTCTGAGGAAGTCCTGCCTTAGCACTTGGCCACCAGCAGCCCTGCTGCCCTTTCTCCATCCCCTTGCCCCCTCCTGGCCTATCCTGATGGTCTCCCATCCTATCGCTAAGGATGCTTTGGTTACAAAGCTGGGTCTCCTCGCATGGAGAGGAAGTGAGCCTCCCTCTGACCCACATACTTTGCCCTCCTGCACCCACCATGAACAACCTGACAAGGAGAGTGGGCATATCATCAGCAGCAGCCTTGAAGAGGAGGTAAGCACAGCCAGGCGCCTCCTCAGGGAAGTGGGGCTGGAGTGGGTTGGGCTGCAGGGTCCTGGTGCCCCGGGAGCTCGAGGGCCAGGCTGGGTGCTTGCCCTTCGCTACCCAGGGCTCCAGGCAGCCCACACCACTGTCCGGGAGTCCCCCGCATGGCCCAAGAGGGACGGCAAGGCTTCTCCGGTGGACCATGCCCTGGCGCCTACCCCACTCCCACTCCCACCCCCTCCACCAGAGACCCACAGATCCCCCCCCACAGCCCCGCCCACACACCCTACAGGTGCTCCGCAAGCTGAGCGATGTTGAGCTGGCCACGCTCCCCCGGCCATTGACTTCGCTTGTCAAAAAGTTGCAAAAGGTGATCACATGGCCCTGGGACACTGTGACCGTCATAAGTATGAATCAGTTGCCAAGCATCCGAATGTAAATCACATGACCCTGGAGATGCTGCAACAGTCATAAGTGTGAAAAATGGTCATAAGTCCCTTTTTTCAATGCCGTTGTAACTTCAAACAGTCACTAAGCAAACTTGTAAGTCGAGGACTACCTGTACTTTATCACTTTTTTCCTTTTTTTTTTTTGGTCATCAAGTTTTTGGTACCTTGCTAGGCGACTGGTGGTACTCGAATATTGCCGTATCCTAAAAGTGGTACAATGGGTGAAAAGGTTGAAAAGCCCTGCAAAAGACAATAACAATAGAAATTACCCATTGCAGCCACTAGGTGGTGGCATTTATATAATGATAAAATCCGTAAATACTGTAAATATCAAAGGCCTGTTTGACAAAGTAATGAGAAGGTACGTGCCTCTACTCCAGTGGCAATTTGTTTCATAACATAGGCCATGCTAGTGAAAAGGCAGATTTGTTGATGCTTAACCAAATGCAGATTTCACTAGAGATGTGTATTAAAAAGTACAGGATAAATTGTTTGGGAATAAGCAGTACTAGTACTAGTAGCACGAGCCTAAACCATGTTAGATTTTCAACATTATACTGAGTATTTTAATTATATGTGGAAGTAAATAGTAACCAATGGATCTGCTTCAGCACAGAAACTATGAAGGATCTTGAAAAGGTACCCCCCCCACACACACACACTCTAGCTGCAGAACAGTTCTGTAGGCTAATTTCAATTTCTATTCCAGCTTAAACTATCCTGCATGCAATCATCACTAGTGTTTATGACCCTCACATGAAGAATGATAATTCCCTAATCCTATATGTCCTGGAATCAATTAAAAAAAATCTGACTTCTCCAGATACAGTTTCAGTTTCTTCTCCCAAGAGCAACCCTTTAGTGTTCAGAGATTGGGTTTCTTGAAAAATCCAACCATGAGCTTGTTGAAAGAGTATTTGGGATATTCAGATATATCCAGTCCTTATTGGATATATCTGAATATTCCATATTTTATTGGAATACAACCTATTTTTTTAGTCTGGATCAGCAAATGGTATTTTCTAATGATCATGATGGGTAAAGATCTTAATGACTACAGTAAATAGTCTAATTAATGAAGAACAGTACATATAGTTCATTTGTATGCAGAGATACATGAAAATGCAGCAGGATGATTAAAATGATGTGCTATGGACCAGGCAGATATCAAAGCATGACTGATGGATAAAACTACCAAGAATCAGGACATGAACTTCCATGATCAAGCACGGACCAAGAAAAGCTAGATCCCTTTTTAAAATTGTCTTCTAAAATAGGATAGAATGGCAATGGTATTGATTTAGTCATTTGGCCATATCAAAAATACAAAACTGATATAAATAAGCACAGAGAAAACAGTAGGAAAACTGCTTTTTTAACTGTAGTAATATTTCATGACAAGATTGATGACAGTTGGTCAGAGTCCAGCAATAGTAAGAGATGAGTACACAGAGGAGCTCTGTGTGAGCTGAGAGAACAGTGTGAAGTGTGTAAGGACTAGGGTGTACTCCACTTTTTGCATATTGATTGTCTGAATCCTAGCAGTAGCATAGAAGAGCCAAGGATGTGTAAGGCTGTACATGAGGTACATAAGAGTTTTGCTCTTTTATAGTTATTTCATTTGCAGCTTACTTCTATTGCTGCTGTTTTTATTTTGAGAAATCTTTCTGGAATCAAGGATCTATAAGACAATTTTTGCTAACTATCTCTTCCGATGGCAATGAGTGCACCACTGGGAGGCTTTCACCCATTAATAGGTTAGGGATAGATCATCATGGGTCTTCCTGGATTCATTATTAATTGAAGAAGCCCTGTTATGGTGTTAGCCAGGTGTGTTTTAAATATTTAAGATCATAATTAATAAACAGAGATGTTGTTTTGGTGTCCTATTGATATTCCATTTAGATCCTATTGTGCCCTGTAGATGGGTGAGCTTTTTGGAAGCAGAAATGTTAGTTCATGCAGATAGTCAGGCTATATGTGACTACATAGTTAGATGACCAATTCCAAAGATGCTACATGCAGATTATTGTTGTGTAAGCAGCAGTCGTACTTGGAAGAGTCTTTGAGTAGTGTTCAATGGTTTAAAAATGTAACAAATACATAAATACCACATTAGCTGCTCTGATTTTCCTTTTGGTTTCAATCTAGTTTAGAGTGCTGGTTTTAATTTTAAAATTTAAAATAGCTCAAGACCAAATTATTTGAGAGATATGTTGACCAATATGATCCCTCCTGCCTTCTGAGATTATTAAAACTTTACTGCTCTTCTTTGAAAAACAACTCGATAGGTGGGCCCAAATGAGAAGGCTTTTAATTTCCCCCCCTATTTTTAATTAAATATTTTAAAGGAGATAAATAAACAAGAAAAAGAATCAGAGAAAAGGATAAAAGAATAACAGAGAAATGAATAAATGGATATTTTACATTTACATAACTCATTCCATCCTTATATATTCTTCCATTTATTTTTGATAGCTCTCTCCCAAGGGCTTTATTGAGTTATTAGTAGAATGTTTTTTGTTTGTTGTTTAATCTTAATGATAATTTTTGCTGGCTTTAATTTTATTGGTGATTCTTAATAATGTTTTTGTTACTGATATTTTATTGTTATAAATTGCTTTGAGTGGGATTTTTTTGTATAGATAGCCTGTACATATTGTAAATAGAGAAATAAGTTGGAAATTCTATAGCATCCAGAATGCTTGAGAAAGGGCAAGGAGACAGAAGCTGTAAACACAGTTGGATCTGAGAAAGAAAAGTTTTGAATTTCAGTACCATGGACAGTTTCTTGTAGCAGGGCAAAAAAAAAAAAGGTTAAGTTTTAGAATCATGGAACAAAATTCCATCATCTTTCTTTGATCACAGTAAAAAATTACCTTCTCAAATCTGCTTTAAACTAAGGGAGAGAGAGAGAAAAAGTGTGTGTGTGTGTGTGTGTGTGTGTGTGTGAGAGAGAGAGAGAGAGAGTTGCAATTAGATATTTAATGCTATGTGAAAGTTTTTATATTCATGCTTGTATCTTGGTATCAGCCAGCGGCTTGTGCAAGACTTTTGAACAGAAAATATTCTTGCCTAGGTTCCCTGAGAGATATGCTGTCATCTTTGTAAGGTGATTGGAAAAACCATTAAAATTTGAATCTGCAATGTGGTAATCCTAAAAACAATTCAGGCTTGGGGATAGGAAAGGAGGCAGTTTTTGCAAGATATCTTGTAGAGTCTTTTTTTTTTTTTTTATAACAAGTTTTATTAATTTTTTTTGTTTTACAACCAAGTGCTTGGAACTCATCATGGAGATAGGGCACTCCATGAAACAAAGTAAAAAATATAATCATACATAAACAATTTGAATTACTTCTTTAAAGATTCCCTCTCTATTTTATCAGTCAAGAAAAGAAAGAAAGAAAAAACAGAAAAAAAACAATATTGATAATATTTCCACCCGTTTTCAGGCTTAACTAACTTACAATTAACATATTCCAATTTGGCCTTATATAAACATATAGTATATAATTCGGGTACCCATATAATATAGATTGTTTTTAAGATATACATATTATTCCAATTATTCAATTTATACTTGTCTGTTAAATTCTATCTCTTATTCTATTCTATTTTACATACATATTTTATAGATAAACATAACTTTAAGTATTTTAAAACCATTTTACATTTTAGCCTAAAATAATAAAACAATAATTATTTCTAAAATAGATTTATAATATACCTATTATATATATATATGTATTTTAATATCTCTCTACTATATTCTATTTCCTGTACTCTATCAAATATTTTTATAAATCATAGTTAAATGTTTCACCAACCTCTATCCAACTCGAAATCTCAAGCATATTAGTTCAGTCAAAGTCTCTAAAAGCCATTTTTACCCATCAAATAAAATTTTAACTCTTGTAGAGTCTTCATCAGAAAGGATACTTGTCTCTGGAACTAAACTAATTGATTAATTGATTAATCATTTTATCACAAAAAGCTTGGCATTAAGTATGGTCAAGAAGCCACCAATTTGTGTCTAAGTTTCAAGACAATATACTGGTTAGGAAAAAGAAAGACCGTTCTGGCACTTTAGACATTTTGTCATTATGACAAAACCATTTATATGATGGTATGTGGGAATGACCTTGGGAGATGTGGGGGTGGGAGATGCTGCCTAGGGAACTATCAGATAAGAGGGGGGTGTAGTCAAAGAAACTTAGAAAGAACTTACAGTGAGGAAAAAAATTATTTGTTCCCCTGTTGATTTTGTACATTTGCCCACTGGCAAAGAAATGATCAGTCTATAATTTTAATGGTAGGTTTATTTTAACAGTGACAGACAGAATAACAAAAAATATATATAAAAAAATGCATTTCAAAAACGTTATCAATTGATTTGCATTTTAATGAGTGAAATAAGTATTTGATCCCCTATCGATCAGCAAGATTTCTGGCTCCTGGGTGTCTTTTATACAGGTAATGAGCTGAGATTAGGAGCACTCTGTTAAAGGGAGTGCTCCTAATCTCAGCTTGTTACCTGTATAAAAGACACTGTGATTCCAAACTCTCCACCATGGCCAAGACCAAAGAGCTGCCAAGGATGTCAGGGACAAGATTGTAGACCTACACAAGGCTGGAATGGGCTACAAGACTATCGCCAAGTAGCTTGGTGAGAAGGTGACAACAGTTGGTGCAAATGGAAGAAACACAAAATAACTGTCAATCTCCCTCGGTCTGGGACTCCATGCAAGATCTCACCTCATGGAGATGATCATGAGAACAGTGAGGAATTAGCCCAGAACTATGTGGGAGGATCTTGTCAATGATCTCAAGGCAGCTGGGACCATAGTCACCAAGAAAATAATTGGTAACACACTACGCTGTGAAGGACTGAAATCCTGCAGCACCTTCAAGGTCCCCCTGCTCAAGAAAGCACAGGTACAGGCCCATCTGAAGTTTGCCAATGAACATCTGAATGATTCAGAGGAGAACTGGGTGAAAGTGTTGTGGTCAGGTGAGACCAAAATCGAGCTCTTTGGCATCAACTAAACTTGCCATGTTTGGAGGAGGAGGAATGCTGCATGTGACCCCAAGAATACCATACCCACCGTCAAACATGGAGGTGGAAACATTATGATTTTTCTGCTGAGGGGACAGGACAACTTCACTGCATCAAAGGGATGATGGACGGGGCCATGTACCGTCAAATCTTGGGTGAAAACCTCCTTCCCTCAGCCAGGGCATTGAAAATGGGTTGTGGATGGGTATTCCAGCATGGCAATGACCCAAAACACATGGCCAAGGCAACAAAGGAGTGGCTCAAGAAGAAGCACATTAAGGTCCTGGAGTGGCCTAGCCAGTCTCCAGACCTTAATCCCAGAGAAAATCTGTGGAGAGAGCTGAAGGTTTCAGCTGCCAAATGTCAGCCTCGAAACCTTAATGACTTGGAGAGGATCTGCAAAGAGGAGTGGGACAAAATCCCTCCTGAGATGTGTGCAAACCTGGTGGCCAATTATAAGAAACATCTGACCTCTGTGATTGCCAGCAAGGGTTTTGCCACCAAGTACTAAGTCATGTTTTGCGAAGGGGTCAAATACTTATTTCACTCATTAAAATGCAAATCAATTTATAACTTTTTTGAAATGTGTTTTTCTGGATTTTTGTTGTTGTTATTCTGTCTCTCACTGTTAAAATAAACCTACCATTAAAATTATAGACTGATCATTTCTTTGTCAGTGGGCAAAGGTATAAAATCAGCAGGGGATTAAATAATTTTTTTCTTCACCGTACCTAAATTATCAGGTGGTAAAAGAAATGGCAGGAATTTTGTATTTTCAGACTTGCAAGATTTTGTTAATAAAGTAGAATTAGTTCATCTGATCATGTTTCCTGTGGATTATCTGAAAAAGCTGAGATCAGTCTTGGAAATCTAAAAGTAATATTTTATTTTAATATCCTAATACTTTCTGTAAACTAAATTAAAAATATGATTATTCTCCCAGACCTTGGGATTGGATAGTTGTTGAGTTCCTACAATTGTTTTGCTTTGTTTTGTTTCTGTGTGATATAGAATTGCCTCATGCCTATAGTTACTTTGAATTGTAAGTCACACAGAATCATTAAAATAGATAGATAGATAGATAGATAGATAGATAGATAGATAGATAGATAGATAGATAGATAGATAGATAGATAGATAGATAGATAGATAGATAGATACCTCTTACAGTAGGTAACTAGATCCATCTGGCATAATGATTGAAATCAATATATATCATGATTAACCATAACCTCAGACTATATTTTTGACTTTGGCTTAATGTCTCGTGGAAAACCAGTTGTGGTTTATAAAACATTGCTATGATTTGGTATGCAGTGGAAACCCAAGCAACTGTGGTTTATTCAATTAATCATGTATGAACATAGTCTATCTTGTCAGTATATGCAAGAGAGAAATCCAAACACAACTGTTTTCATTATGAGTGACCCATTTACATAAAACTATATACCCGAATTCTTTATTCATCTTGACTTAGAGTGAACAGCAGTATGCTAATGCATACTTTCTATTTATTAGTATAAAATTAATTAAGACACAATAGTATATTATGACAAAATAAAAAGCTGTGGCTCCTGTGCAAGATAAAGTTCACAGGCTAAGTTATTGCTGGCCTGCAGTTTCGATGCGATTGAGAAAATAAACCTGGATCTCAGATTTGAATATCACAATAAACTATTATTTTGTTAATTTTATTCCCTTGGGAAAATTGAAAAGAAATCGGCTGTATGTTCAGTAGCTTATTTACTATTCAACTATCTAGAGAGTCCTGGCTTATTCAGCAAATGCAGCCACTAAACAGAAAAAGATAGTTGTGCTTGCATTGAAGTGGCATATATTTGAAGGGGGGAAAAAACCACCTAGTAAAGAATTATGAGATAAACCTAATCCTTTTTCAGAGACATGTTTTGTTTTTCGTACAGGATGCCCATGTATACCGTCGCATGTAAACAGTAAAAGACTATGCAAAAACTCTGATAAGTAGTCGGTAGGTAGAAAGACAGATTTTTGTAGCCCCCCCCCCCCAAAATCAGTTGTACAGAATGAAGCTCAGCTAATATTTTAGTTTTTAATGGTAGGCAACCTAAATGAAACATATTTTTATGAAACAAAAACTTCAAGTTATTTATATTATTTACTTATTAAATTTTAATCCTATTTTTATTACTTTATAAATAACTCAAAGCAGTGAGCATACTTAATACTCTTTCATTCTCCTATTTCCCCCACAAAAACAACAGTCCTGTGGGGTAGATTGGGCTGACACAGATTGATCACTTCAAGGTCACCCAGCCAGCTTTCATTTCTAAGGCAAGACTAGGACTCCCCTTCTCCTGGTTTCTTGACCAGCACCTTAACCACTAAAGCAAACTGGTTCTCATGTGAATCATTTTTATTCTATGGAGTATACGATAAGGTTGTACCATGCTGGGAAACCTGAGTAATCCAGATCTGATATGTATTGTCCTTAAGCCCTTTCTCACATCTCTTCCATACTTGACTAATCCTTTTATCATGCGTGTAAGAAATCATTAAGAAGTTCATTTCAGTTGCTAAGTAATTTTCTTGCTAATTAAACATGCTGACATAAGAAATGGAAGATTAGGCAAAATAAGACAGTATTGGACAAAGTAAAAACGTGGTTAAGTCCTGAGATGGAAGTAACTTGTATCAAGCCCTTCTGGAAATTTTCCATAAAAGCAGGACTTTCTCTCTCTTTCTAATAGCATATAATTTCAAAACCAAAGATATGTATGAACTTCTCTCTCGTTTTCAATCCATCTCTGCAAAGGATATGGCACGTGTTATGGGCCCTGAGGTTCTGCTCAAGAAGGTAGCATCTAATTAAGTAAATTCAATTTTATTTATTAGTTTTGTATTGATGGCTGTCTGTGTGGCATTCAAAAATAAATTTAAAAATCTGCATAATGGATCCAACTGGATATTTCTCTATAATATCTTTCATCAGGAAGCAGTAGCTGAGATTTGTCTATCTGCCTAGATACCAACTTGCACAAGAACAAAATCTTTTCAACCTATCCAGGCTAGTTCACTTTATACTGGCAACAAGTCTTGGTAATTTCAATGAATAAGTAAAAGAGGTTAAGAATGTCATCTTCCAGTTTAACCTCCTCAGGTCACATCTTAGATAATGCAGAAGCTGACTGGGAATTTTCACTTTTAGAATAATTGGTACCCTTGGGGACCTTCCTCCCAAGGCAGATACAAGCTTCAAATGAATGATTTTCATCAAAGCAAATATGAAAGACGTGGGATTAAAGTCCATTTTTTCATTTGGTATAAACATTTTCCTCCAGCAACTAATCTTTCCCTTAAAAGAAGCATTGTGCCAAAAGAAATTTCACATCTTTTTTCATGTCGCCACAGTGAAATATGTGTTTCTTTGGGCTTATGTCATGTCCCACTAATGTGGCACAAAACCCTGCTAATTACTTTAAAGGAGACATGGTTATGATGTTGGCTTTGCCCCATTCCCATTCTGCAGCTGAAGCTCTATTTAGCTGTTCCAGTTTGTAAAAATAATAAATTACTTTTAAAACTGATATTTGCCCTCTTGTCCCAATGCAATTTTTGCTCTAGATGCAAAGCGATGTGTTTTGTCAACGATGCAGTCAGGACAGAGCCCAACATCTATTTGCTATGTAAGGCTGCTATGGTCACACCCCTTCCCCTCTGATCACAGGGAATTGTCCTCCATGGCCATCTCAACCTTAGGACCGATGGGATGTCTGGCTTCCATAACTATCTTCTCTGGGGCTTGGGGCGAAGAGGAAAGAAACCTTGCAAGGGTCTTAATTAGACAGCTGGAGGGTAGTTCAGATTGCTGCCGTCAGAGGTGTGCTCACCAAGACAGCTCACAAAGCTTGTGCATCTTTTCCAGGCTGTTAAAATGGAATCCCTCCTCATATGAAATACCTTCAAGTTTGCTGAGGGGTGGGGGAAGATGGGGGTGGAAGGAAAGCAGATGCATCATCAGAAGGATTCCTTCCAGGACCTGCATGTTCTCTTCCAGCCTCTAGATATCCCCTGACTCACCCGAATCCAGGTTCCAGCTGTAGCCATTGCAAACCTTGGCCAAGATCAGCACTTGGTTAAACCCAGATTTAGTCATTCTGCACAGCCACGTAGGACTCAATTTGTTCACCTGCAGGAAAATGGGCAAGCTTAAGTCAGGCATTGCATCTCTGCTGGGAAGGAAGCAAAGGACACCTTCTTGCCAAGGAAAGGACCAATTTTTAATTTTTCAGGGTCTTTGTGTGGGAGTGTTTCTGGACCATCCAGCTGGGTACCCAGTACAGTACTATATCACTTTAAACACTGCTCCCATTTTCCCAGATGGAATTTAGAAGGAAAAGGGTTTGCGTCACTGAGTAATAGATAAGTGATATATTCTTGACAAGCGCTATTATCACCAAACTAAATCTTTGCTATAGTACATGCCCGCTTCTCACCCCTTGCAACTTCCTGGGCAGTGAGAGCAAAGGGGGCTCTCAACCATATCTCACTCTCCTAATACTCTTCCCAAATCTGATGATTGCTGATCTCTAGGCTGCCAGGACTGGGTGGGATGGCAAGAGACGTCTGTGTGAAGGCTGCTATTAAAGTTGGTTTTAGCACTCTTGTAAACCTGTGTTTAAAAATAGCCTGAAATACAACTGACAGATGGGGAGGGGGAAGAGCAGCACAGAGAAAGAAGAGAGTCATTGTATGACCTCTGCAGTGCTTGTCAACTTTTAGACATCAGTTTAGCACTCTTCTTTAAAAAATACCTGACAGGAGCAGGGAGTGGTTACTCGGTGCAGTGGGAGAGCTCTTTTCTACTTCACATCATAGGTACTCACTCATCAGTCATTTTTCCAAGATGCTTTTCAATTAATTGGCATGATTCTAGAACAATACTATTCCAGAATTACACTAAACAAAAGTGCAAAAAAGCCTGACCTATCAGTTGATATCAGCTAGCCAGATTCTTTGAATGCAGCCCTTCCTTCCTTCCTTCCTTCCTTCCTTCCTTCCTTCCTTCCTTCCTTCCTTTCTTCCTTCCTTCCTTCCTTCCTTCCTTCCTTCCTTCCTTCCTTCCTTCCTTCCTTCCTTCTTCCCTGCCTGCCTGCCTGCCTGCCTGCCTTACTCTCTCTCTCCCCCCTTTACAGTATATTTCATCACTGCGAAGCAGTGAACATGCCTAATAAGCCAACATCTTATGTTCCCCACAAAAACAATCCGGTGAGGTAGGTTAGGCTGAGAGAGAGAATGACTGACCCAAAGTCACCCAGCCAGCTTTCAGATACCTTTGCACCTTGCTTGTACAAAATCATAGCATATTTTGGCCTGTAGGTAAACCTACCACTCTTGATTCCTCTCCAGCTACATCCCACATTTAGCATGATCAGTAGTTTTTCTTTTTGGTAACCTTAAAGCTGTAATGACAACTTCACTCACCAGCCTCATTATGAGTGCAGGTGAAAATTTGCTGCCAGGGCAGCGCAGTTCAGGTTGGCACATCTTTTTTTTTTTTTTTTGTCATCTCAAGGAGTGGAGGAATGCACTTTAACACAGCTGTAAAGAAGAGCTCTGTAGCATGCATTTTTTCTACACTGGTGGTTTAGACTGGGTTTTATTCATTTTTTCATTCACTTTTTATACAGTTTACTGCCCAAACTAACATTGTTTTCTGAGTGACAGCAGAACAGTACAGTTTTTTTCCCCATCAGGTTTTTGTTTATTCTGCTCCCTTCTCAATGTTCATTTGTGGCCCTTTGTATGAGAACAGCCAGAGGAGCACTGTCAGACCTGCCCCAACGTAGACATTTAAGAAAGAACGACCCTCGACTCAATTTGATTGAAGTGATGGGTTCTTTTTACTAAAGTTAAGTGGTTGCAGCAAAAGTAAAGCTAAATCTGAATATTCCCACGCAAAGGGCCTCCCTGGCCCTCTCCACTTTGACCAGTCCATCAGTGCCCAATAGGATGCCTTTTGGATGTTTTGGGAACGGCTGGAATGTTTGGTGCCTCTCACTGCAACTTTGTATTCGGTTCTCAGGCCAAGTGTCCTTGGAGGCTGGTTCATTCCGGTTTGGCACCTCTGATTCTCCTGCCGATTGTCTTCTGATTCCCAGGCCCACATGTTACCACCCCAAATTCTTTCCCCCTCCCTTGAGATTTATGGCAGGATGCCAGTGAAAGGAAGAAGCTGAAGATAGCAGACCTGATTGCTTCTGATTTAGGAAATTCCTAAACTTTTATTCAACTTCTGAAATGAGTACCCAGTGATATCTGGTGGAGGAAAGCCTCCTATATGACCTGCATCTGTTTCCGCCAGGTTTTCACTGTTATTACTTCTTTCACTACCAAGGAAAAGTAGCAGAAATAAATACAGAAATGAAAGGGAAATTAGTTTTGTATGCCCAGGAAAGTATTTAGTATATTTCTACCCGAGAGGGTAAAAGAGGTGACAATGAATAAAATTTGAGTACAATTTGGGATTTGCGGTGTGAACTTACGCAAGGTAGCAGATGTTGCAGACCGGGTTTTTTCCAGCAAGTTTGTTGTTTTAAGGAAAATGTATAGGAACAGTGCTTTGAATTATAGAATTTTCATTCAAATATGGAGTTAAAGGTGGATGTTAAATGCAATATGAGCAGTAAATAATGGGAGTAAAGCATTATGAGAATAAATGGCTTGCTTCAAAATTGGTTTGAAATTGAGCAGGGAATAAAATAAGGATCTGATGTTTAACACATTTTTGAATAAATGTCTAATGAATGCCTGTGGTAATGATGGGGACATGGATGTGTGTGTGTGTACTTTTGTATACAGATGATTCCATGTTACACGAGAACATGAAGGATTTGCAGCAAATGTTAGGTAAATTATATAACGCACAGAGGGGAAGGAACTGAAAAATAATGTGTCAGAGATCAAGGTAGTTGTATTTTGACAGGGGAAAGGGAATAAATGATTGCAGGTTATAAATACATGGAAACAAAATAGAGCAATTGAATGAATTTGTGTACTTTGGTAGTTTATTAAAGGGTATGAAAATGAATAAAGAAATTTTAACATATGCAACTGTTTGTTGAAAGGTCATAGATAAGCGGTAATCTATTGCAAGTAAAGACTAAAGAACTTAAAGTGGCTGCAGATGGGTGTGTTTCTGTCTACCTTATTATATGAAAGTGAGAGTGGGATGTGTAAAAAGACATGTAAAAGTAAACTGAATGAATGCAATGGGAATGGGCTATTTAGTGAATGTGCGTGGTAAAAGAAGGGATAGGCTCAAGAATGAATGGATGATGAATGAACATACAAAAATGAGCCAAATCACCTCATAACATCTTTTGTACTGGTCATAGAAAGGGAATTAATGAGGATGAAACTGTAAAATTAATATACGAAGAATTGAGGGGAGATGAAAACTGAAAAGGTTGTGGCTGACCAAGTTAATGACATTTTCAGACAGTAAGGTGGAAAAAAAAAAGGCAATTATGAATCAATGTATGGATATGGGGAAAGCAAGATAAGAAGATATGGAAAAGTAAAATGACTGGTATTGGTATAAGCTACATTTAATTAGATTTTTCTTATCTCTTGTTTCATGCCTTTAATTTCTTTTGCCCCATGTTTCCTACTCTTTTTTGCTTTCCACAACATTACTTAACCCAAAGGAGAATATTATAAAAGATATCACATACAATAGTACAAGATATAAAAAAGATAAAACCTCCTTCAGTTCAAGCTAAAATCCTTGTAACTTCATGAACATCTCCACGGAGATTTCTCGGCTTCTATAGCAAAGTGGTTTGCTACTACCCTTTTCCAGTATGTATTTTTCAACTTCCCAGTCTAATTTACAACCAAGGTATTTCCTGGATATTCTCCATCCCAGTCCTGACCATTCCCAGTCTTACTTTCCATCTATGCCTTCACAAAGCCCACCAGTTTCTGCCTTCGGCTGACAGGCAAAGAATAAATTGTATAAACTGTATTAAGAAATATTCATTTCAAATATTAGATTTTTTTAGTTAAGATTGAAATTAAAATTGGGAATGGGCTGTTCTTGAAAATCAATAGCTTTGAAATATAGTGATAAGATTCTTCATATACATATATTGTCATGTCTTCTTGTCCTACTAGCAGAAATATAAATACAAGAGGCTGCTGTATAAAGTCCAGTATCCTATTTCCAAGAGGGAGAAATAAAATTTGGGAGGAAGCACAGAAGCCGAATTCAAGGGCAATACTTCTCTTTCTCTTATTTTTTCCAATCATATTTTGTGGTGCCTGAAGCAGAAGATCAAAATTATGCTCTGCATGATGCCAGAAATATAAATTAAAACAAGATACTCACATACTATAGATTAACATTTAGCTTCTTGTAAAGATAATTCCAACCACAGTATATAGAAAGTGAATGTCTCCAGTCAATCACACATCATGGGGGTGTGATTATGCCCACTTTCTGGATTACAACCCAGAAAAAAGTATAGTGGGATTTCAGTTTTTCTGCAAATGCACCCTCCCCTCCCCCATCACCCCCCCCCCCAATGAACTAGATTGTGTAGAGGCAATTGTTGGTGCTTCTAAGTAAAAGGAACTGACAGACCTAATCATTCTTGTAATTAATTTCCTTACTGGGGTTATTTGAATTATCTCCTGAATATTCATGACTATCAGCACTTTTCCACTCTTCATTTGAAGTAATGTATTCCTATGTTTGATAAATCAGCCTTGGAGGTGACATTTCTTTTCCAGTATCAAGACTTGGCTGAAGCAACTGAAATACATTAAATCAAGAAGGAGGAGGTCCTCAGGATTCGCTCACTATCAGAATTGACTAGTCTGTTGAATTTGGAGCCTTGTGATTGTATCCGTATGACAAGTTGCTTGAAGAAGAAGAAAGCAATTCTTTCAGACTTTAGCATAGCTGCTAATAGACTGTGTTATCCAAAATAAGTTAATATTCATGGATTTTTGTGAGAGCTCCATCTTTGAAAAGGAAGAGGGGAAAGAAATGTAAAAAAAAAAAAAAACCTAGTTAAAGGAAAACTCTTAGATTAAAGGAAAAGTCATTGCACTTTTTCAATGAAGTTGACTGCTCTTTCGATCTACCCTACTTTACATGGCAGAAATTGCAGGATTTGTTCTAGTCTCTGTTTTGGTCCAAGCTTTTGATACAAAATTCCCTCCCTGCCTAACTCAATCCTGCTACTCTCCCTTTTGGAACTCTTCTAACCTCAAGTATGGGATTCTGTTTTGCAGTCAAAGTATGATATTAACAGAAGAGTTGGAAGGGACCTTGGAGCTCTTCTAGACCAACCCCCTGCTCAAGCAGGAGACCCTATACCATTTCAGACAAATGACTGTCCAACCTCTTCTTAAAAGCATCTAGTGATGTAACACCCATAATTTCTGAAGGCAAGTCATTCCATTGGTTAATTGTTCACACTGTCAGGAAATTTCTAGGTTGCTTCTCTCCTTGATTAGCTTTTATTCATTGCTTCTTGTCCTGCCTTCAGTGCTTTGGAGAATAGGTTGACCCCCCCTCTTCTTTGTGGCAGCCCCTTAGATATTGAAACATTGCTATCATGTCAGCCCTAGTCTTTCTTTTTATTAGACTAGACCAGGGGTAGGCAACCTTGGCTCTTTTATGACTCGTGGACTTCAACTCCCAGAATTCCTGAGCCAGCATAGCTGGCTCAGGAATTCTGGGAGTTGAAGTCCACGAGTCATAAAAGAGCCAAGGTTGCTTACCCCTGGACTAGACATACCCAATTCCTGTAACTGTTCTTCACATGTTTTAGCCTCCAACCCCCTAATAATCTTTGCTGCTCTTCTCTGCACTCTTTCTAGAGTCTCAACCAGTGGTGGGATTCAGCCGGTTCGCACCACTTCGGCAGAACCGGTAGCTAATTATTTGTTGCCCAGGCCCAGAATGGACTTCCGGAAGCAGCATCCACAGAGAAATGGTTGGTCACATATTTGAATCCCACCACTGGTCTTAAGATCTTTTTTATATTGTGGTGACCAAAACTAGATGCAATATTCCAAGTGTGGTCTTACTAGTGCAGTAAGAAATGGTACTAGCATTTCAACATGATCTTAATTCTATCCCTCTCTTAAGGCAGCCTAGGATCGCATTGGCTTTTTTGGCAACTGCAGCACACTGCTGGCTCATATTTAAGTGGTTGTCTGCTAGGACTTCTAGAGCCCTCTCACAGTTACTGCTATCGAGCCAGGTAATCTATACCTGTTCATTTGGTTTTTCTTGCCTAGGTGTAAAGCCTTACTTTTTTCTCCATTGAGTTTCATTTTGTTAGATAGGGCCCAGTGTTCAAGTGGTTTGAGATCCTTCTGGATCTTGAGCCTCATCTGGAAATATAAAATTCCCCTTCTATCCCTTTGTCTAAATTGTTTATGAAGATGTTGAAAAGTACTGGGCCTAACAGAGAACCTTGGGGGGAATCCCACTACATACTTCTCTCTCCATTTAGATGCAGTTCTGAGTACTACATGTTGAATGCGGTTGGTCAGCCAATTACGAATCCATCTGGCACTGATGCTATCTAACCCACATTTTTCTATCTTAGCGAGTAGTAGGTTGTGGTCTAGTTTATCAAATTAATGTAGCAAGAACAAGGGGGGAATAAAATGCATTCTAAAGCAGAAAAATCCTCACAATTTCTTATTCTGTTTCTCTTTACTGTGCTCTTTCGCAAGTGTAATTCCATTTTCACAAAGCAAAAAGGCCTGCTTACAACTGGCCTAGGCTCAGTTCTGCTAATATGTATAGCATTCAACTCAGCATCCCCCCCCCCGTCTCAGTTAAGTGTGGGTGAATTTGCTCGTCACTTCTTTGTAAAGTCTGCATTCAACCACCCACCTCCTAGCTTGGTGCACAGCCACCCCATATTTATGGTGAGAGCAAAGAGAGAGGTTTCGTCAGAATACCCCTGTGTGGTGCTCTGTCCTGAATAAGTTCCGTTCGAATAAAACCTTTAATTGTAATGTCTTCCTTTGTGTCAAGTGAGGATAACCTCATTTCTGAAAAGGTTTGAGAATTCTGGCACTTCCTATATTCATTTTGGGAAAGAACTCCTCACCGTGGCTGAAAGGAGTTAATTAATCCATCCTCCACTTCAAACTCTCTGGAGAACCAAGGTCTAATATGTGTCCGCTCAAATGCTGCACACTCATTTCCCATTATTGATTGCCTGCTTGACATAGTGAAGGTGTTAAAGCAGAAGGTGGGCGAGTGGAGTTCTAGTTTTCTCCTTGGAAAACTAGAACTCTAGCAGCAGCTGCACCCTTGACACAAAAGAAAGCTACAGGAGAGCCTTAAATAGAAAGGGTGGCGAATCTGAGCAAACAAGCTTTCAGCTCCCTGCCTTGTTCTTCCTTTTCTTCTGGTTATTTCTGTCTCCCCTTCCTCCTCCCTTGCCTGCTGCAGCCTGAAATTACAATGTTACAAAATGTTTTTATGATGGGAAATGGTACATTTCAGGCAAAGCAGCAATTACAGAAGCAAGGATGAAAATTCAGAAGGGTTCTTACCAGGAGGTCGAATGAAGGAAAACAGTGCGACGCTGGATTTGTGTGCTGTCAAAGATATTGTTGAGTAGGACATACGGAGCCCAAATGATCAGCAAGGGCTTTTGTAGCTTCTTCTTCACCAGCTTTGTGGAAGTAATCTAATGTCTTGTATTAATTGGCAGGAAGAAGAATGCCATTTAGATTTCTCATCTCAGATGCCAAAGTGACTTGGGCCAAACCTGTTGATATTTTTGACAGTACCCAATGCATGCCAGGCAGCATATGCACCATCTCATCATAGACACCAAAGAGAAGCATCTCTACAAAGAGGTTCCAGCTTTCATCTAATCTTCTGCTCAGCTCTGCCAAAGTCTTCCTTTCAATATGCAGTATACCAGTCTTCCCTTAATGGTATGGGATAGAATATGTCATCTTTTCCAATCTCTTGATAGCTTCATTTGAAATGTTCCGGAGATCTCTATCAGAAGACTATCTTCTATCTACTATTAGATCCTCTTAGGAATCATGTACCGACCACACTGGGATATTAAGAAGCATGAGTGTTATTTTGCCAAAACTCACTCTTGCCAATCATTATTCTTTTCCTTGGATGGGGGCAATTATGCAATTCTCATAATTTCAATTATGCAGCCAATGGATAATTGCGGACTGTGGAAGCTGTCTTCTAGACTAGCAGTTCTCAACTGGGGGACCATATGGCCTCTTGGGGGCTTTATGATGTTTTAAGGGAGCCATAGGTATAAAAAAAACATGTAATGAGGGCCATGGTGAATGCTGAGAGGACCACAGAAAAGCAAAGTGTATTATATTGCAAATACTGTCTTGTTGATACCAGAAAACACACCAGTTACTGTCTCGTGTCCATATGTGGTAATGGGACATGGATGGGGAGGCACGGGAGAAAAACAAGGTTGGAAGGGGGCCACGAGTGAAGAAAAAAAAAGGTTGAGAAACACTGGTCTAGACTCTAGCCCATCTGGTTGAACCCACGGTGGAGAAGGCAATACATCTCTTCACAATATCTGGATAGCTTCGCCAATAAGAGTACCGTACACGCAAGCCATTTTCTTCATCATTTTGCAGTTTTATTTTAAAATTCTTGAAACTTAACATTCCACAGGTATTAAGAATTTCACCACAAGAAGAAAAGAATTCTACAAAAATATATCATACAGTGCACAAGGGGCAGAAGAGGGAGAAGAAAGACACAGTGATCCTGCACACATGCTAAAGGTTTCATAAATATTCCACTTCCATGAGAGAAACTGCAAGTATATACTGTCACATGTTACAAATAAACACACACTTATTCTGCCACAAGTAGCCTCAAGTAGTGATGGGTTTCCATGGCACATACAGCAAAGGAGGCATTTGTTACATGTGACAGTGATGGAAGCAGTGGCGGAAGAGAAATTGCTTGCCCATAGTTGCCCTTAATTTAGTAGCCACACTGCCCTTCCTTTAACCATGCCTGCTAACAATCCTCCATCCTCACCCTGTGCTTGGCCATCTCATAGTGTTTCAGGAAATAGACTATTTCACTAAAAAAAAGGAAAACAAAAATTCACAATTATACCATGATGCTGTATTTCTAGTGCCACGCTTGAGAGAAAATTGTACCATTAAAAAATAATTAAAACTTTTTAATGCTGATAGCAGAACTCATTCCTGACTGGACACCATGCTGAATCTCATGCTGGTACCCCATGCTTGACTGCCCACTTTTATTCTAGATGTTCACATCAGTTTCCTACATGGAAATGATAGCAGCACAAGACATTTTTCACAACTGAGGTAGTGGGCAAGAGATGGGAGTGGAGCAATTTAAGGAAACAAAAACTAGGGGGAAAGCAGAGAAATGAACAGCAGTTTTCACCACATTCTACTACCCTTTCCCCGTTGTCCTATTGCTTTCTCCCCTTCTCTGAAATATTTACCTGCATATCTTGAAGCCTTTCCTCATTTGAATTTAGTTACAGCAAAAACATGCCCCGCAACCCCTTTTTCAACATCTATTGGCTAGTGGGTCCTTGTACACTACTTTATGTGGCCATTATGTCATAGAACACTGAACAGCAACCATCTAGGAGTGGTGATGGGGCTGCTGCATGGTGAAGTGGGACAGAGGAAGTCAGCTCCCTGCTGCTTCATTGCACAATTCTCTCCATGACTCTCAGCTATTGTTCTGGTTTGCTTTTGAATCTGGGTTTAGTGCCTTCTGGAATGACACTGAATCTGTGCATCAGCTGATATCAGGAAGCGTCTTAGTACACCCATGAAACAAAAGTGAGTTTTGATAGATGGCTAAACCCAGTGGTCAAAATATCTATTAAAATTCACTTCTTTGCCAGTCCCATCCTCACCCAATGTTAAAGAGAGTGGATAATAGATGTTTTCTTGCCAGGTAATGACCTTCAGTGGAAGAGAGAAATAAACCAGAGGAATTCTCCAGTCCCTGTCCTTAACTTGCTCCATACTTTGTAAATAAGGACAGTTTCATTTATAGATCTAAAGGCTGGCATTGTGCTTCTGGGAAGACAGGGATCACCAGTGGGGCAGCAAATGTTATGCCATTATAATTTTCTCTTGGCCCAAAGATAGCCCTTTAAGTTGATACAAGGAAGAACCTACAATCAATCTCTTCCCCAACAATGGACAGTTTGCCATGGCTGGAATGACTGATTATTTACCATGAGGGAGGTATAAGTGGATGCAATTGGGACAGAGTCGGAGTGGAACAAAACTTTATTGTTTTATCATTTTTGAAGATATTTATAGGGAAGGGCAGCATAGAAATGAGTAATTGGAATCCATGGGATCTTTAGCTTCTTCTCTTGGTTAAACTGAATCATTATTCAGTGGTGCAGATTTAGACCTAGTACATATATAAATAAAAAACAATTATTGGGGACTTCCAAGGAAAAAAAATGGCAAACTGAAGACAACCTTGCAAAAAGCAGAGCTGATGGCCACAGTGAAAGAAAGAGCTGGCGAGTAAACCAGCTCTTCATAATTCCTCTGTGGATAAGGAGAGCAACTGAGATCACCCACAAGTGCTCCAGCCAGTTGCCCTCCACAAGGAGACTGCAAGACAGTGGAGCCAGTGCATTTAGCACTCTGGGAGATGAGGAAATAGCCATCTTGCTCAAATCACAATCAGCGCCTTTGAAACACTAAGTTTGTATACGTCCTTTTCTAATCACTTTCAGACATTGCTTCTTAATTGGTTTTCAGCTGTTAGGCTCTTTTGATTCACATGTTTTATAGTACTGGCTGAGTTTCCTTCAATACTTAGCAGAATAAATTTTAAGTACAGTTTAAAGGCCTTTTTAATGGGATGGACAGCAAAAAGGTGATTAAAACTTTGAAAGTTACAAACAGTCTGAGGCACCAGATAAATTTGAAATAAGATTTTGGAATGAAATATAAAGAATCCTTCCTTTGGAAAGTGCTTTTATTTTGAATTCTTAAAAAAAAATAGGATAGACTTTAAAAATTGGGCACTAGAGGGAACAAGAAAGAAGTAAGGGTTTACAATTGAAAATGAACACTCAAACTCAACTTGCTAATACAAAATGAAATAAAGAATTTTAACCCTGAACCTATTGAAGGATATTTTTGAACTATGGACACAAGATAATTTTAAGAAGGTCTGTCTCTGTAGATAGTGTTTAGAAGATGATACAGAACAGGACCAAGCGTTACTTGGCATGATTGAGACCAATTTCAAAGTGGCTTTAAAAATGACAGGCTATAAGAATGACATGGAAAACGATGTTACACTGGACATACTAAAGAAACCAGCTGATGCCTTAATAACTAAAACAGATATATAAATAACAAATCAAAAGGGTGACCTGGATAATTTTCCTACACTGGATTTACAAAAGAGGTTTGTTAAAGCTTTGAACAGTTTTGTGACAAGGGACAAAGAAAAAATGAAAAGGAATCAATTATTTGAAGGGACTAAAGATGAAGATGGCTGGAGGTGAGAAAAAGGAATATAAAGTCAGTTTATTTGATCAAAGTTAAAATAGATTTTAATGGACTTTTGTTGACATCAGGACTGAAATTAAAACATTTTATGAATTTGTTTATATATAAGAGATGGGTTATGGGAAGAAGAGATCGTGTGTTGTATATTAAGAGAAGGTGATAAGTTACTAAATTGTTTATACGTAAGGATAAATTAATTTATTTAAAAAAAGATATTGGCATGAAAACAAATAGGAAAAATATTACAGTGTCATAGCTTTTTCTTGGAAAATATAAACCCAAGTGGCTTTTGTTTCATGGGTTGTTTGGGTCCCAGTTGATATTTGCCCGATGCTACCATTATAGCTCTCACGTCTGCAATATGGCCAACAAGAGAATTAGCACCCGACAAAGAAATCTGATTACATGTAGCAGGGATAGAAAGTACATTCATTCTGCAGTGTAACCACCCCCACTGGGAAGCTCTGTGTAGTTATGCACTTACAATTAACAGCATTTAATGTACTATCACTGATGCAGAGGTCAACAAAAATAAATAATGGCACAGAAGACTCTAAGGATTCCAATGCAGTGAAGTTAAAGAAGCTTTTTACGGAGCTGTACATATTGTCACGGAGGCAGAACTGTCTACACTATGTATGCTTATGGCAGAGCCATTCTCTCATGACCAGACCTCTTAGACCTCAGCATAGCCCATCATAGTAATCATTGTTGGCTTCTTTTTCCTCCTATTAGGTGGAAAAATCTCTTTACCTGTCCCATTCCAAGTACAAACTATGGAAGGAGAAGTCTCTTTCTGCTCCCCTGGTTTAGCTGGGTCAAGGCAAGGGCAGGAGGAACCCTAATGAAGAGGAGATGAGACCGTCCAACCAGGGGCTTCAACCACCCCTTTCACATGGAAAACCTTGGAGCAGCAAATCTAGGGTTTGTGCATAGCTTTGCCATGTGCCAAAATAAAGCATGTATCCAAACCAGGAATGGATGAATGCTGGCTGCTGCCCACAACATGGCTTCTCCTCCCTCTCACCCACCTCAATTTTCAGTTTTGCTTTACCCTGCCTGCTTCCTTTGGCGGCATCTCTGCTTTGCCTACCCAACAGTTTCCCGTGCTACCTCCTCCTATTCCGGCTGGGAGAAATAATTTTAGAACAACTTGGTTATGACCTTTGCAGCTGCTCCATCTCTTTTCCCCATATAAGTAACCCATCAAATGCTAACATGGATTGTGTTTAATGTCTTAAAAGTAACAGCTGAGCTATTTTAAGCTATGAGCTGCTTGGAAGGTGGGGATAAAATTCTTCTATCTCAGCTGACCGGAGAATCAGTGGAATTCCAATTATTACCCAAGAAAGTAAAGCAAAGCATGAGAAAGGAATTTTGGAAAGAAAAAAAATGTAAGTGTAAAACACATTGGATTTTGAAACAGTTATGTTCAAAACAGCTATACCCACTGTAGTCAAAAAGCCCTTAGAAACAAATACAGTATACAGTTATATATTGACCAGGCCTTTTTAAGCTGGCTTAGAGTCAAGCAGGCATGAGCAAAGGACAGGAACAGTTCAAACAGTAAACACAGCAATGCCCTTAATTACAATGAGGCATGTAGAAGAAAAGTCTCTGGTGGAATACCCATCAACTGAATCCCATGCTGAAGATTTTTGCATTTTTCATTTCATTTGCTAAAACATCTTTAGTCAGACTTGCTGACATCACTCTGTTTTAACAGCATGAGGATTAATATTTTTAAAGGTTAGAGAACACAATTTTGTTGAGGAAGAATACTCATCTTCTTCAAACACATATCAAGGGAAGAGAATAACAGGCATAGAAAAGGTAAACATTTAAGTAGTTAAGCACCTAACCAGTTTTTCACCTTCCCTCCCAAGGTTTATATCGACACAATTTTTTCTTTACTTCCAGTGATGGGCAATCTTAATAATATTTCTGCCGCATGTCTTTTTCTTATTTTACTTCACATGCTACAGCACCATCCATTCCAACTTCTCTTTAGTTTTGATGAAGATGGTGGATTAGGGCTTATGCGTTGCTAAAATAAAAGCAGCTCTGTGTACACACATTAAAATATGACATTTATAAACAAGCTGAAAAGAGCTCAGTTGATTGATTTTGGCATTTCAAACCCAGGCAAAGAGGATACAGTTATGGTGGGGGTTGGTTATTTTTTTGTTTTTTGTTTTTTTGGTTAATAAGCGTGCCTGGGTGGTCTGTGGTTTCCACTAGGAATCTTGGTAGTCACATTCTAACTCTGTGCTATTGTTATAATTAATAAAATATAGAGCTTTATAGTTCTTAACTAACTAGATGATGATCCCTTTGCCCCAAACAAGCAGAAGGGATTACTAACTTCATATTACTACATAAAAATAAACTATAAAGTTATTTCACTTGAATAAGAAATTTATGCTGGCATTATTATGGCAATTAATTCTTAATTTAAAAATAGATGTAACTCCATACTTAAATAAGTGACACTTTAAAATAATTTCCTGTGTATCATATCCTTAAGCAGATGAAATAATGAAAACATTTTAATTGTTATTAAGTATACTACAAAGAAAGGAGAGGGATAAATACAAATAACAATGGCAAGTTTCCTTTATTCCTTTCTCAATTAAAATAAAATGACAACAGCTTCCCCTTCCTATCCCTCATTTTCAATAGTACAGGATCCCTATACTCCTTTGACTGTTTGGTGATTCTAAGAGTGGAATTCTAAATGCAACAATGAAATTTAATTCTGAGTGTTCATAGGGTTGAAGTGACTTGAAATATGAAATGTTACTCATGCAATTTTTCTCCAGAACTTAAGAGGGCCAGTTAAACCCCAAATACCTGGCTAGTTTCAGATCTCCATTCAGGCTGGCTTCAAATCTCTGATTCCATTCAGATAAATGTGGGCCACTTTCTCTTTCTCACCTCACAGAAGAGTTGTGAGTCTAAAATTGACAGGGTGGCACCTACTCATTCAGTGCGTTTCCCTGGGAAAGAGCAAGATATAAACATAACAAATGTTTGTACAGAGTATCTCATAACTATGCAATCTAATATCTGGGAAGATGGGTAAAAAGGAATCTGCCCCTTGTGGATTTATCACAGAAAAACGGCTTTACGTTGGAAGCTCAGATATAATTACCGGAGGAGCCTTTGATAAAGAAGTTGTGCTTGTCAGAAACTGAAGTAATAAAAAGAACAAGTAAGTGCTTCCTTGGGGCTTTGGAACAGATGCCCGTATTTCAAAAAGCAGATTTTGGTTTTGTCCCGCTTATACAACACAGTTCTGCAGATACTGTACAAAACTGTAAATATATACCTTTACTATTTATTCTAAGCTAGAGAATCCACTGCAGAAAATATGGAACACCCAGGGATAATGATGCTGGAATTACAAGGAAGTAGCTTTATATCCTAAGAAGAGTCAGACTGCCCAGGTAGCTGGTCCATGCTTTAAAACAAAAGCAGACCCCTGAAGGCTTGATTATGAGCCTAAGGTAAGGACTGAAATGTTTAGCAATGCAAATTCAAGGGGCTCCAGTGACTACGTATGGTTTATAATCTTTGGATTGCCCATCTTCAGATCTCCACCTGAAACTCTATCTCTACTACTTCCCTACTTGGAAGGGCACAATGCACACTATATACACCAGCTAGCACCGTCAGCAGTGATACCTCAATTTTGGAATCCCTTCCTAGAAGAAATGCATTTGGCACTGACTACAATGCTTTCGGAGGCCACACTTATTGCAAACCAAAGTTTTCATTGGGGGCATCAGGACAGGTAAGTCTCATCCAATCATTGTAGTGGGGAAATCAGAACTAGAATGAAATGCTATAGAAGGGCAAATGAAGGGGAACATAAAAGGAATACCTTCTTGGCACCATAGCTATAGCAAGTAATGTGCTTATAAATTCAAGAACAGACAGATGGTATGGGTTGCCTACATACTACAGTGCATTAGTGGTGCTAAGGAATTACCTTTCTGCAGTTGGCGGTAAATTTAATTAATCAGAGATTTTACATATACAAAAGGAACAACACTTGCTGCTATCAAGAAAATTTTATCATGTTTATACACAAAAATGTTCTGTTTAGTGAAAGTTCCTAGCAATATAAACAAACAATTTCCTCTTTTAATTCCTCAATAGCTAGTTTTCTGGCACAGAGGGAAGGGACATAATTCCACAATATTTTTAAGACAAAAAAAAGCAACTAACAAACCCCTCCAATGCATTTTTGTTCTGCTGTCAAAACAAAGGCTGCGTTGGGTTGAAGAGAAGCTATTCAGAGGGCCATTAATAGCTTTTCACTTATCTCCCATTCATTCTCATTATGAAGCAATCAAGCATACCGCACCTGCAGCCAGGAAATATTTAATGGGAAGCACAAGACCCTATCAAAGCTTCAGTTATGGTTAGCCTGTCATCACTAGACAGTATAGTCTTGCAATTGTTTCACTGAAATAGCCATTGGCTTGTTTGTTTACGACCATGTTCTCCGATTATCTCTGGGCAGAGGTTTTTGTTCTGTATCAGTTAACTGTAAACAAGCAATGGTTTTCAAAGGAAAGTGGCACGTTTGGATTAACCAGGTCCTAGGTTCAGTATGATACTAGAACACAATTTTAAAAAGATGAACAAGGAATGGCAATTCTAGAGAAAAGGTTAATCTGAAAACCGCCATAGGAAATCGAGTGTGGTGTACTGTTTGTTACTGACTCTTTGTATCTGGTTCTCCTTAATCATACTTTTACTTTCTATATAGTATGTTGATTCCCACAACTCAATAAGAACTGCATCATCCCCCCCCCACTCCAAATGATACTAAGAACTGCCCTTTTGGAAGACCCATCAGATCCCACGAAGAAGAAGAGAACAAAAGTTGGGAAGAAAGGGAAGACACACAGCATCCTGCCTCTTGGTATCAAGCATGCTTACTAATAAATATCTGTATGCAACTGTTTGTGTCAAGATACAAGGGAGATGTGTTAAAATTATTATCATACTAGTAACTTTCATCTGCTTGTTCCTTCTCCGGGCTTTGCTGGCATGACACTGCCCTAATCACCGTGCACCATGGGGCTCCTGAAAGCCCAGCCTGGCAGGTTGAACCTGAGCTCATCTTTGTTTTAGTTGGGTCCGCAGTGATGATGGAAGGAGGTGACACAAAGGGATCCACAATAACTCTTCTTTTGCACCAGAAGTGGCATTGCAGGAGGATGGGATTAAAGAAAGGGCTGCCGCTTCTGTGGGACTCCCTTGAAGATTCAGCACTTGAGCTCATTACAAGGACATCAAGCCTTATTCCTTCTAGCACATTCAGTCACAAGTTCACCAGTGGAATCCTGGGGGAGACAGAAGTAGAAACGGAGTGGGAGAAAATTAGAGACATAAATAAAAAGTATTCCCAGTACTTAGATGGTATGAATAGTGTGGCTTTATCTGCTTTCTTGCACTGCTATCATAGCCCGGATGGGATTATTACTAAAACCTCCTTAGTTCTCTGTAAAAAGGGATAGCATGTAAGTCATTGCACTATGCCAAAATGATAAATTTTAGGAAAGTTGACAGTATTTCCATCAACTATTACATTTAAATAAATTTACATTATCCACATTCTGTTCATGCTTTCTCATTGCTGCATCTCTTGTCTTCCATTTGTGGGAGGAAGCTCCTATAGACAGGAGTCTTTAGAAAGAAGAAGGATATAAAACTACCCATGGGACAAGAAGAGAAGAGCCCCCTCGTGGAGAGTAGGCACGATCCTTTCTACTCATGTTACTCCCATCTATTCCCAAAGAACCCAGCACACACCATCCAGGGCATCAAGATGGAGCGGCTGATGACAATAGCAAGGAATGGAATATCCTGATTAGAGAAACGTCTTCTGCGATACCAAGGGTGGAAAAAAAATCAAAACAAAACAGTAAAGTAGAAATGGGTGATCAGAAAAAATCCTTTTATCAAAAATCCTCTCTCATACTATGGGTATCTGCCTGTAAGTCGTAATTCTACAGGTAGTCTTGACTCATGACCACAACTGATCCCAACATTTTCCATTGGAAAGCAAAGTAGCTGTTAAGTGAATTTTGCCCCATTTTACGACCCTTCTTTGCCACAGTTGTTAAGTGAATCTGGCTTCCCCATTGACTTTCCTTGTCAGAAGATCGCAAAATGTGATCACGCGGACCCCAGGACACTGCAGCCATCATAAATACATGCCATTTGTCAAGTGTCTAAATTTTGATCATGTGGCCACAGGGATGCTGCTGCATGGTTGTGTGAAAAATACTCATAAGTCACTTTTTTCAGTGCCATTGTAACTTCAAATGGTCATTATACAAATGGCTGTAAGTTGAGGTCCACCTGTATTAATATTTGATTCTCGCTGATCAACTGTAATTTTTGATAGATATCCAGCTGCTGTTATATATTTACTATATATAGAACCAAGATCCCCTCGTAAGTTGTCAAATGTATTACAGTATTGGTAGTATTCACCTTCAGCCACTTTTAGCCTGATACATATTAGTGGTCTAAGTAATTTTGTTACCACATATTTGCACGGTGGCAGTTAATCTATGATTTGGTTTAGGGAACCCAACCCATTACACAGAAACCAATGCATTCTGTTTATATACTATTATACGGGGAGGGGAGATGCAGTCAAGTAATGTAACTCTTGCTACCTCTGTGGTCTTGCCTGGCATATTGGACTCTGCTCGTGATATGAATAATGAAAAGTAGCGAGATTTCTCTTCCATTATTTGTAAAGGTCATAATTGTTTTTAAGGATTTATTTTTGTTACTCCTTCTAGTGAGGATCGTTTTTAAAAGCAGTAACATAAGACTACTACTTTTCATATACCAACAATGGGACCTGCAACTTCCAGCATCCTGAGGGTACTGGGAACTATAGTTCATCAAATATCCAGGGACATGGCCTATCCCAAGCCTGTTGCAGTGGTGCATTATTTCAGGACCCCGTGAAAAGTGGAAAGGCAGAGAAGAAGAGGACCACCATCCAGCATGTGGGTAGGCTCAGTAACAGTGGCAGTGAGTGCACTATTGAAAGACCTGAAAGGCTAAGTTAGGGATAGATCCTCATGAAGAAAATCTATATGGCTGCTAAGAGTCAGCAGCAGCTTGATGGCACATAATCAATCAATCAATCACTTTTCAATTATTTTCCTTGAGATTTCTGAAGTCTTTGTATCCCTATTTTTGGTTTATACCTACAGGACTTAAAGCTATACAAAGACAAAAACAGAAAGTCAACCTTCCCTCTCCCCAGTGCCATTAATTCTTGAAGGGATATTTGCTAATGTTTTATAACTAAAATGGAACCGGAACACAGTGACAAAGCATAGTACATACAGATTAAACAATTGAAGCTTTCAATCTACAACTTGTCCTCTCTAGGGCATAGTTTTTCAACCTCAGGGTTCTGTGAGACACTAAAGGGAAAAAAATCATTCAAGCACAGCCAATTATCCATCAGTAGACTGTTGCCTTTTGATCAAGGTTTCTTTCTTTTCCTAACTAACAGGTTCCACCGCCTAAAAGAGTTTGAAAAATCCTGCTGTAGGAATATTACTGCTGGTCTTTTTTTGTTACCTTCTGAACACAGATGTCTCTGTGAAATTTAAAAAAATGTTTAATATCATGGAATAGAGGAAGAATTTTTATTACTGATCACTTTTCACACCACTTGAAAAAAGCCGTAGCACAGATGAATGTGTACTGAAAAGGAGAACTGCATATCTTCCAAGGAACAAAAGCTGGGGCGGGGGAGGAGGGGAGAATAAGAATAGATAAAAATGGTTATGTACTTTGAAACAAATAGAATGGAACAGTTGTTATATTCCCCATGATAGTCTTTAGCACTGTGTGTTATAAAATTGACAAAAGTTTACAAAGTCACCCTCCATTTAGAAACTGTCCCTTTTCCATTGGTTTCTTCCAAGCATCATGTCTGAGAAAGCCTAGAGAGTATAAACCTTAAGGGGAAACAAAACCAGCACCAAAATGTAGAATCTATTTTGACATGTGGCTCAAATAGAGGTTCATTAGCCCTGCACACAAAATCAGCTGCTCACATACTTCTGATTTTTTTTTTGTTCTGATTTTTACTTGTTTTTCCCCTCTTCTTCTGCCAAAAGCAACATCCAATTATTGTCCACGCTGTTACTTACCTGTTGAGCTGGAAGGCACTGGACTTCCCTAGACTGTCCAGCTTCTCCAAGCCTTCCAGTACTTGTCCACTTTCCACCATCTCTGGCGTAGGAACCTGTGAATCGCTGTAGGGTCCCAGGATGCTGACCGTGGCAGGTGACAGGTCTGTTAAAGGCTGCTGGCTCTCCTGCTGCTGCAATTCACTTTGCTGACTGGAATGGTGACGGCGCTTTTGATTCCGGTCCCAGCTAAAGTAGGTGGAGAAGGGGGTTACCATCAAGGCAGCATGCACAGATAAGTTCCGATGTATGTGTATGTGTTTGTGTGTGTGTAATTCATTGCTCAGTTTTAGAAAGGCATTCCATTGTCTTCGTTCCACATATTAGATCTTTTGCAAGAACACTGTATTTTCCAGCATTCAAACTATTATTTTAATTACTGGGAAAATAAAAAAGCCCATTTGTTATATAGCTGACAGAGAACCTGTCCTCTTTTTGAATGCCTCAATACTCAGACATCTCAAGAGTATTACAATACTGGATACTGTTTGTGGAAGTTTAATGGGCATCTGTAGGAACTGTGCCTATGAAATGCACCCCATGATGTGTGGGCCAAGCTCAACAGAAAATAGCTATACAGGTAGTCCTCGACTTAAATAGTTTGTTTAGTGACTGTTCAAAGCTACAATGGCACTGAAAAAAATTACTTATGACCGTTTTTCACACTTATGACGGTTGCAGCATCCCCATGGTCTCATGATCAAAATTCAGATGCTTAGCAATTGGCTCATGTTTATGATTGTTGCCATGTCCCAGGGTCATGTGATTACCTTTTGTGATCTTCTGACAAGCAAAGTCAATGGGGAAGCCAGATTCACTTAACAGCCATGTTGCTAACTTAACTGCAGTGATTCACTTAATAACTGTTGCAAGAAAAGTCGTAAAATGGGGCAAAACTCATTTAACAACTGTCTCATTTAGCATCTGAAATTTGGACTCAATTGTGATCATAAGTCGAGGACTATCTGTATTCTAGGTTCCTTTTACCCATGACCAGAATTTGGTATATAACAATTAAAGGAGTTGGTCTGGTTCTTTACAACATATCTATCGTTTAAAAATATTTTTCATTAAAGCTCAGGCATTTGAGAGAGCTTTACCTGGGTTTTATTTTTTAATTCTTGTTTTCGTTAATTTTGTTAGTTTTATTTATATAGTTGATTGGTTTTTATTGAGTTGTACAGCACTTTACATATTTGGAACAGAAAAGCAAATAAGTTTCACTAACAACAGCAATTTATAAGCGTAGCAATTTAGAACATGGAAACAATGGTTCCTGCTTTTCTTGTATTATGGACAAACCAATTGGAAAAACAGTTTGCAATGCTATTTCTTTATATGGTGACCACTGCGAGGGTTGTATATGCTAAACATTGGAAAGAAAAGGCGAGGCTGGCTGTTGAAGAGTGGATTTTAAAATTGACTGAAATAGCAGAGATGGCAAAATTAACTGCCTTAATTAAAAACAGTGGACTGAACAACTTTATAAGAGACTGGAAAGAGTTTGCGGACTTTCTACATCTTAAATACAATAACAGATGGTTAACAGAGGGATCTGAAGATTAGTTTTACATTTGGGGTAACCTGTTGACTGGTTATTTTTTAATACATAGATTGTGAAGCGATATTGGATTGATTTGATTGCTAGATAAGTAGATTTCCACATTGGGGATATTTAATAATAATAATAATAATAATAATAATAATAATAATAATAATAATAATAATAATAATAATAATAATAATAATAATAATAATAATAATAATAATAATAATAATAATAATAATAATAATAAAGTTGGAAAGGACCTTGGAGGTCATCTAGTCCAACCCCCTGCTCAGGCAGGAAACCCTATACCATTTCAGACAAATGGCTGGCTGTCCAGTGTCTTCTTAAAAACTTCCAGTGTTGGAGCATTCACCGCTTCTGGAGGCAGGTTGTTCCACTGGTTAATTGTTCTAACTGTCAGGAAGTTTCTCCTTAGTTCTAGGTTGCTTTTCTCCTTGATTAGTTTCCATCCGTTGCTTCTTGTCCTGCCTTCAGGCGCTTTGGAAAATAGCTTGACTCCCTCTTCTCTGTGGCATCCCCTGAGATATTGGAACACTGCTATCATGTCCCCCCTCGTTCTTCTCTTCATTAAACTAGACATACCCAATTTCATCAACCTTTCCTTATATGTTTTAACCTCCAGTCCCCTAATCATCTTTGTTGCTCCTCTCTGCACTCTTTCTAGAGTCTCAACATCTTTTTTACATCGTGGTGACCAAAACTGGATGCAGTATTCCAAGTGTGGCCTTACCAAGGCATTGTAGAGTGGTAGTAATACTTTGCGTGATCTTAATTCTATCCCTCTGTTAATGCAGCCTAACACTGTGTTGGCTTTTTTGGCAGCTGTAGCACACTGCTGGCTCATATTTAAATGATTGTCCACTAGGACTCCGAGATCCCTCTCACAGTTACTACAATTGAGCAAGGTACCCCCTATACTATACCTATACATTTGGTTTTTCTTGCCTAAATGTAGAACCTTACTTTTTTCACCATTGAATTTCATTTTGTTAGATAGCGCCCAGTGTTCAATTCTGTCCAGATCCTCCTGTATCCTAAGCCTGTCTTCTGGAGTGTTGGCTATTCCTGCCAGCTTGGTGTCGTCTGCAAATTTGATGAGTTCCCCATCTATCCCCTCGTCCAAATCATTGATAAAGATGTTGAAGAGCACTGGGCCCAGAACAGAGCCCTGGGGCACCCCACTACACACTTCCCTCCATGTAGATGTGGTTCCATTGAGGACCACACGCTGAGTACAGCCATCTGATGGTGATGCTGTCTAACCCACATTTTTCTATCTTATCAAATAGTAGGTTGTGATCTACTTTGTCAAAAGCCTTACTGAAGTCCAAGTAAATTATATCCACAGCATTCCTCTGGTCCACTAATTTTGTCACTTGGTCAAAGAATGCAATAAGGTTTATCTGACATGATCTGTTTTTGACAAACCCATGTTGGCTTTTAGTAATGACTTGGTTTGCCTGTAGGTGTTCGCTGATTTGTTGTTTGATTATCTTTTCCAGAATCTTCCCAGATATTGAGGTCAGGCTGATAGGTCTGTAATTTCCTGGATCCATTTTTTTCCCTTTTTTGAAGATGGGAACTACATCAGCTCTTTTCCAGTCCTCTGGTAGTTCCCCAGTGTTCCAGGATCTTTGAAAAATATAGTTCAGTGGTTCTGAGATCACATCTGCCAGTTCCTTGAGAACCTTGGGATGTGATCCATCTGGTCCTGGTGATTTGAACTCGTCTAGGCTGGACAGGTGCTCATTTACCATTTTTTTGCCTATCTTAACTTGTGTTTCTATTCTGTTTTTTATGGCACTATTTTTGACAGGTTGGTCTGCTTTTTCCCTTTGTGTAAAGACAGATGCGAAAAACGAGTTAAATAGTTCTGCTTTCTCCCTGTTGCTTGTCACCTTCTTGCCACTTTCACCCACTAATGGACCAATCGTTTCCTTCACTTTTTTCTTGTTTTTTACATGTTGAAAGAAGCTTTTTTTTGTTATTTTTTACTTTGGTCGCAAGCCTTAGTTCATTTTGAGCCTTAGCTTTCCTCACTTCATCTTTGCAGGCTCGGGCTATTTGCTTTTATTCTGACTTAGCTATGTGTCCCTCTTTCCACTTTCTATACTTGTCCTTTTTATCTTTCCATTTATCAGAGAGTTCTTTGTGCAGCCATGCTGGTTTCTTTTGAGAGCTGTTATTTTTCCTCTTTGTTGGTATTGTGCTAGACTGGGCTTTTATTATCTCGCTTTTCAAAATTTCCCAAGCATCTTGTGTTGTTTTCCCCTGTAGGATTCTCATCCATGGAATCCTTCCCAAACCCTAAGTTTATTGAAATTAGCTCTCTTGAAGTCCAAGACTCTAGTTTGACTGTGTTCTAGTGCTTGTGCTTCCATAATGTTGAATTCCAATATTGCATGATCACTTCCTCCCAAGGTTCCTATGGCTTCAACACCTATCATTTCATCTCTGTTAGTGAGAATTAGATCCAAAATGGCTAATCCCCTAGTTCCCTTCTCTACTTTTTGGGAGACAAAGTTGTCTGCTAGGTTTGTCAGGAATCTGTTTGATCTTCCACTTGGTGCAGAGTTTGTCTCCCAGTTGATGTCAGGGTAGTTAAAGTCCCCCATTACTATTGTGATGTGCTTCCTACATACCTTAGTTAGCTGACTAGCAAAAAGTTCATCTATTTCCTCTGTTTGGTTGGGTGGCCTATAGTATACACCTATGGCAATGTCATTCCCCCCCCCTTTTATATTGACCCAAATGCATTCAAAACAGTTTTCATCATTGTTGTGCTCTATTTCTGTAGAGATGTAGTTATTTCTTATATAGAGAGCAACTCCACCTCCTCTTTTATTTGGTCTGTTTCTTTTAAATAATTTAAATCCCTCTAGCTGTGTGTTCCATTTGTGGGTTTCATCCCACCATGTTTCTGTAATGGCAACAATATCATATCTGCCCTCATTAACGTGAATTTCTAGTTCACCCTGTTTGCTGTTCATACTCTGTGCATTGGTGTATAGACATTTGAGTCCTGTATGACCGGACCTGTGTTTACTTTCTACATAACCTGTGTGGTGCCTGAGTTCCCCTATTGTCTTACCACCTGTTTGTTTAGTGCACTTTGTGTGGCACTCGCTATTAGAAACTTGATTTTGCTTGACAGCAAGGTTGATGTTCTTGTCCACACACACATCTATGTTACATGCACTGCTAGCCCTATAATTTTTAGGTTTCCGGGGACAGGGATGTTCTGTATCAATTAGCTCACTGTCCCCGCTGTTTAGTTGAAATATTCCTATTTGTGTATCTAATATTTGTGTATCTAATGTAGCATTTTTGTTAAATATAGATGGGAAAGTTTATAATTATTTGTAGACCCATTACATAAGGAGAGGAGAACATATTATTTTTGGATGTATCTTTCAGCATTCAGACAGGATGGATTTTTTTATGTTTAATGTTAGATTTAATGCTGCCAATTTTCTTTTTCTTTTTTTTGTACATAAGATCCTTTTTTTGGTTATTAGTGTTGGATGTTTGTCAATCTGGTTTTTTTCCTGTTTTTCTGTTTTGTATTTTATCTTTGCTAATTAAAGAAGAATAAATATGTTAGAATTCATAACTTAAGGTAATAAAATGGATGCATTTACCATAAAAAAGAGGAAACAGTGATTCCCAAATTCATTTGGGAGGCTAAGATTTTTTTGTTTTAACACTGTACAACAAAAGTATATGAGTGTTTCTAAAACTCTCTCAGGCTACTTCCTTAATGACAACAGTAACAGTAATATAATTGAGATTGCTTCTTTCTCTGTAGAAAGTACATTATTATTTCATGGACCTCTTAATTATTTATTCCTCTCTTTCATCTGGAAATTGTGTGGTTCACCACTTTACACCACTATTCCCCAACTCCAGTCTCTCTTATTTCATAAGGATAATATCTTGTATATTTCCTGCTGCCAGAGAAGGATTAAAATAAGCATAGCCAAGTGACTTTATTATGTAAAAATCCCTATAGAGAGTTTCTCTTTGTCTACTTCAATTTTAGATTGCTACCTTTGTTTAAGCCTCACAAAATCTATGATGTAATTTAAACTGAAGGTAATTTGCTGATTAGTTTGGGGACTGAATGGGGAATTGAACCTCGGTTTCCTCTTTACTTAAACCACTATACTAACCTTGGCAAGTATCATATCTTGCAGACATACATGAATCTACCTGCTTACCTAGGAAACAGATTAGGAGGTTATCTTAGAGCTTGCTGCCATCGGAAAAAAAGGTGATATGGATCCCTAAAACAGCCTGGGTTACTCTATTGCCAGGAATCCCAGAAAACATTACTTTTATCTGAGCCTACAAATTAATCCTTGTATTCTGCCAGCAAGAATGTATGCTCAGAATTACTAAACATCAAATCTTTGTGCTTTAATTGTAAAATAGGTTTTCACTCATTTCGTAATAACTAAACTGCTTCATATTACATCATTGTTATGAAAAAAAGGCAGCTTCTACTCAACACATGCTCCATACCAGCAACCAACATCAGAGAGATCCACAGCCACCGAATAAACCCTTCCATCCATATACACAAATCCTTTGTTTTCATTTTTATGTGTCAGGCAAAAGCTGTCAATATCTCAGCAGTATTTTCTGAAATTTTCAATCCTTAAGGCTACCGTATTGCCTGAAGAATCTCCTGGATTGGTATCATATGACACAGATGATTGTTAATACAATTGTCAAAGCTTCCAGAACATGTTTGCCTCTACGCCTTGCCTAATGTAGCTAAGGCTGCCAATTTTAATTCTGATTTCAAGAGTTCTGGGCCTAGAATTAGTGCTAGAAATGCAGGTGGGGGTGGATTTTAACAGGAGCTGAGCTAGCAACAAAAGGGTTTTGTTGCTTCCCTGGGAACTGCTGCTGACTGATACTGTGCATTGTGTTGACACTTGCATTCTGGTGCAGGATAAGGAATAAGGCAAGGAACTGATACAAAATAATTAGCCCGTTAGCTAGCCAGGCTGCCCGCCCACCCATATGCCTACTTGAGCTTTATGAGCTTAGACAAAGCTAGTCACTAAGGAGGAACGTCACCCATGTAACCATAATCCTCCATCCTGGGGCTGACCTCCACAACTTTATATGCTTGCTCTGGTTACAAAGTGTGAACATATTGCTTCTGATTCCTGCTGTCCCGCAAATGTGGGTTAGCAGCCTAAACATTTAGGAAAATTAGAGGCCTGCTTGTTTCCCTTCAACTCCAATTTGTTAACAAAGCTCTACGTGGTTTAAGTATTCTTCCAGTAGTGGATGAATTAAGTATTGTGTAGGTGACAGCAAATTCCCCTTTTCTCCCTGTCTCCTAAGGGGGGCGGATGAAATAAGAATCAGTTTTGTTTCTTATACATACTAGATCAGATGTGGGCAGTCCATGATTTACAACACACAGCCTTAAAAGCATATTTTTGGAACCTCCAGATCCACATACAATTGCAGACTGAAAATCAGCAGAGATCTGAAACACAGTTTTCCACATTTTTCTGGCAGGGAACTAAAATGTTGGTTAAGACTTAGAATATACAGTCAATCAAACTGCAAAAATAATACACCAAACACACTCCAGAAAGAAAGAAAAGAAAAGAAAAATGCTGGTGCTGCCTATTTAGAAACATTTTGTTTCTCTTGGTACCCAAAATAAAAAATATAGCTTCCAGCAGTGAAACATTTTATGTTGTACCACATAAACATTGCCTGCCTCTGTTCTACAGAGGGAAGATAACAGGTTTGAAGCAAAACTTTTAAAGCTACCTCTTCAAATAGTTCTTTGGCTTTTGAAACAAGGAAAAATAAAACATAAAACCACTGTACCCAAAAAGAAAAAGCTCTCTACAGTGGGGCTTGAATTATGGCAACTGAATAAAAGGCTCCATCAACCCCTTACGTGGTGACTGCCTTGGGAATACTTTGAGGGCGTCTGATATGAGCACAGACCGAATATTTAAAGAAAGCTATACATTCATCTGCAGCATCAATCTAATTGTCTCTTGCTTTTACAATTGTATGGCAGATCCATCCAAAAGACACCCAGTTCAATCTGTAGTCTTGTGTCTCCATTATATCAGTGAGCTGCTTACTTTTTACTTTGCAATACATAACAAAAAGCTACATTTTGTTTCAACCAAAACACCCTGTTTTGCATATAATATTAAACCATATGGATAGCTTTGCACATCCCACTAAGCCAAAAACAGAAAAACCTCAACATTATGATCTAATGTTACATGTAAACTAGCTATAGCTTTTAAAAGGTGAATAAAAGCTACATGAAACTGAATCAGATCTTTGGTTCATTTAGCTAATATTCTTTATGCAGGCTGGCAGGGCCTCTCCAGAGTTTTAGCCATGTGTGCTCATGCACATACCAAATCACATTTTGCCCTCTGAATCTGGATCACTGCTCAGCCTTATTACGAACAGAGGCATTGCCTTCATCCTAAGCTGAACATTGTAGGACATAGGAGGTTATTTTCATTATGTCGAATGAGATTGAAATTCATTCTTAACTGAGGAAAGAAGCTAAACATTCACCACAACATAATGATAAAACCATTTTATCATTTATTATATACTTCTGATAATCTATTGGGCAAAATATTTAGAATAGATCTATTAGGGTTTTATTCTATACTTTGAAACCACACAGCATATAGATCCGATCCAAATATTCAGTAGAGATTCAGCTTATTTGTACAAAATTGAAAAGAGAAAATGGAAAGCATCCATTGCTTGAAAGTTGCTGGGTTTGACCTTTAAATCTTCTTCATCCTAAACGCCACTCACAGTAGTAAAGAGCCAGGCATTAGTGTAACTACTGATAGTTCCTTTAGTTTGACAGGGCAGTGACCTGCCATTTGCAGTCTTAGGCGTATTCTGGGCTTCATAATATACAAAATGCTTCCTGCTGGACAGCACTAACTTTATTCATACAGCCTGACTGCTTGTGAGATAATTAGGGCAACAAAATACACTTCCAAGACAAATGAATGGATAATTAAAAAAAATGACCTCCAAGGCATTGGAATTCATTATCTGCAATTATAGCCCATTCCCAGGACCATTGCCACATCCCACAATACTACTTTTGATTTCAGCTAAGGTCTGGAACAACTCTTTACACCTGTGTAGAATCTACTCACCAGAATTTGAGTATTATTCCCATGGCAACAAGGATGATAATGACAGAAATTGTAATGGTGACGTAAAGTTGGGGGTCCACACCTGGAACAGACAAAGGTTGCGGAGTCAGAAAAAAAGAAGTGGGACTAACTTTATGAGGAGAAGCACTAAATTTTAAGCTCCTTTTAGAAAGGTCAACTATTTCTTAGATTGATTTCTGCATGTCTTAAACAGAGAGGCAAAAACCTAGCAGCCACAGAAGGCAGTTTTTGCAATGACAAAAATAGCCCCTGCCTAATTTCGGCTTGTTACTCAAGCTGTTGGTTACACAGAATCATTAAAGCAGTTTCTAAAGGAATAAGGGAAAGCAACTGATGATTACCTTCTCCCCGAGGTCCAAAGAGGAAGGGTGGTAGAGTGGCTGGGGTCTGACGCAGGTTGAGCCCTTCATTGTGTAACAGTGAGTGGGAATTGGGTTGTGCTGTTGCCATTCCATTGGATGAAACAAAGGCATAATCCAGAAGTGGGAAGCCTGGGTTGGCAGAGCTGGCATCCCCTCCCTCATCAACTGAAACGGTGGGACCCCAAACAATGGCCCAGGGGTACTGAGATGAGGAGGGGCCATCTTCAAAGCCAGATGGGGTAGCAGGCCGGATCCCTTGGGCTTGACGCCTCAGCCGTATGGCATGGCGTTGGCCAGCCCCTTTGGAAACCATAGAGCGCAGCCGCAGTGAGGTAGAGTGAAATCCTGTTTTCTCTGTGGGCAGGTTCTTATCCCAGATGCAGAAAGATCTGGATGCTGTGGGGCTCCGGTGGCTGCACAATGGCCGGGCTGCCAGAAGACCACGGGTCCGAAGAGACCAGGCGCTGTGCAATGGAACTGCTGAGGCTAGGAGGAGGAGTAGCCAGAAGGGCAGCAAATGGAAGCAGGAGACCAGGGGGACCCTCCTATGGCTGTTGAGAAGAAAGAGAGATGTTCCTTATTCACCAGACCACTCCTCTTTCTGTGCTACAAGATGGCTGTGTTTCAGCTAGTGGTTTTGTTCAGCTTCTGATTGCTTCATGAGATAACTAGGAGGGGCCGCATGTTAACAAGTAGAAAAGCAGAGAATTTCTCCATTTGAGTTTATTGCCTCAGACATGAATATGCCTTAGGCTCACCATGAAGGTGGAGCAGCAGCGTGTTTCTCAACCAGAATTAAGTATCATTTTACTTTCTTCAATTGAGTCCATGCCTGGGAGGAGTTGCATGGTTAACAGTGAAGAGGAAAGATTTTGCAACCTTCCAGCACGGATTCAATTATTCCTTCATCTCTTGTATAGAGATCCTCCTTTCAGTCTTTTTTAGAATTTCATGTCGTTCAGCGGGTACTGCCCTCCTCCACCCAAGAAGTCTAGTGGCTGCATTCAGTTACCTATGATGTCATTGAATATTATTTAAGGAGCATGGCTATATGCTCTTCCCTTCTTAATGGACTATCACTTTGGTGAAGAAATCCTTATATCCTGGATTATCAATACTAAGCCAGAATCTCCTGCTCTAAGTGTAATGGGGAACCTGTGCTTAATACATTGCAGGGCAAAAGAGGAAAGGGAGGAGCCTTACTTTGTGAAACTGCAAAGTATTCAAGCATTGGTTCCTAAGCCTCTTAATTCTTAGTCGAGCCTCACCCATTCCTAGTGCCAACAGAATAGCCTTTTTATAGCACCTGAAGTTACTGATGCTTTGTGTTTAATCCCACCTCTTTCTGATCCTGCAGCCGTTTGATTAGCTTTTTCAAAACAGTCTCTTAGATGCCATGGTCTGGCTCTCATTGCTATCCTATATTCTAGAATAATACTATGGACTTACCAGAAACTAGTTTCCATAGCTAGAGGCAACAGTTTTTCCACAGGTGTAAATGAGTCTCATATTCTTCACTAAAACCAGGAATAAGAAAAAAAAAAGGGATGAATGTTAGATGTTATTTACACCAACACTTCCAGATCCTTAGGAACTCTCATGGGTCTTTCCTCCTTTGTATCTGACTGCAGCACAAATATGTAACTGTATAACCAAGTTGCAAGGGATTCTGGAGGTCTGCTAGTCCAACCCCTTGCTCAAGCAGAAGACCCTATACCATTCCAGACAAGTGGCTTCCAATCTCTTCTTAAAAACCTCCAGTGGTGGAACACCCACAATTTCTGAAGTTCCACGGATTAATTGTTCTCACTCTCAGGAAATTTCTCCTTGAGAGAAATTTGATAAGTTTCTACCTGTTACTTCTTGTCTTGCCCTCAGATGCTCTGGAGAATAGCTCAGCCCCTTCATCTCTGTGGCAGTCCCTCAAATATTGGAACACTACTAGCAGGTCACCCTTAGTCCTTCTCTTTGTTTGAGTAGACATAAACAGGTAGTATTCATGATATTTATCAGGCTAGACATGTCCTGGCAACTTCTTTTTTTCTGTTATGTCTTCATGATGTTGTGTTTTTTTTTTTGTCCCAAGACCAGAATAGAGGCTACCTTAAGCCACACAGGGTAGTATCAATGTTAAAACAGAATTTTTCCTTTTACACCAAAACCAGTTTCCCCGGTGAATATAATTAAGTACACTTCTATTCCTAGTACAGTCAGGTGATCCTTGCACTTATTGGACACTGTAGCTTGATGTGGGCATGTCTCTCCCTCCCCCTTTAATTCCTGGGCAGCAGAAGAGGTGGTTCTTTCAAGCCAGGCCCTCCCCATATATCAGCAAGCCTCCAAGGTGATCCCTGGTTTAGAGACTAATAGCAAACCAGTAGTAGCGGTAGGAGGGATATGCATGGTGAACTTGGGGAGGAGAAGAGAGAGAAATAAATGGCCTTAACTCTGCTGGTTCGTAGCATAACCTTCCTGGTGCCTGTCAGATGTTGCTTTTGAACATTGATTTAATACACTCCTGGAATAAGAATGACCTCATTTCTGGAAGGAGTTTGATTATCAATTGATGTTAATGTCCTAATGCAAGAGTACTAACCTGTGTTCTTTAAAAGAATTTTAACCTCATTTTCAGGAAGAGTGCTAAGCCTATGGGATCAGGTGATAGTTGGCTTCCCTTTGAACACACCCATGCAAAATGCTTAAGCAAAATTAGAGTGAGGACTGAGAGATGGCTAAACATGCCATCTTGGCCATCTGTCAAAATTAGTCTCCTGCCCAATTCCCAACCCATTCCCTTGAGATAAATGTGATGCAGGAGAAAAGGGAAGCAGTTGTGGAGGAATCCTCCAATATTTCCCTGTAGTGTCCCCTGTATGGCATAAATAAAACAATCCCTATTTCTCAGCATCGTGGCCAGGGCAGGGTAGGTTTGCCAGGTGAGGTAGCAAATATTAAGTCAGTTTAACGTTCTGCAAGGTCAAGGTCTGATGGAATCCAAATTTGGCACCAAGAAGGAACCTTATGATTACTGAGCGATTCTAAACTTCCCACTTTTTCCACCTGTTCTTTGAACTGTTACAAAGACACCATGTGTTATAAATATACATAGGCTATAGCTTGATATGGAGAGAAAACGTGACCTAAGTTTCCCATTTTGTGCATATATTTGCATTCATAAAAATGAAAAAAAATCCCCGAATAATCAAGCATGTGAAAACCTCACTGTCACTAACATTACCATTGCTGCTCCTGAGATTGGGGGGAAAAAAATTATTGTCATGGATTTTTTTTTTAGCACTTAACAGTTCCTGCTTATATTAATAGTATGAAATGTGTAATCCACTTCATATAAAGAACCACTTTAATTGTGCATGCAGACAAGAAAAGGAATAAGAATAAATTTAGAATGATAAACACTGGAGATTGTGAAAAGGAATGAATCAGCAAGAAAAGATTCCAAGCCTGCTTAAGAATTTAGAGAAAAAAATGTGCCCATAAAATATTTAGTATTTACTTTCTGGTTGGCTAAAATGGCTTTTCAACATTCCTTGTTGCCTTTTTCATAGTTGTCTCTTGTTTCTTCTTCCTCCACTTTCCTGCTCCACATAAAACGCAAGTGGATTATATGTTCTGACTTGTATTTTGAACTATTGTTCGTGTAGACTAACATATTAGACAATATTCTCAAATTTCAGAATTCCATAACTGTTCAGTCTTTAACAGCCTGTGCCTTCTGGATAATCTCAGATATAGTTTATCTGTCCATAGAAAATACTGGATATGACAGGCTTGTAGTTCTTTTCAAAGACTAAGGTACTTTTCCAAAGCCTCTTCCCTCTAGGCTGCCTTACCCCACCTGTTGCTCTTCAGTGTGCCTAATTTCAGCTCCTACAATCTCTAGTCAGCATAGCTGAGAACTACAGTAGTGGCCAAAATTGTGGAAACCTTTTGGGAAAAGTGTACATTTGAGGTTTGATGGCTAATAACACCACTTTGTTTGGAGTAGTACCATAAAATTATATATCAATGGAAAGATAATTTAATCAAGAATATAATACATAACTTTTATGGAGGATCTGCTATTAGAATAGCAGTTACAAAGAAGAAAAGTGAAACACGTAGAAAAAACAAGATATACAAAAATTATCACCATAGAAAAAATGAGATATACAAAAATTATCACCATGTCAGTTACTACTTAGTTGGGTAACCTTTAGTATGAATTATGGCCTTACAACGTCTTCCCATGGAGTGAACCAAGTCCTTTAGTTCTGCAGCTGTTATAATGTGAAACCAAGATTGAATGATTGCTTCTATTAACTGGGTTTTATGCTGGGTCACTTCTGACTAACAAATTTCTTTAGTCAGCTCCATAGATTTTCAATTGGGTTAAGGTCTGGGCTATTCCCAGGCCATTCCAGCAGTGGAATATGATTATCTTGAAACCACTTTTTGCACACAGCAGCAATAGGACATGGAGCTGAATCCTTTTGAAATATAAATGCTTCATTGTCTCGGAAAAGATCATGTGCGGAAGACTTCAGTTTGGGCTCAAGTATTTCATTAATGTATTTTTGGCCATTTATATTCCCATTAATCACACAAATTCTGCCCACATCTTTTGATGTCATACAACCCCAGATCATAACACTGACTGGGTGTTTCACGGTACATATAATGCAATCAGGGTGAAAATCTTCTCCGATTCTTCTCCTTACGTATTTTATGCCATCACTACCAAACAGGGAGATCTTGGTCTCATCGCTCCAAATAACACTGTCCCATTGTTCCTCTGTCCAGGTAACATGGGTTTTAGCCCAGTTTAGTCTTTTCAACCTTTGTTTGAGAGATAAAAGTGGCTTTTTTCGTGGAATTCTAGATTTTAGGCCAAATTCCTGCAGTCTGCGCCGAACAATCCTTGCACTCAACTTCACATTGCATTGCGCCATTTCATCTTGTATACACCCAGATGATTTTCTTCTGTCACGTAGGCACAGTCTCTTAATTCTTCTATCATCACTTGCTGTTGTGCACCTTTTCCTGCCTTTACCAGTGTGGTTTTGTAGTGACTGAGTCTCCTTATACCTCTTCAAAAACTTAGAAATGCCACCTTTGGTTAAGTTTCCACCAATTTTTCTTCTAATTTCTTTATAACTGTAGCCTTATTCACTTAATAATACTACTTTACATCGCTTTCTGGGCGACCAGTCAACTCTTTGCACCATTACTTTAATTTTATTACGTTTTACAAGCTCACTAAATGAAAGAACACAAAAAAACCCAACCAACTTGATAGCGATCACATAACACACTGACAAATGTCCTCCTCTCAGCTTCAATACATGACATCAATAACTGAATCCTACTGTGATCTGATTGGCTCATTGCCAAAACAAGATGACACCTGATTGGCTCTCTAAACACTCATGCTCATTGGCTACAATCAGATGAAGGAAAGCTACCTGATATCAACCTAAGCAAATTGTGCTTCCTTTTTCTGGTTATTTGGCTATAACGTTTCATAGAATACAGTACAGATAATTGAACAAACTTTGTTGCATTACATTCTTGATTCAATTATCTTTCCATTGATATATAATTTTATGGTACTATTCCAAAAGAAAGTGGTGTTATTAGCCATCAAAACTCAAATGTACACTTTTCCCAAAAGGTATGCTGTCTGCCTGGAGATTATGGGAGTTGGAGGCCAACAGATTGAGAAAGTTGGCTTTATGGCCTAGACCAGGGGTGTCAAACCCGATCGTATTGTGGGCCATATTGTGACGTATCGGGATTTGTTTTGCCCTTACCAAGCCGGGGTGGGTGTGGCCTGCACGGGCTGGATGCGGCCTGGGGGCCGCATGTTTAGCATGCCTGCACTAGATCATGTATGGCTGACACATAATATATACACCGAACCTAGATGGGAAATCACTACAGGTAGTCCTCAACGTATGACCACATTTGAGCCCAAACTTTCTGTTGCTGAGTGAGACACCTGTTAGGTGAGTTTTGCTTCATTTTACAACCTTTTTACCACAGTTGTTAAATGAATCACTGCAGTTATTAAGTTAGTAATACGGTTGTTAAGCGAATCTCGCTTTCCGATTGACTTTGCTTGTCAGAAGGTCATAAAAGGTGATCACATGATCCCGGGACACTGTGACCATCATAAACACGAGTCAATTGCCAAATATCTGAATTTTGATCATGGAGAATGCTGCAATGGTTGTAAGTGTGACAAATCATCATAAGTTGCAGTTGTAACTTTGAATGGTCACTAAACAAACTGTTACAAGTCGAGGACTACCTGTATATTGTTATCATTTTCCTGACTTGAGCACTGAAGCTGAAATGCTCAGCAGGGGCAACACAGACAATTTGGAGTGTCCACTATTTAAAAAAAATATATCCTAGGATCCACAGTCACAGCCAGATGCAAAATAGTAGCTTATACAGGAGGCAAATGTTAAAATGAAGGATCCGCTGGACACTAATTCAGTCCAAGCATATGTAATCCAAAAATCAAAATCTGTTCCCGATTCCTGTCCTCCCATTTATTTTTCTGTATGTGTGTATAGACACACTGTATGTACTTCCTAGCTGATTGGATGCAGCAATGGCTTATTGGATTGCAACGTACTTTAGAGATCCTAATTTGTGTACAATATCATGGGCACACGTTGAGATAAACTGGGCTTTGGCTGCTTCCGTGCCATGTGGTCCAAATTTGTCAAAATTGTTCTTACTATTAACAGGGAAGGCTGCATGTAACATGGTTCAGTATGACTAGGGCGCTAACCCAATCTATTCATGTTACTAAAAAACTTTATTTGAAATCTCTGGTTGATCAAAACCATTTATGGGAAGTGAAAGTCAATTCTAGGTAGCCCATATGGTGATAACTATGGCATGTGGTAGTTTGTGACTTATAAAGTAAGAAGAATATATGGCAAATAGTATTAATTTATTAATGAAAGAAAAGAAAGAAAAATGGATACGCTTGGTGTTTGAAAAACGCAGAGCAGGATATAATAGTTATGATTGTTCTAAGTGCCTATGGAAGTATGAAGCCGTAGTTTGATTATAATTGCATGTTACAGTTCAGTGACTATGATAATAGACGAACCAGGAATGATTTTTGGGGGAAATTGTACAACATTCTAAACGGATGGAATTCAAGAGAAAAATATTTACTGTTATATGATATGAACAACAGATGGGAATGAGGTGAGACAATAGAGAAAAATAATTGTTTTTTTTCAAGAATGAACGTGTTTGTTTGGCATCTGCTTAAAAAATGTTTCAAATACATAATTTAAGCAAAAGATGATTCATGCTAAAAGTTTGGTTGATTTGATTGTCTATGCTGGAAGTCTGAGAACAAGTAAAGGATACACCACTGATGAAAATTTTCTGAATGCAGAACAGACTTATTTCAGTAATATCATGAGTCTATCTTGGGAAAAATGGATATGAAGGAAAAATAAGGAAGTGCCAGTGGAAAGAATGAATCTTATGTAATATTAGAAGAAAACATTAATCATTCAACAGAATAAATGAATGAATGGAATACAAAGAAAGGATATGAAAGTTGCTAGAAACAGACCAAAAAGGATTATGTTACAAAGTGCTAGACAAATGTGTCATTTCACTAAAAGGAAATTTGAAGGCCTCCTGAAAAGATGAAGTGAAAGAGGCTGTGGATGAGAAAAATGCATACAAACAGAATCATCATGGCAAAAATAATATATGAATAGATTGTATTATATATACCAATATAAAGATAGTTGCAAAGAATGTAATCAAACTTCATTAGAAACAGTTAAGATTAAAAGTGGCAAAGAAAATGAAGAGTGCTTTTAATGGAAACAAAAGGGTTTTTGGGGTGAATTAAGTAAAGATGGCAAAACAAGGAACCTCCAGCAAAGTGAAGCCAATTAAAAATCAAAACCATGAAATTATTTTGGATGGAACTGAGCCGAGAGAATGTTAGAAGAAGCATTTTAGAAATTTGTATTGGGTTAATAGTTAAATGTCAAGAGTAAAACAGGAATCAATAAAATATTAGCATCCAAAAAACTGATTAAAAGGAAGTTATAAACACCGTGAGCATGTTGAAAAATAATAAGGCTGCAGGTATAAACAGTGAGAGAAGAAACATTAAAATATGCATGTGGCTTATTTATCTGTAAACTTGTTTAATACCTAAGTGGAGAATACATCTCTGTCGATCAATTGGAAGAATTGTTTTATAGTTCCCCTATATAAAAAAAACTGATTAGTTTGTAAAGTATAGCCAGGGAAAAAGACAAGGATGTACAGGTAGTCCTTGTTTAACAACCACAACTAGGACTGTAAATTGGTTAAGTGAAGCAGTTGCTAAATGAAACCATGACTCTGCTTTTGATCTGATTTCAGCTTCTCTTTGCTTTGCGTACCTGTGAAGACTGTAAATGGGAGAATTGGTTTCAAAGTTACTTTTTCACAACTGTCACAATTGTGAATGGTTGCTACATGAGGCAGTCACTAAATGAGGATTACCTCTATACCGTTTGTTCCTTAATATATTTATGGGTAAATTGCAATGCTTTTTTTGTAAAAAAAAAAAAAAAAAGGTGCCGGAACTCACACATGTCATACAACCCGCCTTGCCTATCCTACAAGGTTCCATCCAAAAAAGGTGTCGGAACTCCGTTCTGGGCGTTCTATGAGAAAAAAAGCCCTGGGTAAATATATAAGGAAACGGGAGCCAGTTTAGTGTAGTAATTGGGGGCAGGGACTGTGAATTCTGCTTTTGCCTTAGGCATGAAGCCAGCAGGATGACCTTAGGCCAGCCCTCTCCTAGCCCTAGGAACAAGGCAATGGCAAACTACTTCAGAAATCTTACCAAGAAAACTGCACAGTCTTGTTCAGAAAGTTGCCAGGGATCAAGACTGTCAGGCTCAAGCCCAGAGACGAGACAGTGAGATTCAACTGAGTCCAATCCTTTATTTGCTTACACCTAATAGGCAGAATCTTGCCAAACTAAAGCTATAACTTTCTAAGCTAGATAATAATAATAATAATAATAATAATAATAATAATAATAATAATAATAATAATAATAATAATAATAATAATAATAATAATAATAATAATAATAATAATAATAATAATAATAATAATAATAATAATAATAATAATAGTTGGAAGGGACCTTGGAGGTCATCGAGTCCAACCCCCTGCTCAGGCAGGAAACCCTATACCATTTCGGACAAATGGCTGTCCAGTCTCTTCTTAAAAACTTCCAGTGTTGGAGCATTCACCGCTTCTGGAGGCAGGTTGTTCCACTGGTAAATTGTTCTAACTGTCAGGAAGTTTCTCCTTAGTTCTAGGTTGCTTCTCTCCTTGACTAGTTTCCATCCATTACTTCTTGTCCTGCCCTCAGGCGCCTTGGAGAATAGCTTGACTCCCTCTTCTTTGTGGCAACCCCTGAGATATTGGAATACTGCTATCATGTCACCCCTAGTCCTTCTTTTCATTAAACTAGACATACCCAATTCCAGCAAATGTTCCTGATATGCTTTAGCCTCCAGTCCCCTAATCCTTTTTTTTGCCCTTCTCTGCACTCTTTCTAGAGTCTCAACATCTTTTTTACATCGTGGTGACCAAAACTGGATGCAGTATTCCAAGTGTGGCCTTACCAAGGCATTGTAAAGTGGTATTAATACTTCACGTGATCTTGATTCTATCCCTCTGTTAATGCAGCCTAGCACTGTGTTGGCTTTTTTGGCAGCTGCAGCACACTGCTGGCTCATATTTAAGTGATTGTCCACTAGGACTCCGAGATCCCTCTCACAGTTACTACTATTGAGCAAGGTACCCCCTATACTATACCTGTACATTTGGTTTTTCTTGCCTAAATGTAGAACCTTACTTTTTTCACCATTGAATTTCATTTTGTTAGATAGCGCCCAGTGTTCAAGTCTGTCCAGGTCCTCCTGTATCCTAAGCCTGTCTTCTGGAGTGTTGGCTATTCCTGCCAGCTTGGTGTCGTCTACAAATTTTATGAGTTCCTTATCTATCCCCTCGTCCAAATCGTTGATGAAGATGTTGATGAAGATATATCCTGAGATTCTACAGGGCATTACCCTGAACCTCTTCCCTCCTCCTCACTCCAGTTTGGGACTGCACAGTCTCTTGATCCGCATCTCCCTCAGGTAAAGTTCGAAGTTGGCAAAATTCTCTCCCTCTGCTGCTGCAGGTGCACATTCCATCACAAGACTGACTTGTAAGCAATGTGTATGTATGTGCATATAGATAAACAGATGGATAAGAAATATATATATATACTACTAAAACTCTTGTTTCTGTAACCCTTAACTGGACAAAACGGTGCATCATATGGCAACATCTTTTCAATTAAGGTATCTCAAGTAGGTTAACTTACAGGATGCTGGGACCCACGATTCCCAGGGGAATGAAATTTAAGAAAGTTTTGGCTATCTTAGCATTGCCAGATTGCTGCTGCTTCAGCACCACTATTGCATGGCTATGGTCAGCCGCAATTATGTGATCCTCATTTTCAATGTTCCTTTAAAACTTCCCACAAGTCCATGGGGTAATCAACTCCTGTATGCTTGCACTGCACTTTCTTCCTCCCTCCCCCACCTGGCAGCAGCCCCTTATTTACCTGCTGGCAAGGGAAGGGAAGGGAAATGGGGAAAGAACAGATTGGAAAGGATGTAGGGAAGAAGAAAGGGAAAGGGAAGGAGGAAGGGATGAGTGGAGGAAAGAAAGGAAAGAGGGAGAAATGGAGGAAGAAAGGAAGAAAGGAACAGGAAGTAAAGAAGAGGGAGGGTAGAAGGGAAGAAGGTAGAAAGGAAGGAAGGAACAGGAGATTTCTGAGGCTCCCTGGCAGTTCCCACAAGGAATCTCAATAGGGAGGTTGACAGGAAGTTGAAAGTCACACTGGCTTCTACTGGTTTTTTCCTGCCAAAACTTTTTTCTGCCTGCCTACCTTTTTTTGCTAGGAAAATCATTCAACAGGTCGTGGGTTGTCCAATGGACAGATAAAATTTAAGACATGCAAATGCTAGTAAACACAGGGATAGTTATGTGGTCTGTTGTGAATAATAAATGTATCTTAAAATAAGTGACAGTATATTTCTGCCTATTTTGTTATATGTTGTATGTTATATGATAGCTGGATATGTCATGAGAAAATATAAGTTGCATGTAATGAGAATGGATTATTTTTAAAAAGTGTAATAAAGCAAGAAGAGATAGGGTCAAGAGTGAACGAGTGATGGATGAATGTGGTTTGAATACAAAAATGATTGACCTGTAAGAAATAAATATGCTGAGGGGTTTGATGCTATTGAGAATAAGTGAAGATCAAATCACAAAATTAATATAAGGAGCAAGAGTGAATTATTTGATAGAAGGGGAAGAAACTTGAGAAAAAGGGTGATACGTTTACAGAATAAAAAGCAATCTATGAATTAATACACCAACATGGTGTTTTGCATGGCTTGGAAAGGAGTCAGTAGTATAGGGAAATGTGTTGTGCAAACTAGTTTTAATTTCTTTTATCTCCTGCTTCCATTTTTTCCTGCTTACTCTCACTCCTTTTTTGTGCTTTCCACAACATTTCTTGACTTGAAAGGGAATAATAGCATAATGCATATGCTGTTTTAGATATTTGAGAATCAGAACCCTCTGCAGAATAGCGCAGAAATCTATCAGTGGGTCTCACTCTAGTTTCATCTGCCCATCCAGTATGCAAAGAAGGAGTATTAATTCTCCTTTCTCTTCCCTTCATTTATTTTTCCCAAGTGTAGACATTCAGCTTCCTTTCTATGCAGTTACTTTCCATTGATTTAACGCAGGCTGTTTTCCCCAATATTAGCTAAAAGCTTCAAAGACAAAGCTTCCTGCAACTCTAGTTCCTTGTGATGGCATGGTCTGATTTTAATCTACCAATTATTCACTTCTTAATTCTCTTTTGGTTTTCCTGCTTTGCTTTTCTTAATGAGCAAAAAATCACCTTCAGATTCCTAATATATTGTGGACAGGGTTTTATTTTTAGCGCTGTACTAACTGAAATATCAATGCAATGTTTTGTATCTATATAATGTTGTGCAGAGGGAGCCTTTTGTGTCTGTGTCTGTGTCTGTGTGTGTGTGTGTGTGTGTGTGTGAGAGAGAGAGAGAGAGAGAGAGAGAGAAGAGAGAGACAGAGACAGAGACAGAGACAGAGACAGAGACAGAGACAGAGACAGAGACAGAGACAGACAGACAGACAGACAGACAGAGACAGAGACAGAGAGACAGAGAGACAGAGAGAGAGCATCCAGAGGCTGAGAGAATTCCATTGTTGCTTTGGAAAAAGACTTGTGCTTTATGCTTGAGAAGAGACAAACTGACTTGAGGAAAGGATTAACCTAAGATGATATAAGTCGCATGGGTGCCAATCCCTTCTGCTTCTCCTGATCTCTCAGAACTCTACCTACATCTATAGGGTTGCTTATATTCTATGCTGCATGCAAAGCAGAAGGTGAACAAAGGTAGACAATGGGAAGACACATGGCAAAAATGACTTTTGGGGGCATTGCTGCTAGGAAGGGGTGGTCTTGCTGTCTTTCTGTTTAAAATGTGGTGGGTTGGAATAAGAAATGTGGTTGAATTATATAATCTTGCTCATGGACAACATGTGTAATGCTGGCATATGTTTCTTTAAGCTCATAGAAGTCATTGGTTTCTATTTCTCATGTAATATCATCCCGAATAGAATTTTTCTTATGGGGCATTCAGTGCCTCCTAACTGATTTTATAGAGTTAACACCTTGAGAGAAGGCAGTAGATTCAAAGTATTTCCTTATCGTTCTTCCTCCTGCAGTGAAATGCAAGGTTTGCTTGTTGGAATAACAATTAGAGACTTGGAATAAGTCGTATATCAAAGCTGTTATGTTGCATTTCAAGGAATGCATCTGTAATCTTTTCACGCTGTGAAAGATACCGAAGTTCACTTTTGTGGTTATCTTGTCTCTTTTATCAGTGGCAAACCAATTCTTTCTGTAGAATTCTTCCCGTCTTCCTGGGACTGGGCTCACCTGCTCACCCTCTCTTTGATCAACATTTCATATGATATCTATTTCACCTTGTGGTTCTTGCTGTACTCCCACCTGAGTGCAAAAGACAAAGAGATTCCCTGGAACCTCTTTTGGACTAATAAAAGGTTGTTTGGACCTCTCCGGTTTGTTGGTTTTCTTAGGGAGTTGTTTTGCCATGACAAAAAGATGCATGGGCGCACACACTACCTAACTGAGCAGTGTAGCAGGAGAAACACACTCTCTCTGCAGAAATAAAAAAAGGTACTCATAAAAAGGAAAAAAGGAAATTTCAATGGCAGAGCTTTGAGAGAGAAAAATAAGATTCCCCCTCTCCTTTCCAAAATGCCAATGACATTCTCCTATAACAACGGCATTCACAACGCTGCATTCAATAAAATACTCCAGTGTAAATGAAGCATATTATTGGTAGGTGTATAATAGATTAAGCCCGAAAGACAGATCTCTGGTACTTGCCTGAAGAGATTTGTAGCTAAAACCTCTAAGATTCAGTTTCAATAACACATCATGAATGGCCCCTGTATGGAAGCCACAAGCACCTATCTTCATCAAGACATTCAGCCACTTTTCCTTCTTGATTTTGCTTTTCGGATCAGTAAGCTGCAAGAAACAGAGAGGGGGGAAGAATGCACAAGACAAGGGAAAGGGGAAAAAAAAAGAATCTGGGCAGACGTACATCCTTTTACCTACATTAATATTTGAGGTGAAGGTGGAATAACAGTGTTTGAGAGAAGACTCCTCAGAAAATGTATGCTCCTCATTTCAAGCTTTAGATGTGAGATTGCTTGGATAAAAGTTTATCTCCACAGAGAGATCTAAAAGACTAACCTGGAATCTTATGGCAACTTAAAGGCTAAAATATAAGCTTTCGTGAATCACATCCATTTCATCAAAAATATCAGCAAATTCCCATGAGAAGGGTGAGGGAAAGGGATGATAAGGAAGAATTTTTGCAGTGGGAAGGGAGGCAGTGAGACTGAATTATTTAGATAGTAATCATAAATAAGGTAGCACAGTGTTTCTCAACCTTCACAATTTAAAGGTTTGGGGACTTCAAATCACAGAATTCCCCATACTTGCTGGGGGATTCTGGGAATTGAAGTCCACACATCTTACAGTTGCCAGGGTTGAGAAACACTGAAATACGTCCTTGCTTAGAGACGATAGGGACCAGCAACTCAGTTGTTAAGCAAAGTGGTTGCCAAGTGAAACCACAACTGTGCTCATGATTTTACTTCAGCTTTCCTTTACAGACCTGGGAAGGTCAAAAATGCAAGGATTGGTTGCAAAGTTGCTTTTTTATCACATTGCAACTGTGAATGGTCACTAGATGAGGACTAACCATTGTGATTTGGAGCATTCATAGAATTCCATCAGTAGTATTGGGGTTTTCCCATAAAAGTCAGAAAGGGTTTTAACCCCATAGCTGCTGTTAGTGCAAACAAAGTAGCCATCACTCTATACTGCCATTAGAGCCTTCTAAATTATATATGTTGCTTAATTAATTCTAGTGGGGCAGGGTGATTTGTGACCTTTTTTTCAATTTGATTGATGGCTGTGGTTACAGTTACTCTAATGTGAGCTGTTAAAGTTGATATTATTAATAGTTATATTTTTTTTCCCTTTGGCTTCTGCTTATAGAGTTGTATGTCACCCAGCAGCGCCACAGTCATTGAGGTAGCCTCTAAATTGGATGAATTTTAAGAAGGTTGAGAAAATAAAACCCCTCCATTTCTTCCAGCCTTTGGGAGGAGTGTCTTCTTTGGAAGAAGCCTGTTTCAAATCCATTCTCAGGTTGCATGGCTGGTAGGAAAAATAATCACCATTAAAACAAAGTACATGCCTCACACTTAAAGCTTTGTGGGCTTATTTATAGGCTGAATGATTAAACAGGATTCTGTAAGAAAGAAATTGTTCCTGCATCTACTAATAGTTTTCCAACTCCCACACATAGCAGGAACATCAAATGAAGAAGTCAGTGTTTGGAACCTCCTGAGCTCAGAAAGAGGCAGGTTGAATTTCCCAGCTGTCCCTTCTAGGATGCTGAATTAGGGGGTTTTAAAGATGTTGAGTTTGTCTTGATTTATATAGCAGTGAGATTAGTAAGATGGAGAATGTGGGATAATCAGTTGTGCGCAGTCGTTCATATTCTCAGCTTTGTATTTTTATCATTTTTTTTTTAAAAAAAAAGCATTAATATTTTAACGTTAAAATTTTTTTAAAGAACATGTAACTTTCATAGAGCACTTTCAAGTTCCTATGCATTATCAGAGCATAATGTATTATCAATCAGTTGCACTATGGGGGCATAATTTGAAGTCTACTGTCAATCAATGTGGATGACTGTGTCAACGAAGGGGAAGTGATGTCACGGACTACAATAACACAGCAGGTTCCCAGGAAGGAGGGTGTGCGTTCTAAGGAAGAGGGTTAGAGAAGAGACCGCATGGTCCAGAGCTGGATCCTGAGAACATGAAGGGATTTAGGTTAGCCACTCCCTAGAATCTCCCAGGCTACGTCTATTAAGTTAGGGTAGCCTAGGTTTAGTCTGGCAAGATTCTATCTATATAGTGTGAGCAAATAAAGACTTTTGGCTGGATTGTGATGCATTGTTCTTGGGCTAGGTTTGACAGCTGTCATCATTCTATATCTCTGGTTTACTTCAGTGGTTGTCATCAGACTGTTATAGCAAGTGATGTAACTGGGCATACAGTTTATACCTTACATCTATTTACTGTAGCAATCTCCCAGTAACAATCATCTCCATCACCTCCTTCTCCTCCTCTTCCTCCTCCCCCCCTCCCCCCAATCAAAGGCTGGTGGAAATGTAATACAATTCCTAACTAAAGACCTACGAATTATTAAGGCAGCAACTAAAAATACAAGTGATTCCAAGCAGGGTGCAGGTTTTTTTCATAAAATGAGGATGTTCAAATCTGATAGATTCAATATTTTGAGATGTTGAGGAAGTCCTTTAGGTATTGTTCTGAAGGCTCCAATCATGACAGGGATAACAATGGATTTCTCCCCCCCCCCACTAGCATTCAGTTTTGATCGGCAAGTCCCGGTATCTTGTAATTTTATCCTATTGTTTTTCTTCAATCCTAGCTTCACCCAGAATAGCAACATCAATGAACCAGATTTTCTTCTTTTCAAAAACTGTTATATCAGGCATGTTATGAACAAGATGTCTATCTGTATGGGTCTTAAAGACTCTTAAGATCTTAACCCACTCATTTTCCAAAAACTTCTCAATTTGATAGTCCCAGCAGCTTTAACTACATTCAAATCCAAGCCTCTGGCAAAGCTTCCAATAAATAATTCTGGCAACTTGGTCATGAGGTTGCTTATAGTCAATGTGAAATTTTGCTGCAGCCATTGATCGAATAATAATTATTATTATGGTTTATCCCACAACCAGCCATTTCTATCCACCTATTTGTGGATAGAGTCCTTCCCAAGGACCTGGGATAGGGAGATGTTGTTTGATGGTATTAAAGGCATCATCGCAAAATTTAAGCTGTTCCAAATAAAACTGCCTTCTGCAATTGATTGGTGATGATTTTGTTTGTAATGGTGGTGTTCAAGAGATGCACCAGATATTTTGGAATTGCACCCAAGCCATTTATTATTATTTGTATTATCTTTGTCTTTCTTGCCACAGTCACTCTACTTCTATTTGCAGGTCTTTTTATTTTGTGATTTTCTCCAGTTCTTTCTCTTCTCTTCTACTATCTCCAGGTATTGTCATAACCACTATCCAGACTTTTTTTGACTTTCTTATTAACAATAATTAAGTCTGGAGTAGTATGTGGCAGGTGCTTGTTTGTTTGAATTCTAAAGTCCCAGAGCACTTTATCTTCTTCGTTTTCTATTACTTTGTCTATTTTGTGATTCCACCAATCCTTGCTTGCAGGCAAATGGTATTTCTTGCAGATATTCCTTTGTTGCTACTTTGTCATGCTGTTTTCTATGGTCAGTCTATGCGGTCTTCTTGCAGCAGCTAACTAGGTGGTCTACTGTTTCTTCAGCTTCTTTGCAGAGGCGGCATTTGCTCTCTGTTGCTGTCTTCTCAACCAACATTGCATGCATTTATTCTTAAGGCTTGGATTTATGCAGCCAGAATTAGCCCCTCCATCTCTTTCTTCAATTTTCCTGCTCTTAGCCTTGTTGTTATCTGCTTTGTCTGCTATTTTGTATGTACTGGTCATGTACCCTTTTCATGTGATATTATTATGTTTCATTGTACATATATTATTAGATACACAAAAATATGAGATCACAGTTGCCAATTCTTTAGCTGGTGTTAGTCTTCATATGTATCAAGTTCTTCCCAAGAACCTGGGATATCATAATGTATTGGCGTAGTGTATGTGTGGATCCAAGCAGGATGGCCATTTGTAATTAATAGATGGAAATTTTGTCAATGTGAAGATTTTCTAAGTGCTGTCCAAGATTTTTTGGTATGGCACCCAGTGTCAATAACCACTGGGACACTAAGACCGGTTTATGCCATAATCTTTCAGTTTTGATTTTCAGATCTTGATACTTTGTGATCTTCTCCAATTCTCTGTCTTCTATTCTACTTTCCCCTGGCATTGCCACATCAGTTATCAGCACTTTCATATTTTCAGACACAGTTAAATCTGGTGTGTTATGAGCCAAGATTAATTAGTTTGTTTTCAGAAATCCCACAATATTTTCACCTGCTCATTTTCAACTACTTTTTCAATTATATATTCCCACCAATTTTTCATTACCGACACATGATAATTTTTACAGATGTTCCAGTGAATCATTTTGGCAACTATGTTTTATCATTGTTTATAATTAGCTTGTACAATCTTCTTGCAAGGACTGAGTATGTGATCTACTCATTATTATTATTTACACAAAAATGTGAAGTCACAACAGCCAGTTCTTTAGCTGATGTTGGCCTTTATGGGCACTGAAGATGTTGTTGTGTATCTGCATAATATATGTGCAGATTCAAGCAGTGTGGCCTTTTGTAACTGATAGATGGAAATTTTGTCAATGCATAGATTTTCTAAGTTCCATCCAAGATTTTTTGGAATGGCACCCATTGTGCCGATAACCATGAGACCACCATAGTTATGCCATAGTCTTTCAATTTTGGTTTTTAGATCTTGCTACTTTGTAATCTTATTATGGTTGGTCACATAGCCAGCCAGATCTTAAGACTGGATTTGGCATTTTTATTCACCTATCAAGTCCTTCACAAGGAACTGAAATAGGCAAATATTGTTGTTTGATATTATTATTACTATATACACAAAAATGTCACAGCTGCCAGTTCTTTAGCTGGTGTTGGCCTTCATTACCCATTGAGTTCTTCCCAGGAACCCTAGAATGTCTGGATGTATCAATGTAGTATATGTGCAGATCCAAGAAGTGTTGCCTTTTATAACTGACTGATGCAAATGTTGTGGAAATGAAGATTTTTTTTTTGTATGGCACCCAGTGTGCCACTGGGACCAGCAGTTCCTTCTCTTCTCTTCTCTTCTCTTCTCTTCTCTTCTCTTCTCTTCTCTTCTCTTCTCTTCTCTTCTCTTCTCTTCTCTTCTCTTCTCTTCTCCTCTCCTCTCCTCTCCTCTCCTCTCCTCTCCTCTTCTCTTCTCTTCTCTTTTCTCTCTCCTCTCCTCTTCCTCTCCCCCCACTCCCCTCCCCTCTCCCCTCCCCTCCCCTCCTCTCTTCTCCTGCTGCCATGTACATATTTTATTATTTTATTTTATCCTGCCTTTTAAATATATATGACCTGAGGGCTGGGAGAGAGAGAGAGAGAGAGAGAGAGAGAGAGAGAGAGAGAGAGAATGAATGAATGAATGAATGAATGAATGAATGAATGAATGAATGAATGAATGAATGAATGAAAGTCAGACAATGGCCTCCATCCCTGACGGAGGCCTAGAACCCACAGTCTCCAGTACACCAAACTGGCTCTCTAATGAACTCTTGAGCCATTGTCCCCTTCCTGCCTGGATGCAACCTTTTTCTCTGTCAGTGGCTTCTTCTGTTTCATTGATCCAAAATGCATGAATATGTGCATTTTCTGCCATGCTTTATTTATTACCTTCATTATTTTACCTTACATACATCATCTATCCTTTTCTCATTGCCCTCTGATGACCTAAAGAAGAAAGTTTTTGTTCTGCTTACAGGTTTTAAATCAAACCCTGTTAAATTACAGGAAAATTGCCCCTAGAAATTCTCTTCAGGTTTGTCCGGCCTGGGTTCAACATGCGCAGAGCCTGTCCACACTAAGAATTTATAGCAATGCTCAGTCATCACTGTAGCAACATAAAACCTGTCTGCAGTATGCTTCTGTGTTAGTGTCCAAGCCATGATTTGATGATGCTATAAATTGCTGCTGCAGAAGTCATCTCCCTTGGGGGGGGGGGAGGTTAATTCTTACAAGAAAAATATTCCATGTCCCTTTTTAAAATCATAAACATGTTATTATTTGTTTAATAATGTAGCTTTAACACATTAAAATATATTGATATATGAGAGGCTTGCAGTGTCAGATGGAGTGTTGTTCTCTCCACAGAACGGTATATATTGCATTTTGACATCCTAACACTGTATTTTACAATAGATCCTGTACACAGCTTTCATAATTCACCCAGGTCATAACTTCTTCCTCTTTCATGTCATGAGAAATGGCAAGAAAATCTGTGAAGGAAAACTAACACCAAATCTTATTCTCTCTTATGGTTTCCTTTCCAGCACAGATCCTATAAGCCTCTCTTTATAGCCACAAAGATTAAAAATGTAAGTTCTTAAATAGCAAAACAAGCGATGAAATCTGTGCCAGTCATTTGTGGAAGTGAAGACAGTTTATGGGACCTCTATTAGATCATAAACTTAACGAAGGCCCGTTTTTAGTTAAGTGGCAATCATGTTTTAAAGAACGTAACAGTTGTGTACTTTATGTACATTAAGTACATAACATTATTGATAAATGATCTGCACAACCTGCACAAAGTAGCTGAATTCACACATTAGTTAAGCTCAAACTTGAATTCATATGAAAATCTATTTATGCAAATCTATTTAATTTATGTTCAAAGTCAGCCAATGGAATTTTTTCCCCAGTTACACCATGGTTACATAAAGCACGGATTCATAAAATGTGTGAATTTGATGTGTTTCCTAATATGCGAATGTGTAGTGAAAGGAGAACTAAACGCAGCACTTTCTTGAGAGAAGATAGGTTACTTTTTCACCTCGCATAAGTTCAGGTTCCTAGCTGATAGAGTTAGAATGTGACAAGCTGCTCAATCTATATTCTCTGCTATTAATTTAAGCAAATAAAACTTTCGTAAGTGATAACATGCAAATGCAACCATTTGTGATTTATTCAGTAAACTGTGGTTAAACCAACCATATATTAGTCTGATGTGAGAAGCAAATTATGGCTTCACTATCCCATATTATTGGTGAGTCAATTGTGTGCTGAGCATAATGAATTGTCAGTTGATAACCTAGAGTAGATTTTTCTGGCTTGGAGGTATCAAATGAAGTTTCCTGAAATGCTTTCTGACTGCATCAGCTTTTACCTAGATTTATCACTCTGTCAATGAAAGAAAGTACAGTAGTTAATTTTTAGTCTACTTGAATCCTGAGACATGCATAAATAAACACGTTTGAAATAAATTATGCTATTTCTGCCCAAATAAGTGCTGATTTTGCCATGCCAGCTCCAGCTTTTCAAAAAAAGGGAATTGCACCAAGGAGCTTATCAATATAAACTGAATGCTTCCAAAATTTATTTAAGTTGAGAAGATATGGTCTGGTTCTAATTATTTTTTATGGTACAAACTCAGAAGTGCCCATAAGAAAAAAGGGGCAACATTTCACTGTTGCATCAGTTTTTGCATTACAAAATGCATGGGTTAGAATAGAGAAGTTTGGAAATTCTGATAGATTGTAGTTTTTACACTGAATGCTTTTCCAAGGTCAGCTATATGTAGAGAGAGCCACGTGACTTTCCACACTTTCCAGATTATAAATTTATTGTATTATGTTCTGCCTTACTAGGAAGTGTTGTGACTGCGTGACTAGGAAAGACAGAATGTTTCTAAAACATATTTGGAACAGGTTTATTTTTAAACAATTAATTCAAAACATGGGCTAAAGTGCTATTTCATTTAAAATGCTACTGCATAAATATTTAAAATTTAAATTATATATTAAAAGAAAGTACAGCAATTGAATATATATGTTTAGAAAATACACAGGGTGCTAAAATTGGAAAACATACAATTTTTTATAATTTGTGCCAAATTGCTGCTGCTTCATTTAAGCATGCAAGTATTTTAATTTTTGTCCTGTAAATTAATTAGCACAAATTTAGATTTTGACTTTAAAAATGAATTCCATTGCTACAATCTTTATCTTTGTTGATACAAATGTTGTAGCTCAGGGTTGCTATACAGTTGAACCGTGCAAATTGAAATAATAAACTTCCTGAGCACTACCACCATTGACACAATCCCCATCAGTCAATTACAAAAGGCAGTTTCACTTGGAATAGCTTACATGCTGGGTCAACACCTTTAACGTCATCAAACAACAACATCTGCCTATCCCAGGTCTTTGGGAAGGACACAATAGGTGGATAAAAATGCCAAATTCAATCTAAACATCTAGCTGACTGTGGGACAAATCACAATAAAAATAATACTCGATAGGTGGATAAAAATGTTAAATCCAGTCTAAACATCTGGTTGGCTGTGCAACCAACCATAAACACAACAGATCTGACAGATAAGGCAATTTGTAGAGATATAGTAATATCAATTACTTAAAATGTCAGTCTTCCAAGTGAAAAACATGAAACACAGATGCTAAGGTGAAATTACGTCACTGTTCAATTCTTTTAATTAAAAGGATTCTGTGAACTCTTAATGGAAATAAAAAAAAACAAGGAAAACATAAAGGAATGGTAATCACTGATATAACATAAATTACAGATAGGCAAACACAGAAAATCCTGCAACTATAGTTACCAAAGTTGAGCAAAAGAGCCTGATAATTTTGTGATAACACATGAAAATTATAGTGTAAATCTTAAAGTAGTTTCAATAATATCAGTTTACAAAACAAGAAAAAACCCCAAATTCTCTCAAAGCACTTAGGGAAAAAACAAGCCAGACATTTTAATGCAATCCACACATGTGACAACTTTGCAGCTACAGCTCTTACTCTCCAAAAAATGTAAATCAGTCTTCTGGCATCCATAAACTTTTTTTTTTTTTTTTGCAATCTCAATGTAGATGCTCCATAAAAATGGACAGCCCCTCTGCACATAGCATTTGAACCAATCTGGCGTTGTGTCAGACTTCACGCCAGGCATGGTAATAAATCTCAGCACTCCCGACATTCAACCTTTTATTCAGGAATTTGCTAACCACAGAAGCTTCACAGACATGACATGGCTGAGTAAGTTGCTTTATTGCAGATAAGAAAGAAGTAATATATGCACAGAAAATCTAACTACTGCAGTAAGCAGGAAGCAAGTCCAATGTGCAGCATATGCCTGCTCTAAAGTTTACATTTCAGGTCTTTTCCTTTTGCCTGTTTGCATTCATGGGCTCTTAGCCATTATTTTTCTTGGCCTTGAGAACTGTAGATATCTGCTCAATATTTATAAAAAAGACTGTCTGGCCTGAGAATCACCAGCTTTGGCCTTTGCTCACGAGTGCTCAGCCACTGTATGCATCCTTCTTGGGCAGCTGAACTGATTTTTGAATATTGCCATTGGGGACCTGGAAGACGTATTGGATAACTTTCTGGTCAGTTTCACAATCCTTCTTTCAAACTGCCTAGATTGATTTTCCCAGCTTATATAGGCAGAGTTCATTGGTCTTTCGCCTTATGTCGCCTCTGGCTCAAGCGAGCTAGTAACCCTACCACCACCCACCAACACATACACATGCAGAGGCTCTACACTGCAACCTACAGTGGTTGTGGCTGTTGAAAGAAAAGCGTGTGTTAACAACTATGAAGTTATGCCACCTTCACAGCTCTCACTGGGTATTTATAAACAGGAAGTATGATAACTTGACAGCCAGTAATTCAGATTTTTCTGAAACGGCCAAATGAACGCCGCTTGTACAGAAAGCGATGGACAGAAGCTTTCAAAGGATGCACAACAACATCTGAGCTGTAGGGCCCAACCTGTTTTCTGAGCTAACAGCAATGCTTCTCCCCCCCTCCTAAGTGATGCAAAAACAAGGAGATTTTTGTTGTTCCATAAGCTGCCATAGCTCAAGGATGGGTCCCTAACTGGGTGACGGTTTGGGTATCCACTTTTTCATTGCCGGAGAGACCACTTTTGATCTCCTGCCATTCCTTGCTGGTTCCCCTCATTCCAAGGTTTGGGAGAATGTTTGTTGGATGTTTCTATAAAGCACTCCAATATTTTTGGGGGGGACTTAGGGGTGAAAACTGGTGCCTTGTGGAATTAACCTGAATGAACCAACTATGGTAATATCACACTGAATATCTCCTGTGGGAACAAACATTCACTCTGCTGTGTAAGAATCCAGGACTTAATTACCGAAGAAGGTTTTCCTTCATTCCAAGCCTTTAAAAAGTGGTATGAATGTGATCTGAGGCAGCCCTGAGGGCATACAAGAGACAGTCAGTTCTGCTTACTGTTTTCAGAACTGGGATCATTTTAAAATGCTCTCTTTTTTACGCCCGTGTCCATGTGGCATTCTCTCCAGAAAGTTTCAGAACATGCAATAAGTGTGGAATTCTTCCTAAAATCTGCTTCCAGACCTACTCCAACCTATCTGTTAAAAAAAAAAAAAGAATCACAGACACGGAGACTTCTTTCTACTCCCGTATTAGAGACTGAATGGTTTGTGCAAATCATGTCAACCTGTGACCTGGCTTTCACCCCCATCACATCTTAATTTATCACCTGACAGAGGGCCAGCTTGGTCGCTTTAGCAACTGACCTATGGAATGGAAGTTCCATTTAGCTACCATAGCAGCCAGGACTAGGATTACCATTAATGTCTCTAATATTCCTTCAAAAAGCAACTAAACTAGTGGTTTTTCTCCATATTAGCTCAATGAATTTCATATGTTCTTTATTGTAGGATAACCGAACACTCTTCAAAGGTAACTGGGATAAATGCAGGTTAATTATTTATTTAATTCCCCATCCATTTTTCATGCCTTTCCGAGAGGCAACTGATGAACTCATTCGTATTCTTTGTTGGATGAGTCAGTGGAATAAAACATTTGGCCTTAATTCCTAGATTAAATTTGGCCAAGGCCTGTAGGTAAGAGGAAATAGAGGAGGGTGAACCTTGCCCTACATTTCAGTCTAGCGAGTGAAATCCAGGGGGACATAAGAATTAGTCACCATGTGCCTTCTCTAAGCTCTGTTAAGTAGGCATGTTTATTCCCAAATACACTGATTTAGGACTGCAGCTTTAAAAACAAGAGTTTCAGCAACACCAGAATAGATCATGCCTGGGAAGCTAAATAGAATCAGGTCTAATATTTAGATGCCAAATGCTCAGGAAATTACCAAAGTGTAGACATTGACTAGGAGATTGAAAGGTATCCTAGAAAAAGACAAGACAACCACTTCTTCTTTATTATTATTTTTGACTATAAAACTATGGGGACATATACATGAAGTCATCAGGAAAAGCTCGACTCGAAAGAGATTCCATTTCAGGAACTGAACTAAAAATCAGCAAGTTCCTGCTTCCCCTCAGGACCCTCTCCACAATACGAGAACCACCACAATATTTCTCTACCTGACCGCAAACATATCCAACACACATTCCTCCTCCTATTTCCCCCTCAATAAGAACCCTGTGAATTGGGTTGGGCTGAGAGGGAGTGACTGGCTCAAGGTCCCTCAGCTGGCTTTCATGGCTAAGACGGACTAGAACTCAGTCTCCTGGTTTCTAGTCTTTTGCCTTAATCACTAGACCAAACTGGCTCTCCAAAAAGGGGTTTTTACAGCTATTATGAATATTCAGAACTGTTATACAGTACAAAAATTTAAGTATCATTCCTAGAAGAGCCAGTTTGGTGTAGTGCAGGGGTAGGCAACCTTGGCTCTTTTATGACTCGTGGACTTCAACTCCCAGAATTCCTGAGCCAGCATGGCTGGCTCAGGAATTCTGGGAGTTGAAGTCCACGAGTCATAAAAGAGCCAAGGTTGCCTATCCCTGGTGTAGTGGTTCAGCCACCAGCCAGGTAGACCATGAGTTCTAATCCTGTCTTGGGTACAAGCCTGCTAGGAGCTCTTGGGCCAGTCATTCTCCCTCAGCCCTAGGAAGCAGGCAAGGACAAACCACTTTTGAAAACGTTGCCAAGCAATCTGCAGAGACTTCCACAGGTGGTTGACTGGAGTCAAGACTAACTCGAAGATATCCACCCATCTACACAACTCCATAGAGCTGCCATTATTTACCTCCTAGGTGTTGCTGCCAGCCTGGTTGAACAGAATTACAAAGAAACTAACCACTGGTTTAAGTCACTGAAAACAGTTCCACTGCACTTTTCCAAAGATATTTTAAGAAGTAAACTGTTCATCATATATGAAAATCTTACATTTTTGAAGTTTTATAAAGTATTGCATTAGGATCTTTGGTAACCTTTTCCCAAATGAGCAAATTACCAGATTAGGTACCATTATCAAAGCTTTGAGACAAATGAGTGGGCTTTGCCAACTTTTTACGTGTGGCAACTGCTCCTGTCTGGATCAGGTAGGCCAATCAGAAACAGGCATATATTGTAATCCCAAACAATCCTGGTTGAGATGGAAGGTTTCGGGCAAAACTTAAAGGCAATAAAAGAGCCATCCACTTCTTGCTATATTATCATGGCTTCTATTCTATTTCCTGCTTGAGCAGGGGGTTGGACTAGATCAGAGGTCACCAACCTTTTCATGCTGGCAGCCCGGAGGGAAAGGGAGCAGCTGGGAAATTTGCGTGCATGCGCCTGCGCTGCGTGCAGAAACGGGGCCACATGTGCCAAAACGGGGTTAGAGGCCCTGTTTGCATAGGCTGCAGGGGCTAGCTGCTGCTGCTAGCCCTGTGCGCATGCGCAAATGGGTCCACGGGCACTAGCATGAGTGCGTGCATGTGTGTGCGGGCACTGGCCAGCCTGTCCCAGTAGGCCACGGCCCAGTAGTGGGCCACGGCCCATAGGTTGGGGACCCCTGGACTAGATGACCTCCAAGGTCCCTTCCAACATTATTATTATTGTTGTTATTGTTGTTAATCGAAATAAATAAAACTTGATTCACACATTGACCTATACCTTGTTTGTTGAACCTGGATGTATAAAATAACCTCAGTTTGCTGAATTCATATATCCACTAAATCATAAGTCCTGATAGTCAGACATCATGACTAAGTTCATATAAGGTAGTAAGCAAAACCAATTAAATGCACACCATCTTAATATAATGTGTGAACTATGTGCTGGCTGGGGAATTCTGGGAGTTGGAGTCCACAAATCTTACAGTTGCCAAGGTTAAGAAAAACAATGAATTAGACTAGCTAATTTCTACTGACACTATTTTTCTCTATCTTTTTTGATTGAAACTACAATCCTATTCCTACTTTGCTAGGTACCAGCTTCAATATAAAGGGTCTTCTTTCCGAGTAGATGAATACAAGATTGTGCTGCCAATTCTTTTTTTTTAATTTCCCCCACAATACAATAATACTTTGTGGCAACAACTCATTCACAAATCCAATTGAACTGAAAGCCTCTCTGTGCCTTGACAGGCATTGCCTTGTTTTATTTCATATTACAAACAAAGCAAAATTAACAAGTGCTTCTTGTTAACTTCATAATATCCATTGCATTCTTTTGGTCATTTAGCTCAATGAAAATATATTTTTAGTCTTAAACCTTATGGAAACTATTTTTGCTGCCTTTCTTTATATCTTTGTTTCCATTTTCTACAAGTCAAATTCTACAACATTTGAAGCATAGGATTTAGCATCTGCAAATCATATGCATCTCTTTACTCTGAAAATACTTACAATAAGGGTTCTTTCCTCACATTCCCCCAACATTTTGCAATTCCTAACACTGAGTTTCATCTGTCATTTTATTGCTAAAGTCACCCAGTTGTGTAATGACCTTCCACAGACAGCAATCTGTTTCAAGTGCAAAGCTTTGCCTGTTGTGTTTCCAGCTCGATATTCCTGTCTCTCTCTCTCTCTCTCCTTCCTTCCTTCCTTCCTTCCTTCCTTCCTTCCTTCCTTCCTTCTCTCCCTCCCTCCTCTCCCCCTTCTTTCTGTTTTCAGTGCTTTCCTTTCTATTCTCCTCTTCATATTTTTAGAATACCACTTGATTTCTTACTCATTTGCCACTCTACTCCTCAGCATAGCAGTCCTAACAAACAGAGAAGGAGTTGGAGGCATACTGGTCTATTAAGCAGAAAATCCAAAAAGCAATTATGTGTGGGGATGGGTTGGGGAAGAGAGAATCTGCTTTTTTTTTTTTTTTTAAGTACTCCAGATTTTGCCAAATGCTAAAGCTGACCCTGATCAAAACAGAGCTGGGGGGGGGGGAGGTAGGTCTGCCCAATGCTCTGGAAATACAGTTGCTTGGATCCTCAACTTAACCACCTCCCCATTAGTAACTGACAAAACAAGGGTCCCTCTTATTCTAGGATGACTTTGTTTTCTTAAGAGACTTTGAAGAATGGTCCTCTGAAAGACTTCTGAAAATCCATTTGTACAAGATCAATCGGAGCACCCTCTTTCACAGGCTGCCTGAACATCCTCAGAGAATTTGGGGAGATGAGTGAGGTGTCACTTTCCCTTATTAATCCCAGAGCTGACAATTTCCTGACATAACAACATTTATCTATACATTTTGCATTTTCGTCTAGGCTTCAGAATTTCTGTGCATTTTCAAGGGAAAACAGATATTTAATTTAGTAGATAAAGATGTGAAATTCAATGCCAGGCAGAAAATTCAACTGGAGACAAAAGGTATCTTGAAAAAACACACCAAAACCTGTAGTTATTCACTGTGGTGATTTACCCAGGAATGTGTTGGGATTTGCATTCTGCATTTTGAATATTTATAATAATCTGTGCATACTATATTTTTTTACTCCATTAGAGCTACTTTCAGAATTCAGCCTCCATGAGATTTTTGTCACTGACAAGACTGACGAAACAAGGATGAATTCTGACCTGTAGGAGACCGGTTAACCAGCACGTTCCTGGTGTAAGGACAACTCCTTTCATCCTTTTTAACATTTCTCCTGCAGGAAAATCTCTAGCAAATGACCTCTCCCATTACTTAATAGAGGGAAGAAGTGTGCCATTTGGATGTTCTGCTTCAGATATAAAAATGTCTGAGGCAGACCATCATTCCTGCAAGCTCAGTCGGAGAAACCACGAGTTCCATTTCAGGTCTTCTGCTTTTTCCATGGATGCTAGGATGTTCAGTAATTACACAAATACATTATTATGGGCAGAAACAAAGCTGTGTTTGAAGCCAAGAAAAGACAAGCGGGATTCAGTATTCCGAATCCCACCTCGGGCAAGCTCTGAGTGGAATGAAGTTGCTCTTCATCAAGACTAGTAGGAGTATTAAAAGCCAGTGGCCAAAATATGCGAGTGAAGTTTGCTGCAATAGCAAAGAGGGTAAATATAATAATATAACAAGATGCCTAAGATGATGTTGCTTGGAGGTGTGGGTGTAATCAGGAAAGTTTTTTTTTTATTTCTTTCCCTTCATAAAATTGATTGGCAGTAAGTCTGGGGTAGAAATGGAAAGGAATTCTTTAATTAACACATAATAAAGTTGCAGGAGTCATCACCACCACCACCACATGCAAGCAATCATCTTTAATGTAGTCTTCGTTTAGTAAAGAATAAAAAGCAAGTGTAGCTAAGACAAGCCATCGAGAACCTCCATAAGTTAGAGGCATTTGCTAGCCAGTTTTGGAAACAATGGAGCCTGGCTCTGATCCAGGCAGGCAACTCTTACAGAGGCTTAAAGAAGCTTGGAGGTCTTAGCCTAGGAATAAAATTGTTATGTTATTCAAAGTATGGACCTGCTATGTTCAAAGCCAGGCTGTGATTTCATGGTGATAGTAGCTAATGTGCTGTTTAGAGAAATTCAGCAGCATTTTGTAGCTGGAATAGTGAGAGTCTGGTGGTCTCTCACCCTACAATGGTGTTGTTGCTGCTGCTGCTGTGAGAAGCTGGAAAGTGTTAATCCCAGTGGGGGAAAACAGTATGTTTTTCAAGGACTCTGCCAGAATGGTCCAGAGTGAATCAGATGGCTTAGAATAGCCTTCTCCAACCAAGAGCCCTCCGGGGAGTTCGGGATCAGATGATTGTAGTTCCCTACTTCCAGTGGACACCAGACTATAGAAATATGTATACTTGATTTTAAAAAAATACCAGGTAGGTTTTGTTCTTTCAGAGATTTGGAGGAAAAAACTTGTAGCCCACTGCAATCTCCTTGGGCAATTAAGTTCCATGTCAACTGCTTGGGAATAATGTAGGTGTGCTAAGCAAGCAAACCTGGAGTCTACTTAAAATCTTGGAAGCCTGAAGCATTTTCTTCTCTCTTTTTTTTTTTAAAAAAAATTGTTACATGTGAGGAGTAACCCTGCATGGTGTCTGAATTTTCAACTGCACCCACAAGCTATTAAGCTTTTTGAGATGTCCCCAAAGGATGGCCAGGTGGACAAGACCTACGTGGCACATTCTCCTGGGTACCGGGGCGGAGGTGGTGGTGAAGTAATTGCCTCACGCCCCTGTGTTGTGCCTGTTTGTCTTCTTGCTTACCACAATTGCTCCTGGGCACAGCAGATCTCGGGCGTCTGTGCACAAGGGATGGGGTCGAATAGGCTCAGGGCAAGACGGGCAAGGGCTGCTGGAAAAGGCTAGATGAGACTAAGTATCGCCGCCCGAAGGGTGGCCAAATTGCCGTTCTTTAAGGGAGACGCTTTCCCCGATCACAGAAAACATCCTCGATTTCTGCCAGTTTTCACAAAACACACGCGCGCACACACTGTACACAACAGAACGTCCCTCCTCTTCAGCCCGTCAAGAGCCACGGATAAGGCGCCCCACGTTCTCCTTCTCTCCCCCCCCCCCGCACGGCCAGCCTTCACACCAGAAAACCCCGCAGAAGACCGCCGCGGAGCCCACCGAGGGCGCACACACTCACCACGCAGGTCCCTCCAACCTCCCGGGGAGACGTCCTCTCCCCGCGGCTCTTCCGGGAGCCCCCCGCCCAGGTGCCCCGGCTCTCCCCACTCCCTGGGGCCCCGGGAAGCCAGGACGCCGCCCAGCCCCGCTTGGGAAAGGCTGGCCGGCAGCAGCTCCGGGGCAAACCGGGGACGGCGGATCGCGGAAGGAAGCCGACGGAGCAGGCGAGAGGGGCTCGCAGTCTCCGGGCATTGGCGGGCGGGCGGGCTCTGCCTTCCCCTCCTCCAAGCCCGGAGGACCGAGCCAGCCACCAACTCACCTTGGCGGGCGAGCCGAGGGACCCGGCTAGCCGTGGCAGAGTCCAGCTGCCGCTCTCCTTCTCCCAGCTGGCGTCGCCTTTCCTGGCCAGGCGGGCTAAGGAGGCAGAGGCGGCGGCGGCGGCGGCGGCGGGCCGGCTGCTCCAGCCTCTTCCCTCGCCGCGGCTGTCTTGTCTGTCCGTCTCTCTGTCTGGTTCGCTCACACCTCGGTCCTGTTAACCCTCCGCCTGCTGGCTAAGCCCGGCTCTGCCTGCCACGAGAGGCCGCCCCCTCGAGCGACTGCCTTGCGTGTGGCGGGGGGGGGGCTGCTGCTCTCGCTGCTGGCGAGCGACTGAACGGGCGGCAGAGCGGCGGGCAGAGAGGGGCGAGCGCCAGGGCGCGGGGCGGGCAGGGGAAGACCCTCAGCGGTTGGGGGGACGGAGCACGCGGGCCCCACCTTGGAGGAAAGGGCGTGTGGCGCTTGCCAGGGCAGCTCCCCTCCCGCCGCTTGAAGCTCCCTGGGACGCTTGTGGACGACTGTGCCCGTGTGGTGGGCTAATAGTGTCTTTGTGAGCAACGCTCCTTTCCCCACGGAGAGAAACCCTCCCTCCCAAGACTGCTTGTTTGTTCAAGCAGAGTCGGATTCATTTGAGCACACGCAAAGTGAGCAGCCTCCTGTCCGCACGCCAGACCTCTGGCTAGCGCCAGGGAGCCCTCTTCGCTTTGGGGACGACGAAGACGTCCGCCCTCCCCTCCATCCAGGGCCAAGGAGCCGGGCATCCCCCTTTCCCAGGCTACAGGCTGACTTCAGCCGCGGACGGGACTTCTTGCGGGAGGATCCGCCTGTAGCGAACCTTCCCCTCGGTCTCTCCCCCCCCCTCCCGCCGCCAACTCCCCCGAGCTAGTCTCGCAGATTCCTTTCGGCGCCCCTCTCCCCCCTCTCTCAGATCCTCCCCGGCAGTCCAGCCTCTTTCTCTTGCGTTGCTATGGAGCGAGGCGTCTCCAAGGGACATACCAGGCAGCACCTGTGGCTGGAACTGTCTCAGTTCAACCTCCAAGCCAGCTTGTCCGCTTGGGAAGGGTGGGAGCTGAAGCCCCCCGCTTCTCGCCAAGGGAAGAAGAGACCCAGAACGGGCGGAGGGGGGCAGGCGAGGCAGCAATTAAACGGAAGAGCGAGCTCGACCGTCCGGCTCTTCCTTGCGCTGTCTTCGATCGACTCCCGTCCCTCCGCTGTTACCGTTGTTCCGATTTTTTTGCGCAACAAATGCTAATCGTTTCTCCTCTGCTCCTCCGCCGAGTCCCGAATCTCCAAGCTCGCCTTTCGCCTCCACCCCGCCCTCACTTGTCTAGAAGCATCTCCCAAGCGCCTTGCCGTGGGAGGGAATATTTTTCCCCAAAGCATCCCTCCGCTTTTCCTGGCCAAGCCCTCGTAACCCGTGGGGAGAAATGCCGGAGCGAGCGCGCGCCAGGAGCGAGCAAGGAACCTGCAACGCGAGGCCGAAGTCTGAATGGGCCGGTCCCTGCGCCTAGGCTGGAAGGATTTCAATATTGTGTTTGGTTCCCCTAAAATACCGGTATGAGCATCTCGTGAAACTTGTGATTAGAAGACAGGGCTCTTAGCTGGAGCTTCTGGGTTCAGAAATTAAGTGGGGTTTGGCCTGGCTCATTCTTGGACGGGAGATCTCAAGGGGACACCAGAGCTGTAGGCTAGACCTTGAAGTAGAAAAACAAACAAGGTACTGAGGCGAGGAAAAATTGAAATCACCAGGACTTGAGGGAGGCTATGTCATTCTTGGAGAGTGAGAAGTAGTTGGATCACTTTACCTTGTCCCCAATGGACGCTTCAGATATGTATTAAAAATGCAGCGTGAAAGTGCCAAACACATGTTTACAAACCCTAGGGCCATGAGTATTTAAGGAATGATGAACCACTGCAGTATGTTGTTAGTTATACCATTACCAGAGCCAGTTTCATCTAACGGTTAAAGCACCACCGAGCTAGAAACAGGGAAAGTGAACAGGGAAAGTGAACAGATGGCCTTTTAGTCTTTTGAGCATTTACAGCTTAATCATATGTGATTTTGCTTCTAAACACTGTGCACCCATAGAAGTACTGTTTGCTGGACAACTTTACTGTCCATAGTGAAAACTGCAACTGTTAACTTTATGATTAAGGATCAAAGGATCAAGTCCATCATCACATCACAGCCCTCACTCCAAACACAGGGATGGTCTGTGACTTGAAAATTGTAAACAAAAATCCAGGTTTTTGTATAATGATGCCAATAACAATGGGCAGGTCTGTGCTAAGCAGAGAGAAGCTGTGATACAGTGCTTTTAAAAAGATTCTCTTAAAATACTAAAAGCAAGACTAGTCCAATATTACTATATCCAGTTTTTACTCACATGTCCGTATAACACTTTCATTTTCCCCTTTCTTACCTTGTTAAATTCTCTGCCTTTTTGGGCCCCAGTTCACCCCATCACTGCCAGTTTGCCCATTCTCTTTCTTTTTATCTGTAGATCATTGATTCCTGTCACTGCCCAGTTAGTTCTGCTCTGTGCTTCGCTTCCATTTGCAGAGTGGCCATGCCTTTTTAAAATGTTTGCTGTGGTGGTGAATATCTGTATTTTTTAAATGTATACATTCACTATATGGCAAAGCTTGCTTTGAAGACCATGGCAGATCCAAAAGCATTCTGGGGGGTTATACAGCAGGAAGCTGAGGCTTTGTAATGTTTTGTTTTGCTGCTTTTCCCCCCCTCCAGCCTTTCCTGTGGGTGCTATGTTGGGGGTAGAAGACTTATCAAATCTTTCAATGCCTACTTTGTTTGTTAATACACCTTATCACAACTTTACAATGTTGTCTATTCTCTGCATGCATTTTGAATTAATTTCCCTTGAATTCTTTGCAAAAAGCCAACAGTGATAATTATAATTTACTCTGCTTCTGTTAGATACCTGGAAGCAGTAGCAGCCCTCCAGCTGACTTAAACCTTGTTTTCTTAACCATTTTAAAAATCCAATGACTACAGTTACTTTTAGAAACACATCTTGCCATCTCACCAAAACTAGCACACAGGAAAATCATAGGGGCTAGAAACTTTTTTCAGAAAATGAAATCCAAGGAATAAGGTCAGCGCCTGTTCAAGGTGTCTGCACTCTCTCCAACCTGCATAGAATCACACCAAGTGAGCAATACTGTATGCAGTCAGTCACATGATGTTCCCCTTTACTGGAGGATAGGCAGCTAATTACTTTTTACTCACCAGCACCAAGCCACAGCTGTTACATTACAGTATTTGTTACACTTCAGATCACTGCAAAAGTGAAACAGCTACCAATTTAGACGACTTGGCTTCCTTTGTACTGCCTTCTTTCTAGATTGTGTGTGTGGGGAAAAGTGAGAAATAATTGGGGCAGAATAAGGCTTGGCAAAGAAAATAATTGTGAGTAAAAGCTGTTGCGTTTTTCAGCTGCACGGCCAAGACCTTCCTGGAGGAATTCAAGAGTTATGTCATGTGTGCTGCTTCAAGAAGGAAGGATAACGGTGCGGTTGTGTCTTGGTTCATTATGTACCGCTGTGGGATTTCACATCCGCTGTGGAGGATTAGATCCCTGTATAGGTGTCTGAAACAAGACCAAAAGCTTCTATTCTACAAAAACTTTTGGTCCATATTGGAAACTGAATTTCATGCTGGGTTGGGATGCATGGACGGAATACTGAAGAAGCATTTGGGGCTGTTTAGGAAAGAGAGCTCCGATGAGGGACACGTTGTCAACAATTAAACCCTTGAAGCGCCCACCGGGCAAACTGGTGAGGAAGCCACTTGTCCGTGAATTTGATTACAATATGCGATCCATCTTTTATATGTTAATATGGCATGACAAGGCCTTCTAGCTTATTTGGCCCTACGTTGGAACAGAAGAGTCCAAAATGTGTCCTAGCATGCATTTTATACAAAAGCTCCTTTCACACATTTATTCAGTTAGAACAGGTTGACCCTGTTATGTTATGTTAGTCATTTAATAGCAGGATCATTGGGGAGGTGGTTGGAAGTGCTAGAAAATTTTCTGATTTTTTAGCTAGATCTCTGACATTAAAGAAGAAATGTAATACTTGCCTGGGCAACAGAATGCTGGTTTTCACTTACCTTGCTTTTTTTGGGGGAAAAAAATTGTATGTAACAATTTCTCTAGTCTAAAATGAGAAAAACCCATGAATGTTTTCTTTCAAACCATCAGTTCTGAAATAAAGTCAGCACGTGCTGTGGAAAACATGATCCTATTGAAGCAATTAATATAAGCTGGGTGGATTTTGTTTATTTGAGATTCTGTATGTTGGTGGTAGTTTTCTCACTGTCTGTTATCACTGATGGGAGAGGGGAAAGGATAGGAAAGGAAAGAAAGCAAAGGGAAAGAAAGGAAAGAGAAAGAAAGGAAAAGAGAAAGATCTTCTTTCCTCCAGTCTCTCTTTCCATGGATGACAGGAGAAAGTGGGGAGAGAATGAGAATGATTCCTGTTGTATCAATTTTATTCCACAATCAGCATTTGTTGCTTTTATATATAAAAAAGGGGAAAGGTGAGAAAAATCATAAATATAAATGCTGCTTGTGATTCAGCTCCATTCATGACTCTTATCTGTTGTGTATTTTTAAAACTTGTATTCAGTTGGAGTTATGATAAAATTGGGTGATGGCCATGGGAAATAGCATCAGATGATGGACCTTTGCACTCAAACCCACTCCTTTCCTCCTATTCCCTGTGATTGATAGATGTTTTTCCTGCCTGCTGTGGTGCAGAAGAGGGAGGGCAGCAAAGATGTGGGGCTCAGTCAATCACTTTACTTATCACAAGTTGCACACATATGATTAGGACATTTGCCATTCAGCAGTGAGTCAGAACAAATGGGAGAGGCAAAATAGGGATTAAAATAGTGACAGCAAATTTTATGCCATAATTGGTATAGTTTTCTATCAGCTGAAGGATAAGGGGACAACTGTTTAACTCTGCAGTAGGGAAAAATCTTTTCTCTTTACTATTTGCCAGTGGTTGGATTCATACAATGCAAGATGTTACTCCCTTATACATTATTTTTCAAAGTTTGTGGTTTTTCTTATTCTTTTTTAAGTTAAGTAGCTCATTGTGTTGAATATAGATTTAGGAAATGGAAAGGTAGGGTAATGTCAGTCAATCATGAATAAGAGCCATGTCTGTAAATAGTTTTATAATAAAGAATTAGAGAAGTTAGCGGAGATGCACAGAAGTTAAAATATTACAATAGTTATTAAAATAACTGAGAATTTTCTCATTTAAGATGCAGTCAAATCCCTCTTGGGTTCAAATCTGTGGCTGTGATTTAACTACTAGAGTTGTACAATGCTTTTCATTCAGAAGCAATCTTGGAACATAGAGACATTTATGTCAACCTTGGGAAATGATGCAGCTGCTTTAAGAAGTTGCAGACAGATGTTCTGTCTGCCTTCTGTATACTTCAAGGCATCTTCTTGACACAGAAGCAGAAGCATTGCACAGCCTTTAGTATTGCTTCCAGTATTATTTCAGATAGGACATTGCTATGATAATATTAATCCTATTAACCAGTGCAACAATGATGGGATGATGCTAGAAGGCATTGTAAATCACGATCATGGAAATGGGTCTTAAAACTGTAAAGAGTGTAATTTATTTGTAAATGTAGCTACTATTTAATAATAGCTGTCTATTTAATTCAGCCCCCCCCCCTCTCCCTCTCCCTCTCTCTTTTATAAAAAGATAAGCTTGTTTCATTGTTTGGGATATGCAGGAACTTGATACCTAGAGAAGGAATGGCAAGGAAGAAAAGGTGAAATTTAAAATCAAGTTGAGTTGTGCTTGATTCCTGATTACTCTATTGATCCATTTCTGGAGTTTTCTTGTCAGCAATATAGAAGTGATGGGTCTCTGTCTTCTTCCAGGATTTTTTAAAGCTTTATTCCCTAGTTTGCAGATTTCCTGATAGTGCTCCATCTAAATACTAAGTCTGATCATGAAGGATCAATCAAACTCAGCTTAGTGTTACCTAGCCATGGACAGATGCATCTTAATTAAAAAAACAAAACCTGAGGTATATTAAACACAAGTAATTTCTCCTTAAGTTAAATAAAATGATAATGTTTCCGATTTTGCTGAATTGATTTCTTTTACTCAGATACCTTGGTATTTGTCTAATTAATTTCGAGTATCGTTTTTTCTTATGAATCTGTACATTGTCAGGACAATACAGCATCTTTGCAAAGAGAGCAGTTTTTATTGGAAACAGAGGTATAATAATGCCTTTCGTAAAACTTCTCCGCCACTAACAGACAATAGGATTGCAAACGTCGGGTCCCGTTGTGGAATCAACCCCATGGTAACTGTCTACTGTGGAACAATCAAAGAAATATAACTCTGCAGTTGGAAGAAGCAATTTAAAAATAATTCAAGGAGAGATGTTGGAAAATGCTTGGCGCAGTTGCCAGCAGGAAGACCTTCCTTTCCTTGTTATTTGCAAGGAATGGAGCTGAGAACTTCTTCCTGGATCTGTGGACGGAAACAAATTGTAGGGGTAGGTGTGGGTGCATGAGATAGGAAGAGGTGCAGCTTATTAAGATTGGGATTTTCAAGAGGAGCAAAATCAAATGACATTTTGATTTCTATGTGGAACAAAAAGAAAAAGATTGAATGCATAGGTCACCCTTCAGAATATTTATGGAAATTTACTTCTCTGTATCTTGTTCATAGGAACGATATACATCAAGGTATCTGAAAAGGTACCTTGATCTTTATTCAGAAGGAATGTTTTTTACAACACAGCTTTGGATAGTTTTGTCTGTGACTTCAGCCCCAGATATAAGATATACAATTTATATCACTAGTGGGTGGAACTAGACGAAGCTTCTGTTTCAGAAATATCTTGCAGATTATTTTGATATTGTTTTCTTTGTGAAACGGTATGTCCCTTCTAAAGAAGATAAAAACTAATATGAAATAATATAGAGTGAGAAAAAGGAAATCAGAAAGAAATCAAAGAGAATACTAAAATGCAAGAGAGGAAAAAAAGATACAAAATAGAAAAGAAAAAAAGCTTCAGATCTTCTTTACAGCAGTTATAAATACAATTATAAATTTACCTCTTACTCCATAGTTACAAAATAAGTCTCTTTGTAATTATTCTGTCTAATCATCAAATCATAAGTTCATTTTTTCTGTTTCACACAAAAAGTCCAGAAGGGATTTCTAGTCAGCAGTAAATGTAGAAATTGTTTTTTTCTAAAAAATTGAAACAGATTTTCAATAGATAATAAGATAGTTTTATTGTATGCTGTCAAGAAGATGAAAGAAATTTCTCACCAAATCTTGTAGGCATTCTACTCTGGGAGGGGAGTAATTAACCTAGTGCTCAGTTCTCTTGTTTATCAAGTGTGATTTGCAATAGAAATTGACTTTGGGGAGATTATTCATTATTTTTAATGAAAAGAACAAAACAATGATGTTTTTAACTGAACAGGTTTATTTATATGTTTGCAACCACATCACATAATTAGAATTTTAAAGAATCAAAAACAAAAGAATGCTGCAAAATAATAATTAAATGTTGAACTTTAGGGTCAGTTCTACAATAAACCAAAATAGATTAAGTTGCCATTTTTGCTATGGACTAACAGTTCTAGTGTTGATGCTAGTAATTTGAAAAATGTACAAAATACAGTATATTTTCAGAATTAAAGTATAATAATTACTTTTGTGACATGAAGATAATCGGACGGGAACATTATATTTATGTTTAAAATTTTGTATAAAGGTTCCAAAATTCATGCTTAGCATCTACCTCTGGGGTAGCAGCCTATGAAAAACAAGAGGAAGGGTGTAAAGAATAAATGGTAATTATGGCGTTTGTCTTGTACTAGCATAGGCTATTGTAATAGTAATCCCTGAGTGACTTTCTGATCATACAGAGTCTGTATTACATCCTTGTATTCAGAAGAATTGCAGGATATGAAACAGAACAGATGATGGTGAAGACATGCTTTGCATCTTCAAGTAGTCATCCACCATAATTGCTTCTTTGGTTTGGCGTTTGTTAACATTTGCCCAAGTGATTGGGTGCCCAAATCCTTGGCCTGAGAGTAACAAATTTGCTGAATCCAATCCACCAAATGTTCCATTTGTCAAATCAGTTCAATTGTTTCAAAATAAAAATTAGACATGGCTCTTGTAAATATATTGTCTCAAACCTGGTTTTGGTCCTTTACAACCAGGAGGGCAGGTGGCCCAGTGTATTCAGATTGTGATGAACACATTATTGCATGAAGGTCTGGAGCATCATAAAGGAGATTTATAACCTCTCCTGAAGAAGACTATTCTGGTCCCAGAAGTAGCAGATGGAAACTTGTCCATTTCTGTTTATCCATGCCTCATTTTGAAGGAAATAGCCATCCATCTCCATACTCTTTTTAGGAAAAAAGGTTCTCCCCATAGTATAGAATATAAGCAATAAGTGAAAGCTCTGGTGGTTCTGATTGTTATTCAAGGATACAGGATTGTTTGTCTGATTGTTATTCAAGGATTGTTATTCAAGGATACAGAAGTTCATTAGGGGTCAACAAATCTTTTTAACAATATTTAGTGGAATGATAAAGGCGTATTCTAGGTTTCACCAACTCTTTGTATAAATGTGATTACAATGGGAGAGGGTCCTTTAGAATACAAAAATTAAATTCCATCTATTTTGGCCTCTTGGCACGAGGTCAGTATATCAAATGGTTTAGGGAGCACTATTGTGCCATACTAAAAATATGGGTTTGTTACACACAGCTTCCAGACCTTGTTCAGTCTGGTTTCAGATCTGGGCTAAGTCACCATAGTAGTTCTAATCAGATAGATAATTTTGTCAGCATGAACATTTGTTACTTTTTTTTAATTTCTTGATGTCTTTTTAAATTACTGCCTTTTATTAGAGGGAGGGAGGGAGGGAGGGAGGAAGAGAGAGAGAGGAAAGCAACTTGTCTCTTTTGATTGATTTCTCAGTAATGTTATTAACCATGGTTCGTTATTAGATCAACAGTAAGAGTTAGGATCAGAAGTATTATTTTCCATTAGCATCATTCTTGCTTGCAGCATTGATTGCAACTAATGTGGTGACAATAATACGAAATAGCATATCTGTAATATCTTTTAATGTTTACATGAAATCCCAGGAATTGTCATTTGAAGATACAAGCACATCAATATCCCAGAGATTCCTCACAAAATGTTTCTGCCATAGCTGAATTAGGGGAGACTGTGTACATACCTGCTGAACTGGCTGGGGCCAGAGGTGGGGTTTCTGAGGCTGGTTTTTATGGAGGTACTGCAGATGGTTGACTTCCCAGTCCAGGAAATAAATAATTTTCCTGGCCTAGATGAGCTAGTATTGGTATTTGTTATGTGGCACTTATATCAAGTGCAATATGAAACCTAAGCGCAATATGACAAAAAGCAATAAAAATATAACACAGTCTTGACTGATATCAACACTATTTTAATGTAATGATCAATCTAAAATATTTGCTAATCACAGAGTACCATAATTTAAATCTGTATTAAATTCAGTCACAACTTCAGAGATGTCTTTTCTAAACCCCAAGAGACAGGATTCCACCTGTAGGGGCATCCATTCCAAAGGGTAGGAACTAGATAGGAAGTGCCATTCTGAAACGGCCTTGATTGCACAAATGAGCTGAGCACACAGAAGCATGAATGTTAATAAAATTGTTCAAATATTAGGTATACTTGAGCAAGGAGCTCAGTGCAAAGAATTAAAAAAAAAAGTAACGCTTCTGAAGACTCAACCAATGTAAGGGTTGATGGAAAGAAGTAGAGGTGAATTGGAAGAAGATTCAGGACCGTAGAAACCAGAAGACAGAGCACAGAGTCAAATGGTTCTACCAAAAAGCTATTGCAAATGTCCAGGTGAGATATCCCTTAGAAGCAATAAGATGCCCACGTTTCCTAACTGACTGCTTAGCTGTTTAGAAAGATACAAATGATTTTCCAATGTTTAGAAGATGAAAATTACAGGATCCTGTTGTTTTATTGATTAAAGGCTTTAACAAAAAAATCCTTATTGATTAAGAGTACTGATTTTTTTATTTTGTAGATGTTTTTATTGTTTTATAATTTTAAGATTGTAAGCTGCCCACTTGGTTGAGTTGGGCAGCTATAGAAATGGAATGAGTAAGTAAGTAAGTAGGTCTCTATCACAGAAGATATTCATATCTGATGGTCTTAAAAAGAAAAAGAGACAATAGAAGGGTGAAAGGAGGTTGTTGTGGATGAAAAGCAATAAGCTCAGCCTTACTCAAATTGAAGGAGGTGGTAAAGACATCCTGTTGGAAATTCCAGTGAGGCAGTTGGAGAGGAAAGCATACCTCTTATCCCTAAGCAGGGCAGAAGAATATACATAGATATCATCAGTGTAGGTGTGACAGTGAAAACTGACTGAAACTGGGAGAAAAAGCAAAAAGAAAAGAAATTAGATGGCATGTATACTGAGAACACGGCCAACTTGTTCCATTATATCTGCAGGATACTATTTCTAGAGGGCAAGAATGAAAATACACCATGTGCCTCATTTTTCCCCCAGCCCACCATAAGTGCAACATCTGCTCACATATTCTTGCTCTCTGTCCAAAGTAGGATTTTCTGCCCAAGTGATGCAGTCTATTTTGCCTGCTGTGGCTTATTTCCTTATAGACAAACCTCTGCACTTTGATTGGCTGCTGTGTGAAGATTCGCCCCCCCCCCCTTGAACACCTAGGCCAATAATCACTGCCCTGCAGGGCCTTTGGGGCTATTGACTCTCTAGTTTACTCTTGCTTCTCAAATGACCTTTCTTTTTTTACAAGTTCACAGGCAGAACAATGAAACACTTTCCCTCTCACCCCCTTTTTAATGATGTGAATGTCAGAGACAAGGATCAATCGGTTTTTCTTTCTCTCTTTTCTTGAAAGGTTGAAGGGAAGTTAAAAAGAAGAAAGAGGGGGAGGGAGAGAGAGAGGCAAACAGATTATGTTGAAGGGAGTAATCTCTGTTCTTTGCACATTGGAATTTGTAATATTCAAATGAGATGGAACTTTTTAAGTCTTAGGCAGAAGGAAGCAGAGGGAAAAGGATGATGTGCAAACAAGGAAGAAGAAATCTAACTGAATAGAACTTTAGATGTTCTCTTTTGGAATGGAGACATATTGTCTTCTAGCAATTGCTCCCTTGGCCCCCCAGAAGTTTGGAAGGAAGAGAAGTCAGCTGTTTTACAAGCCGCTGCCCTTCTGCTCTCAAGTGCCATCTCACACCCAGCCCTGCAGTTCATCCCAGAGGCTGCAGAAGAGAGAAGCTAAGGGGGGGGGGGGGGAAGGAAAGAAATATTCTTGCAAATAGTAACCCTCACATGCCTGCCTACCGTGGTGATGCTCCAGGGATGGGAAGGCACAACTGGTTGTTTTGTCCAATGGAAGACTGAGGCGCTCTGCAGTCCAGCCTGAACACTTCACCAGCTGCTAACAAAGCATCCAAATCTGCACAGACAATTTCTAAATGAATTTAGGATCCAGCTTGCATCCACACAGGTCAGTCACAATGGAGCAAGGTGCAGTTACCCAAACCTGAACAGCCACAGATAAATGGAAGAACAAAGAACTCTCCATAAAACTAAACTTATGCAACAGAAAATTTAGAACGGAAACCAATGGGAAACTGGATGAACAGTGCTTAATGAACTAAAAGAATGTAGTAAAATCTTTGGATCAAATACTATGGATAAATCCAGCAGCACCGGTCTTGATGATTGATCATTTGCCTTAACCACCAGCAAATAATTGACAACTCAAGCAAATGCCAGCTCAGTATAACGGACCTCATAAAACCCTAATTAAAATGTGTCAGTAAAATTATTCACTGACAAATAGAGAAGAAATTGGGATGGAACAGCTTGTTCCATAATCATACAGTTCTGTAGAGAGCCATGGATATGGCCTTGAAGGAAGTACTCGGAAGCTGTTACAAAAACAAAAATAGCAGAAGCATGCCTTGAGCCCTAGGAAAGGAGGTAGTGTTAGGAAGAGATTCAGGCTGCTGCTCCCTGACTCACTGCAGTATAAGAGGGAGGGGAGGAAAAGTACAATCAGACTTGCAAAAGTATCTTATCAATAAAGCTTAGTTCTGGTCTTGTGGAGTCTCTTCCCTGATCTGGACACCCTCAAAGCCTGCCAGATTCTGTCTAAAGGATCAGGTAGGAACCTGAGGTGAACTGAAGGTTCAGGGATCTGAGCTGACAAGCAGAACTTTTATTACCTTTTGTTGGCATCGTTGCTTTTGGTCCAATCAGGGATAGCTTAGGCTCCATGATCTGTGTGTTGATATAGAGAAATGAAGACAAAGGAAGACAAAAGCCATCAGCAGAAACTAAATGACAACTCAGTCCTGAGACAGGAAAAGGTATAGGAAAGAAACTTGAAATAACTTTGTCTTGAATCTGTTTGGCATCAGAGGGGTAGAGAGATACTCCGGTAGGCTTTCAAGATTTTGTTGTTATACCCTAGCATAGTAAAGTGGTGTTCCTGAAATCCTTGCTTCCTTGTTTCCGAACCTGGCTACCTCAGAAGCTTGACAGATGGTAACCTCTCAGCTCTGTTGTTGCAAGGTGCTCTAGATAAGGCTGCTTTTATATAAAATCTGGAAGCTGCAGCTGGTGCAAGCTGCAGAAATGAGATTGTATTTCGCCTTGCTGCAACCATATAAGCCACCCCTGAGAGAACTGTTGGTTTGTTCTCATATACGATGAGATTGCCTAAACAATTTTGGACCAGCATGTTTAAGGTATTCCATCCTCCCATACAGAACAGCCCAGGTCCTGTTGTGGTTCTGATGTACGTAGTTCTGCTCTTGTCATATACACTTTCTAGAATAGCTTTCCCCAGAAACAGAGCAACTGCTGACTTAGTTGCACTTCAGGCATATGCAGAAAGCTTTTAAAAAATTCAACTGCTAGAAATTGGTGAAGATTAATGCTTCAATTTATGACCACTTATTATGTTATATAGTTACACTTGTTTTTATTTATAATGCATGTTGATATTGGGATCTTATTACAGGGAGTCCTTGACTTACAACAGTTCATTTAGTGACTGTTCGAACTTACAACAGCACTGAAAAAAGTGACTTATGACTGTTTTTCACACTTAGACCATTGCAGCATCCCCAGGGTCACATGATCAAAATTCAGATGCTTGACAACTGACTCAAATTTAGGATGGTTGCAGTGTTCTGGGATCATGGGATCACCTTTTGTGACCTTCTGACAAGCAAAGACAATGGAGAAGACAGATTCACATAAGAACCATGTTACTAATTTAACAACTGCAGTGATTTACTTAACAACTGTGGCAATAGGGCAAAATTCATTTAACAACTATCTCACTTAGCAACAGAAATGTTGGGCTCAATTATGGTAATAAGTCAAGGACTGCCTGTATTGTACACCACCTGGATATGGAATTAGATGACAAGCAATATGGAAATATTTTCTAGAAGTATACAACTAAGTCAAGAGATTCAGAACAGCTGGAGAAGCACCTGTTGTGGACACAGCATTTGTGAAGGGGGAGAAAGTGTTTAGAAGCAGCCCCGGTCCCACTCTACCAAATAACAAATCATCACCTAAAATATATTAGTAAACTATTGTATTATGGCAGGAGACGAGAGAGACAATACAAAACATGGTGCATGAACAAAGTTTAATCTGTTTTTAATTCCTTAAATCAGTCTCTTCATTCTACTTCACAATGCTTTGGATGATTAGCCCAAAAGGGAGGTGAGGCAGAATGGAGAAGATGGGATATTACACAGGTTGCCTCATGGTTACAGATAGAGTCTTTTAGCCTCTCTTGGGTTAGTTAGCTGCCAAGATGGTTGTTCTTAGAGAGGGAGCTTCTGTTATGTCCAGCTGCCTGAGGTTTTAAGCTCTAAGTGTCCATTCTCTGAGCTTTGTCCATTTTGCAGAAAGATGTTACTGCATTTGCATCCCAGATAAGGAGATCAGATCACTGTCTTCTTCCTTTTTCAGGTCCATAAACTGATCAGCTGATTTCCAGGAATATGGTGTTGATCTAGACCAGTGTTTCCTAAAATGTGGTTGTGGAACTCCTGGGGGGTCTCCCAAGAACGTCTCAGGGGTCTATGAAATCAAAATTATTTGCCAGACTATGTTAAAATATAACACAATATTACTTATTATTTTTAACATGGTAACTATCAATAAATATAACCTATAGAAACAAAAGCTCTTTGGGGTTTTTTATAATTTTTAAAAAGTGGGAAAGGGTCCTGAGAGAAAAAAAGTTTAAGGAACACTGATCTAGATAAATCTTTGCTTCAAAAACACCGTCTCCTGCATGTGTGGATAATCGGTGGCAGGTGGGAAGAAAATTGTTATAATAAGAATGTTGTTATTCGCCTCATAATTTGTCTTTGCCCATTTCAGGTGGAACAGTTTCACACAATAGTCTGGTGCAATTCTGGCTTCTCTTTCATCTGCAAAGACGTTTCTTTCCCTGCCTTGGCATTTATTTAGTTGCTGTGCAGAGGTGACTTTGGTTTTATTATCCACAGCTGCTGAGCAGACGGTTCTGACCATACATCAGCCATCTGATGAGTTTCCACTCATGTCCTCATTTACTCACTAAGATGGCTGCCCATAGCTCAATGTCACCAGTTGCCGTAGTACATGTAGTATATTGCTGCTGATACTTGCAACAATAGTATAATGTTCTAAGGAAGCAGCGTCTTTAGATTTCCTTCTTCTTTTGGCTTCACTGAGAGTAAAAGGTCTGTTGCTATATCTAGATATATATTTGTAACATATTCATGGCATTTCTGTGGCATCGTGTTGGAAGAATAGCTACATGGGGGCAATGATCTGGGGACCTTCAGGGCAATTTCATTGGCAATATGTGCCAGCGTAGCTCTGTCTACACGAGCAGAATGACCCTTTTGCTGCCTCCCAAGATCATTCAGACAGTTGTTCTTCAGTATAGAATTTCATCCTTAGGCATGTTGCAAATGTGCCATTTGGACTATGTGAGCAGAATAATCACAGATATTTGTGATGTACCTAAACTGAAATCAATTCTGTGAAAGCCATTTTTGCATCTCTCTGATATAATGTTCCTTTCCGGCATAAATCAAAGGTTCCCTGAAACTAGCATAAAATTCACCATTAATTTTTGCATCCCATCTTTCTGTCTACATCTAGTGACTTACAACAAGATTTTAAAATATAAATGAAATATGCGTTTAAAAAATCATTACAGCAGTAATAGCAAAATAAGGTTTTGGCCATTTGTTCCAGACTTATGCTCCTGAGAAAATTACAAGCAAAGCAGCAGGGAAATGGCCATTTCAGTTGCTTTTCTAATCTCAGACTCAGTACAAGGTCCTTAACTTTATCTTTCATCTTATCAAACAGCTTCCATTTCCTTATATCTCTGTGTGAACATCCCTTTTTGTTCCTGCTGCTGCACCATCCTTCTTCAGAAAGTTATTAATTATATCATTCTTCTTCCCTTGCTGCTTTTATCCCTGAAACTGTTATCCAAAATATATAGAATCACAGAGTTGGAAGGAGCCAGAAGGATCATCTAGTCAAGGGGTAGGCAACCTTGGCTCTTTTATGACTCGTGGAATTCTGGGAGTTGAAGTCCACGAGTCATAAAAGAGCCAAGGTTGCCTACCCCTGACTAGTCCATCTCTCTGTAACATGCAGAAAAACCAACTAAACTAGAATAGGTATAGGTGTCTAGCTTCTTTTTAAAAATCTCCACAGATGGAGGTAGGCTACCTTTGTAGGAAGACTGTCCCATTCTTGACCAGATCTTAATGTCACCATATTGGGTTGGAGAATTCTGGGTACTGAAGTCCATACATCTTAAAATTGCTGAGGTTGAGAAACGCTACTCTAAGTGTGTCTGGGTTTGTTTCATTTCCTGAGTGTCTTTGAAAGCTAATCAAAACAGGTGAGATCTAATCCAAGGCTGTTGTTGTCACTGGTTCCAAGAAAGAGATGGGGAACAGGAATTCCACCAACCAAGCACTTTTCCATTTGGTTGCTGGCTTTTTAATTTTCTTTCCAACAACCTTTTAAACCAGGGGTCTTCGAACTTGGCTCTTTTATGACTTGTGGACTTCAACTCCCAGAATCCCTCAGCCAGGCACGCTGGCTGAGGAATTCTGGGAGTTGAAATCCAAAGTCATAAAAGGGCCAAGTCTGAAGACCCCTGTTTTAAACACTCAGTGTTTACAATACAGTCGCCTGAATCCTTATTAACTTGGGAACCAATTCTTGGGCCTGCCTTCTTCCTGGCAATCATGCTTTTTGCTATGAAGTCCCATAAGCCTTTCCTTATACATAATCTGAAGCAAGACAGCCCGGCATAGGTAGCCGTACTACAGCTGCTCTGAGAAACGGTTGGGGAGATGTTGCTACTAGATGTTTTTCTTCATAACTGTTAGATGACAGTGACACAGGGATAGAATTAGAAGATAGCTTAATAATCTGAGGAATTTGTGACAGCAAAGCAAGTTTGTATCTAGTTAGAAATAGAATGAATGCCTGCCTCAGAGCTTCATGCACATCTCCTTAAGCAAGATGTAGGTGGAAACAGAGGAAGCAACACACGAAGCAACTTTTTTCAGTAATCTCTGACATGCTTTTATTTTATTAACTCAATCATGCTTTAATCGTGTGTTATCCAGAAATTTTTCTGATTGTAGAGGTTTAGGAGACAGGATGTAAGCCTCCTTCAAAATGATGCACCTTAAATAGGAAATGTTTCTACCAGATAGTACAACTGTTCTGATTACCTGTGATATGAATCCAAGCCCCATCCCTCCTGCCCTCATTTTGGCAATATTTTGTTTCCCACAAATTCATTTTTCTGCTTTCAAAATGGTTAATGTTCAAGCTACTTACTCTGTCTAAAAACTTGCTTTAAGGCAAGAGAAGCCAAAATCCCCAGGAAGCTCAATTGGCTAATATTCCTTGTTTGGGATGTCTGCAGGATGATGGCTACATATTGGTGTGAAACCTGAGTAATTCTTTGTAGATGTATCTGTATGTAATTATCCCCCATGTCAGCATTTTTGCACTTTATGTAGGGTGTATGTAACATGTATCTTTGACTCTTTTGACCTCAAAAGTTTATGTTATGGGGGAGCATATGTTTCATTTGGGAGTTGGTTTTTTTGGTGGTTGTTCAATTATTTTATCCACCACAATTAAGATATGCCCGGTGGGTTACAGTCTCAAAAATGAAACATTCATAGTATAAATAATTCTACATAACCGTAATGATTGAAGTATGGACAGAATCATAAAACAATGAATCAAAAGCAATAATAACAGAAGGAGCATTAATACTCAAAGGCCCTCTTAAACAGTTCTGTTTTTATTAATTGCTGGCAACCTAACGAGATAGGAGCTGATTGAATTTCAGGAGGGAAGGGAAGTGCCTCTATCCTTAATATCATGGAAATGGGAGATTACTAATTTTGCTTTCTGGGATCCCCATGTAGGCAAGTTGAAACTGAGTGGAGGAAATAGTTCTGAAGGACAGTACCCAATTTTTTAGAATTAAATAAATTCTAAGGTTCTTTTTTGCCTGTGCTTTCAACATCAGCTCTCTTGCGATATATCCAAAACCTAAAATTATTGTAATTGTAATTTTTAACTAAATTACTATTTAAAAGAATATCCAAAAGTTTAATGTTATGAATAAATCATACACTATTAGTCTATGTGCAGTGCTTAATCTTTCGGCAAACAGTTTCAATGGGTCATTCTTGTCTTTGCAGTTGATAGACTTGATGTTGCAACTGTACCTTATCATGCATATCAAAGAATATGATGATCTTTCTTCAATGTTTGACCTTTTCCTTTTTTGGGAGCTTCAACCTTCAAGTGCCTTCAGTCCTTTTCAGGTTCTTCTGAGTGTGTTCATTACAATTTATAAATGCGCAGAGCTGAAGAAACTCAACCATAGAAAAGGTCAATAAAAGAGCAAGGATCCAAATTATACAATTACAAATATCAAGAAGCCTTCAGAATCCCTTCACTTCAAAGTAGAAAAAGCCAAAGAGTAAAAATCTTGGGGAAAACCTGCATGGGCAGATAATGAGAAATCGGAGCATCTAAGAGCCAAGTCTGCCAATGAGGAGCGGGTGAAGTACAGTACTCGGGCCTATTAATCCACTGTTTTTTGACATTCACCTAAGATTTGTATTACAAAGGAGGTGAGGCTGGAATCGATGATTAAGCTAAGATCACCCAGTTATGTATCATAACCAAGTTGTGAGTAAGAAGGAAGCAGAATGGATAATCTGATGGCATCACCCAGGAAGTCTTTCCTGCATCCAATTCACTTTCAGGCAGAATAATATGACATTTTTCCCAATAAAAAATTACACTACCACAGAAATTCTGTGGCAAACCAAATTCAGGTAATAAGTTTATTCTCTATTTCTTCTTGCGATGCAGTTAAGGGATAATCTGCGCCATCAGCTCATCTTTCATTTACTTTTGAGCATTATCTGCCACCAGTACCCCAATACAGAATAGCCAGTCATTAAGCAAGCAAATAAATGGAGACAAATCTGCCATTGACAATGAGAATATACCTAATCAGTAGGAAATATTTCAACTCTCCAAGTCATTGTCACTGACCTCTAGATGGCCATCCTACCAAAAAAAAACCCAACCCTTTATCTCATCAGGAAACAGCTGAGTAGTTGAAAGCAATTTATCATTAAGTGCTCCTGCTTCCAGTGCTCTGAAAATAAGCTAACATATTTGTTACACTACTTATGTTAATAAGGATGCGAGCATGAATTTGATGCTTGCATGATCACATCCATGGCATTTTCTTGACAACAATAAGGAAGTAATTTGCCACTGGCTTCTTCTGGGATATTTTTCAACTTCCCAGACTACAACCCTGGAACTTCCTAGGGAATCTGTTACCTGAATGCTAACTAGGACTGATTCCATTTAGCTTTCCCAAGATCAGTCATGGAGTTTTAGAAGCATGCATCACTAATCCTCATGATTTATATATTATGCATATAATTTTCATCTGATCCTCTCTTTACAATTTGCCCCTACCCATCCACAAATGTATATTTCATGCAGTTCAAGAAGTCCCACTTACTGTATACAGATTAGCTCAACTGCCTGCCTCTTGAATGCCATATTCTGGGGAATGGAAAACATTGGGAAGGGGGAAGCAACAAGGGGATACCTGGGCTTCCACAACCAGTTTCACAAGCTCTTCAACTTAGAATGAGGCATATGGCTCTGATGAGTTGAAAGCCATAGGCTGAATGACTGACTGATCTCAGAATGAGGCAGCACATGGAGAACTGCCTCCCTCGCCAGTGCCAGAGAGAGGCCCAAGGGCAAGATCCTTCTTTGCAAGGGCGGGGCTGGGCAGCATCATATATATAGCAAACTCTGGGTGCCTTTTGTTAGCGTGATTGCAATGATCACAAAACCTCAGGCTTAAAGTGGAACCCCTTTTCACTCACTATGACTAAATATCCTTTTAAAGTTTTTCAAGCACCCCCTGACCCTGTATAATAAATCATGTGGTAATTTTAAAACCTCACTGGCAAATCCCTTTTTCTAAGGGTTTCCCCTGAAAACATATTTAGAATAGGCTGCCATCAATTACAGAGTCTCATGCTGCCTTGTGATTCATTAGCTGGGAAATTCCTAGGCGCTTTTCTCCCTTCAGATCAGCTCTACAAGCAGGGAGAGGAAGGCTCCGGCTCCTGCCCCAAGCCCAGAAATACAAAATTACAAATCCTTCCACCAGTCCTGAAACACAAGAGATACTTGTATTACAATGCATTCTTGAATGTGAAGAACGCCTTAATAAGGAATTCCCTTATTAAGTCAATGAAAATACTTAATATAAGATATAAGAATTTACTGAGAAAAGGTAAATAAAAGAAAAAACTACTAGAGAATGCAACAATACATGCCAATAATTCCAAATAATCTCAAAGATGTCAACCTTGCTCAATGTTATTTATTACCTGCTCGAATAAGACCCTTTTAGCACATGTTGAAGGTTCACTGCAGAGAGGATAGTTGAAGATAGATCAATGAGGACTCCTGCTTAGGTGCTGATAGATAAGACCATCCTAAATCTTGCTCTTTTCCCCCATCTTTCTTGAGCACTAGGCTCAGCTGTAAAGGAGGAAGCGGGTAAGTGAAAGCCAGCCTGTTTGGGAAGTCCAGTTGTTGCTTTGCCCTATTCAAAGAAAATGTTTCATGTCTGATATCCTGTGTGGAGTCAGCTAATTAGAAATTATCTAGTGACTAAGGTTTATTTCCTCATGACCATTGGGGAGATGATAAAGGCTCACTTTTCACTACTTGTGCCTTTGCATAAATGGGAGACAGGGCTTTTGTGTATATAGGTAGGATGGATTCCATTCATTCAAACCACTTAGCATAGCATTAACGTATCAGGTACTTTGGGGGAATACTGTTAAAATACCATATATACCATAAACTTAGATGTTGGTTTTTATATGGCATAAAACCAACAGAAGGAAACTATAGTAGTAACTACAGTGAAATAAGAAAACAAATCCAACCTGACCCACATATATAGTGACACCCTCTCGCTCTCCGCCCCCCAAATCCCTGGAAACCGGCAACTGCCTCATAAACATTCAGCATGGGCCCTGGCCACTACAGTAAAGGATTTCAGGTCTAAAGGTTGCATAAGAGATGATTATGAGAGCAAATGTGGTCTGTCATGAAACTGAAATAAACAATAACCCGAGCAGCGTTGGTAGGTGAGCTGGGAATGAAAGGTTTGGAAAGCTCTAGAGGAGTCGGAAAGCAACTTCAGGTCCAGGTGAAGACAGGAGCAATGTGGCTGGGCAAGCAGCCAATCAAGAGAGAAGAGGAAAGGCAGTTTGAAATGGATATTGAGACGGTCTTAGCGTTATCTGACTAATGAAAAGCAGCAAGCGTGTCGGAGAATGTGAGCACTGTGGATTGATGGTGAGATAAAACCTGCGACTAAGCAGGCTTGGAGGGAGAAGGATAGGGAGAAAGGAAGGGAAAGGGATGGCAGGACCTGGAGTTTGGCATTGTGCTCTCTGGCAACCTTGGGTGCACTCATGTTAATAGTGACTTTGCACATTCTTTATAACAGGGTAGAAAGAATTGTATGAGTCAGGCACTCCAAACAGACAAAGGCCTGTTAATTTTGTGGGGCTGTAATAATGGGGCTCACGACATCTCAGCTCTAATCCATTGAGGGTGAATTAAGTAGAAGATCAAATCTTTGCAAGCACAATACCTTTGCATTGTTCTCATTCTTTGCATCAGGATTCCTGCAGAGACGTGTCCTGCCTATTCTTGCCCCTATTGTCTGGCAAAGGTGCCACCTAAATGTCCTGCCTCAAGTGGAGATGCTAAAATGACTTGGCCTCCCAGCTGGTAGGGAAAAAGCTCGAAAACCAGAACACGACTCTGGTACAAATGTATTTCATACTTTCTTAAGTCTTGGGATTAATGGGATTTGGTTTATAAGAGAAGTACAAGCAGAGATTTATTTCAGGAAAGGAAAAACAAGGCTAGCTATTTCTTGGTTGAGAATGCATAATCCTTCAAAATCTGGTGGAGGTAGTTGTTCTAGTTAAGAGTGTTTAGATCAGCCCTTGAGTGAAAAGGAAAGATGTTTCCCTGATAGGAAGCAAGACTATCTTCTTCATAGGTTATATAGCTGTGTCTCCACCAATATCTAACCATGGCACAATCACAGTCCTGGCGGAGACAGGCTTAAATCCTCCTTAGCTGTCCCAGCATTGTAGTACTGTAAGAATAATAGTGCATATCTTCTTATTCTGACACGGTCCCAAGTCAATGTTCAATTCGTTAAAAAATTTTAACCTGTTGCTTTGGAGGGAAGCTAGATGACTAGCAAGTCCTGGGAACAAACATAATAGCATCTGAGTGGGGTTCAGCAATGGGAACCACAGATTCCATGCCAGTATAGTTCCTACAGATCGAAAGATAAGTGGATAGCAACATAAATTCATACTTTAGTGAAGAAAGAAAGACTTTATGACCCTATCACTGTCTCTGATATATTACAGAAGGCTGCTTTTTAGCAAATATTTCCATCCAACTAGACAGAAATCTCTGATCTTCAGTATCACTATGCTTTATTTTTGTCTGCAAGTAAAAGGCTTGTGAAAAATAGTAGCAATCTCTGGTATCTGGCTATCTATAGTGGGCAAATTATTTTGCTGCCTGAAATGATGACCAAAACGTATGCCCCATTACAGCTTATATCACTCAGAAAACAAGTCATTTTTCCCCGCTGCATGGCAGCGCCAGCTCTGGTCATCACATCTGTACTTTGCCTTCCACAAAATATAGCTTTATGTCAAGTCATATAGAAAGCAGGATGATGACTTGTTCAAGCCACTGGATGAATTTCTCATGGCTAAGGAAGATGCAGTGATTACAGTATCACAAAAAGTCTTTCTGACTATTCATCAAACCACTTTGATTTGGCTATATATTGATTTAGCAATATCCTAGCATAATAAATTTTACATTTCCTGGGGCAACTTTACATCTACTCGCAAATAGCTAGGTCCATTATTAAGTCATATGTTATCCCCTCCAATAGATATTTAAATGCAAACTAGCCATGCATATGGCCACTTGGAAAAGGCCCAGCTTTCAAAGTATATTTTGTTTGGTATGACTTTCCAAATTTCCTTTACAAAGCTGCTGGTTTTGCAAGGTGCCTCCTTTAAGGGCTACTGAAATGTGAAAACTGAAAGAATGATTTATTTTGGTGCAAGCAAGGGATTTTTTTTTAAAAAGGTAGCATTTAAAAATAGTATGAAAAACTTTCTGTTTCTTAAATCAAGCAGAGCGGATCATAAAGCTATCATGCTTCAAGAACAAATTTCTAATGAAAATGCCAGAGTGAAGTAACTGAGTTGGGTTTCTTACAGAATGGATAACTTGGTCTTCATTTAGACTGAGAAGAGCTGGCTCATCACAGAAAAAAAAAACCCTTTATTCTTCTGTCTGTGAATGCCGCCCACATTACTTAGGTCACAGCCACTGTGATTGGATTATTTATTTCAGCAGGTTACAATTATAACAATAAAATGTGTATAATGTCATTAGAATTATAGGGCAGTAAGTGATAAGCAATCCCCCCAAATTACACCCCAGCTGAAATAATAAACTTACCCACCCACCCAAAGGCAATAAAAATTGATGCTTGCTCTATTGGATCCTCTTATTCCTCTGAAAGATTATTTTCCTCATTTGTGTCTATGTAAGTAATGTGACAAATATATTGCAGTCTCTTGCATTGCTTTAGCCTTTTGACCCCTCTGATGAAACCCAGCTCTTGAAACCTCCTGCTAGACTAGATTGGCTGGTGTTTGAGATGGCACTAGAATTAGCAAGAGACTACCATGGCTACTGTGCTGCAGAATGGGAGAAACCAAGGAGTCATTCATCTGAATTCATATTTTGTTTGGGTGTTTATGCCAAATATATCTTCTCATAAAGACAGTGGGCATACCCATGCATGCGCATAGACAGGCAAAGATTGCCTGACCACTCAGCAGATCAAGACAAGGTGCCCCAGGCAGCAAATGTTTGATGCCATTAAGGCTGACAGTGGGGAATGATCTCTGCTGCAACATCTACCCACCAGGCATGATTAGAAATATGGTATGCACAACTCTAGTTTTAGTTGCAACTATGACTTTCTTGAGGTTGAGGTCCCCTCCCCTGAATTACCTGGAATTACCGCGATTGCTAAAATAATTGTTGCAATCTGTTCCATGCATGCTGAAATATTGTATTATCTGGTAGCCAGGGGTTCAGTATTTTATATATTTGGGAAATCCAAGATAACAAGTGGTGAGAGGATGGTCCCATTCTTTTCAAAACTTCATTTCTACCTCTTTTCCTCACTGCTTCAAAAGATGTGAGCCTTCCTTACTGGATGCTTCTACTCCCCAACCTTCCCACCCTTCTCCATTTTTCCTACTGGAAAAGCTGCCAGTAAGACAAAACACAGGTAAATGAAATAATCGCAGGATCTTTCTGTGCTTTCCATTCTTGCTCACATGTTTCTGAGTTTATCATTTAAAAAAGCTCTCTGGCATAGAACCCTAAAACGATGACACGAATGCAACGAGTAACAACCCCCCCCAAACAAAAACCCCTCTTAATGTCAGGATCTCCTGACAAAATACCACCCATCCACCCCTTTTGAGTTATCATACAGCTTTGTTTTTAAAATCCCTCTCCAGAGGTGGGAGGCAGGGATGGAGGGCGCCGTCGGCAGAACCGTAGGGCGCATCATTTCCACGAGATTCTTCTGTCGAACCTTTCTTTTAAATGGAAGCCCGGGGGAAAACCTCTTATGGTCATGGACCTGTGGGTTTTGTTCCAAAACAAGCTAACTTCTTTTTACAATCGCCCGCCCGCCCCGGGGATAAGAGACCACGGTGTGATTTCGGAAAGAGCTTTGATTGTTGTACGATGAATCAAGTCGATGTTGTATAAAGCGCCGATAAACAAGACTTCTGAACTATTGTGCAGTTCTCAGAAAGGTGTTTCTGCTTTGAGCTTGGATCTCGGGGAAATCAAGGGAGAGGGGGAAAAGGATAGCGGTCCGTGGCCGGCGTATGGCTGGTAGCAGCAGCGCGCCCGACTCCTCGGCCAGATGAAAGCGCCAAGACTGGCACGAAGAGCGCACCAGCTGCTTAGAAAGCTTTCAACACGAGGCCCGCCCTCCTAAGGGGAGCTGGCCAATGAGAGGTCAAAGGGGCGGGGTTTGAGGGGCAGCTGTGACGCCACCAACCCGGAAGTGGTCGAGCTCTTGGCTGGAGGTTTTCCCAGCAGCCGCTCCCAGCGGGAAGGGGACCCTCAGGTAGGCAGCGAGGAAGGCATGCAGGTCTGCAGGCAGGGCTGCTTTGGGACAGTTATGGAGCCCGGTTCGATCTGATGGGCGTTCCTAGTGGGGAGACGCAGCAGCAGCAGAGGCACTTTCTCTCTCTCTCGCTCTCTCTCTCTCTCTTTTGCCAACACGATCGAACCGGCTCTCGTGCGCTTCTTTCCTCTTCCTGCCGCAACTCCCCCCCCCCCCCCCGCTGGAACTGATCCTTTTCTCCCCTTGTTTTTGTGTTCTGCCCATAAAACACTTCGTTGCTCTCCGTTATCTCCTCTTTTCTGGCCTGAATCCGGGCCCTGCTCACGCTGACAGCTTAGGCAGAATTACACTTTGCTACATTCGTGCACAGCCTTGAGTCAGCACATGTGTGCCCAGAGTAATTCATCTGAACAAGGGTAAAACCTACATTCCTGTATAACAACTTTGATTTTTTAGGAGAGAGTTACTTAAAAAACAGCGGGGGGTGGGGGGGGGACTCATCTGCTGGCTTTCATTATTGACATTAAGTTGTGTCCTAGAACTGATACTGTGTTAGACACAGAGCAGCTATACCAAGAATTGGCTGCTCCAAAGTTATATTTCTGTGTCTGTGTGTTTTCATATTCTGAATATAATTCATATTTTAAATATGTGTGAATGTATATTCATATTCTGATACTTCACTGCATTTCATTGTACTGCATTTTATTGTAGTTGGGGATTTGTGATCTTCTGAGTTGCTCAGTTTTTATTTATTTCTTTAGTCCTACAAGATGTCTAAATAATATAAATAAATATCCCAGTGCTACAGTGACTACACTTTATTCTCTATTGCTCCAGGATAATATGTGAAGAGAAGCTCCAGTTGTTACATTTGTTTATTCCTTTAGGTGGTAGGGGCTGCAAGTCCTGAACCATTCTGATTGCCTAGCCCAATGGCAGCCGAAGTGAAGGTGTCTGGGCAGAATCAGGAGCAGTTTCTGCTGCTGGCAAGATCTGCCCACGGAGCTGCTCTGGCCAACCTCATTCATCAAGTGCTGGAAGCCCCCGGTATTTATGTCTTTGGAGAGCTACTTGACATGCCAAATGTTCAAGAGGTGAGCTCTGAGACTCATGGGGTAAAGACCTCAGTTGTATGGTACAACCTTCCAAAGGCCTGATGGAAAATAGCAGGTCCTTATCCTCTCTAGGTTTATATGACCTCTGGTGCCTCTGTTCTGCAAGGCAGCTTTTCTTAGCACTGCCTTGCTATTATAATTACTTTATAGTAATTTGAAGTCATAGATTATCCTTTAAAGCGGAACCATTGGTTCACACATCTTTTGAAACAAGTATTTCTGCTCTATAAATGAGCAGCTTCAGGTTTCTGTCTGATTTCCTTTGACAAATTCTTGTATAGTAGTACTGAATGGAGATTAGTCGTCTTTCTATTGAATCACTGAATAAAATTGCTTTTAAGCTAATGTTTTTCATACTGAACTTGGTAATCCATGGGGTTCCTAAAGTCATTTAGGATTTTTCTGGGATTGTAATCGCTCATGCTAAACAAAATTGCTTGATCTTTCGTTATGCTGAATTTTAAAACGCCAGTATTTATTCCAGGTAAATATATATTTTGTAATAGATCTACCTAGTACCACCTTTAAATGGAATGTATCTCTTTGAATGCTTCCCAATTATCCATAAAGATATGAATCTCCCTAAAATTTTATACCTTTAATTAAAAGATTTGGTGATTACATGGTGGAAAAAAGTGTAGAAAGAAAGCTAATGTCATAGGCTATTGCTCAGAGTTCCTCTAATTTTTGGTTCATAGGCCAATTTTTCTATAATTAAAGATTTAAAACAATAGTAGAAAAGGAAGTGGTTTGGGGTCCTCAACTTTATTAAAAATATGAAAAACCTTACCCCTTCCTTCCTTCATGAAACGTAATGGTTTGAAATCTGTGGTTCCCAAACTATAGCAGTCCAGGTGGATAATAATAATAATAATAATAAAGTTGGAAGGGACCTTGGAAGTCATCGAGTCCAACCTCCTGCTCAGGCAGGAAACCCTACACCATTTCGGACAAATGGCTGTCCAGTCTCTTCTTAAAAACCTCCAGTGTTGGAGCATTCACCACTTCTGGAGGTAGGTTGTTCCATTGGTTAATTGTTCTAACTGTCAGGAAGTTTCTCCTTAGTTCTAGGTTGCTTCTCTCCTTGATTAGTTTCCATCCTTTGCTTCTTGTCCTGCCTTCAGGCGCTTTGGAGAATAGCTTGACTCCCTCTTCTTTGTGGCAGCCCCTGAGATATTGGAACACTGCTATCATGTCCCCCCTCGTCCTTCTCTTCTTTAAACTAGACATACCCAATTCCAGCAACCGTTCCTTATATGTTTTAGCCTCCAGTCCCCTAATCATCTTTGTTGCTCTTCTCTGTACTCTTTATAGAGTCTCAGCATCTTTTTTACATCGTGGTGACCAAAACTGGATGCAGTATTCCAAGTGTGGCCTTACCAAGGCATTGTAAAGTGGTATTAATACTTCATGTGATCTTGATTCTATCCCTCTGTTAATGCAGCCCAGTACTGTGTTGGCTTTTTTGGCAGCTGCAGCACACTGCTGGCTCATATTTAAGTGATTGTCCACTAGGACTCCAAGATCCCTTTCACAGTTACTACTATTGAGCAAGGTACCCCCTATACTATACCTGTACATTTGGTTTTTCTTGCCTAAATGTAGAACCTTACTTTTTTCACCATTGAATTTCATTTTGTTAGATAGTGCCCAGTGTTCAAGTCTGTCCAGGTCCTCCTGTATCTTAAGCCTGTCTTCTGGAGTGCTGACTATTCCTGCCAGCTTGGTGTCATCCGCAAATTTGATGAGTTCCCCATCTATCCCCTCGTCCAAATCGTTGATGAAGATGTTGAAGAGCACTGGGCCTAGAACAGAGCCCTGGGGCACCCCACTACACACTTCCCTCCATGTAGATGCAGTTCCATTGAGGACCACACGCTGAGTACAGCCGGTCAGCCATGGTTCTGAAAGATGAAACTCTTCAAAGAACTTTGAGGCATTGTTTACCTTAAAGAATCTTTAATTGAGCAGCATAGCTTCGGCACGTACATAATTGAAGCCAGACCTGACTTCCCCTCCCTTCAGCACATAGATCAAAGCGCAATTCCCTCCCACAACTAACAGTCATAAATCACATTCTCCAATTAGTTTGAAGTGCTGGCTTTCTGCCCAGGGGCCCAGGTCTTTCTCCCGCCATCCCTTATCAGTTCTTATTACAATATTGTATGTTTAACTAACTCCCATCACATTCCTCCCCCTCCCCCAATCATCTAATTCTAAGAGTAAAGTATAAGAAAGAAAAAGGCTGCATCTCCATATGTTGTCAAAGCAAGAACATCCAATGTTAGCAGCGTTGACAGTGGATTTATGGAGGAAAATAGCCCTGTATTTCTCTTAGGTGACTTGTTCCATGGAACATGGGAATTTAATTTTTTTTTTAATATGGCACACAATACTTGCTTTTGTGAGGTCTGCAAAATCTCTGAATGTCAATCACCTGAATAATAGACAGATTTTGCTGATGTTTATAAAATTCCTATCTTTTTTCTATAACACATCTTTGTGAGATTCAGGCTAGATGGAGGGGTTTATGTGGTGCAAAATTATCCAGTAATCTTCCTTTATGTCTGAGCAGAGACATTTGTTTCTTAGATATTTATGTTGGATTTTGAGCATTCCCACCACAAGAGTGCTGCACAGAAGGAAACAAACAGGCTGTTTTAAAGATTTTCCATGAAATGGTTTATACTAAAATTACACATGATTATACCATTAGGGATGACAGATGGAGGCTCATAACATTAAGCAGTCCTAACAATAACATCAGCTCTCCATATATAAAACTAGTGCTGTATGTCTAAGAGCAAATAGGCTAGAACATTTCTTCTTATCCAATATTTTTATATATAAATGTCAGGGATTTTTAATCTTAGGCAAAATAGTACATTACAATCAATTCCTCCATAATTTTCTTGAGTGGTGCTGCCTGGGCAGAGGCTCAGCATATTGGTGAAAGTCAGATCTGTTGGTTATCTGGGATGTTCTGGTGTGAACTGTGAAAGATTCCATGAGCAAAAAAACCCCAAAGTTGTTTTTTGTAATCATTTCTCAAATAACTCTAGTTATTTTCTCTCCCTCTATAGCTAGCCGAAAGTGAGTTCTCACCTGTTTTCCGCCTGCTTACAGTCTTTGCATATGGGACGTATTCAGATTACCTGGGTATGTCTTATCTTCTTCTTAAGAAACAGGAATGGTAGAGAAAATTGCCAATAGAGATGGAAGAGCCAAGAAAACAAAAACGAAGCAATGCTTCATAGCAGGGTTTGGATAATATGAAGTCATTCAGTGCTGAAGCTCTCCTCAAGATCAGGAGTTACTGTATAGACTAAAAATTTCATGGAGTTGAGAAAGAAACTGTTGGACATTAAAAGGAGACTGAAGCTGGCCCATAACTTGTAATTACCTCGCTCCTTTGATCCTTCTCTCTGTATTCTCTTTGTTGTCCACGGTCTTTAGATGATGTCCCAATGGATGGAGAATATTTGTGGTGCATAATGAGATGAGATGCTATTGGCTTGGTCATTATACCAAATTTTTATTTTTACTAAGAGACTGTGGTCTCAGAATCAGAGTCTATTGTTTTGAAAATATCTAAGTGGCTAATAAGTATGTTTAAACTCTAGACCCCCAAAGAAGGGAGAATTTGTATAGGGTTACTGGACATACATGTAAATGCTGTGCACGTTGCCTTAAGTAAATTTTGACTGTTTGACTTAAAGTTTCTTTTTAAGGAGGAGAAAAAAATGGGGTTGGTTGTAGGGTGTCAAAATCTGTCATGAGAAATAGAAAAAAAAATTAGGCTTAACTATATAAGAAATGGATGGGATCTTATCCTGTGATGCTAGTGAGAATTTGAAGGAATATTCCTTTTTTTTGTTTTTGTTTTTGGTCTGAGAGCAGCTGAAGTTGGGAATCTGCCTCCCTTGACAGAAGCTCAGAAGAACAAACTGCGCCACCTGTCTGTGGTCACCTTGGCTTCCAAGCTGAAGGTAGCCTACCTATCCTTTCCTTGCCTATTCTGCTCATTGTTTAGAAGTCCTCTGGAATTGAATGTCTAAGGAATGCAAAGAAACAAACGAATGTTGTACTTACACTGGCTTGTGTGTCTCTGCAGTGCATCCCCTATTCTGTACTGTTGGAGCAGCTCCAGCTGAAAAATGTGCGGCAACTGGAGGATTTGGTGATTGAGGCAGTGTATGCCGATGTACTCCGAGGGAGCCTGGACCAGCGCAACCAGCAGTTAGAGGTGGATTACAGCATTGGCCGGGACATCCGCAGGGAGGAGCTGAGTATCATTACTCGCACGCTTCAAGAATGGTAAGGAAGACTTTGAGCTTGTCAAACTGGGGAGGATACATCTTAACAAAGGCAAAGAAGCCCACCAGACCTTCTCGGACTCTGCTGCCTATGTGGGAAGAAGTCAAGTGGGTGCTGATCATGGGGCCCTATTTGGGACTGAAGCCCCCTAATCAGCATCACACCACTAGACAAGAATGAACAAAGAGCTTTTTATCACTTATGCAAAATAGTCCTCACTTAATAACCCTAATTGGGACTGGTAACTTAGCAAAGCAGTCGTTAAGCAAAACTTCAAGGACCCCCTCTGCTTATTGACAGCAGTTCCAGCACTCCCAGTTGTTGAGCAAATTGTACATGGTCACTAGGCAAGGATCCACCTAGATCCCAGCTAGTTTTGGAAGAAGATAAGTGATGGCCGTCACCAGCTGCCTCCACTGCCCAACCCTGCTTGTCACTGTACACCCTGCACCATGTGCCACTGCCAGCCGGGTTCTCTTTCATGCACCAGCCAGGGTATCCTTCTTTTGAGCTAGCCCCCTTCTGCATGCTGGCCAAGTCTTTCTTCCTCAAAAGGGAAGCTCTGGCCAGCTCCCAAAAGAAGGACCCCGCTGGCAGTGGCATGAGGCATAGCACAGACCTGCCTGCCTGTAGCACTTGCCTGCCAGTCTGTGGGACACTTCCACAGCACGTCCCCTGTCCGTGCCAGGATGGTGAACTCAACGGAGGGGAGGCAGGCAAAGAGAACGATGAAGAACAGCTGGGTTGGTGGTGGGGGAGCTGTTGGCAAGGGGGATAATTGTAAATTTAGGTGTGCCCAAACTTTGTTCACATGACCTTGGGGAGCACTGCAATGGCCAGAGAGAGAGAGGGAGAGATTTGTCATCATCAAGTGAATGCTGCCATTAAGTGCTTGGGTCTCAACATCTGATGCAAGCATTTAGTCATAAGATTTTCATGATGACATTATCATGCACATTTCCTTGTTTGTTCTCCTACCCTTGGATGCCCATGAACCAGATCTCCCAATCCCAAGATTTATGAGCTTCTGCTAAATGCTGTTTGCTCTCTTAGTTGCTTTGTTGGTCTCCTGCTTGTTCAACTTTTACTGGTCCTTCCCAGGTGCCAGGGCTGCGAAGTTGTCCTTTCAAGCATTGAAGAACAAGTTAGCCGAGCCAATCAACACAAAGAGCAGCAGCTGGGCCTGAAGCAGCAGATTGAGAGTGAGGTGAGAGGCAGGGCTGCAATGCAGAGCTTCCCCCCCCCCCCAGCTTCAGACTGACTTCACCATTTCACCTGGCAACCTCTGCTGGTCTTGTACATTTCCGGTCTAGCTGGGGTAGGCAACTTGTGGCCACCTCTAACCCCCAGAGTCCCACTAAGATTGTGCTCCTGAAATTCAGCAAGGCCATTTTCTATCGAGGGAAGCTGATGTGGGAGCATAAACCTACCAGCAGCTTGCCAAGTTCAATTCAAATGTTTTAGATTATTGCCTATTAGGCCCTAAATGGCCCTAGATATCTACCAGATAACTTGTATCAGACATACTCTGCTCCCAGGAGTCCAAATGGAGCGCCCACCCCAAATATGGGTAGCTCCTCTCCTCTGGAATAGCTTGCTCCTATTCCATCCTCTGGAATAGTTTGCCCCCCCCAAGAAGGATAGCTTCTGCCCCTCTTTAACTTCCAGAAGATTGTAAAAACTTGGCTGTTCTGGAAGGGCTTTGGATTTCACTATTATATTTATTAAGGCCCAGTATGAATGTTACTATTGTTATTGTAATTGCATTATTTTTTTAAAAAAAAGATTTAATTTATTTTTTCAATTGCTGTATCATTGTGTTGCTGTTGCTCTTGTACATTGTTTACAGTCTTCGAAATTGAGGCACATAGAATTAATAAATATGCCTCCAGGTTTATCTTGCCTACTTCACATGAGATAAATTCCTGCAACAATAGACTGAAAATGTCAATTCCACATTTTCTGTATCTGATGTTTCTTACTTGCTGCTTAATAGATAATACCAGTTCTGACTCCATGTAAGGCATTTTCTTGTCTCTGTCATATCCCAAGATATAACATGATAAAAGTCACTTCTCACAAGCAGTAAAACTGGATCTAAAACCAAGCTGCTAACATTTGTCTTTAAAGAGATTATCATCATACTTATTCTATGATCATCATTCAAATATTTCCAGGAATATTTAATATAACATTTTTGGAAGTGAGATGCAGAAAGGCGCTCTTTAAAATGTGGTCACAACTGCTCCATTCAAAACTATGTTTCATTAGCTGATCATAGCAATTTTAAACTGGATGACCGACATGCTTAGATTAAATGTTTAAAAAACTTTGTCCACCTCTCCATGGAGAAGATTCTTTCTTTCATTTTCACATGGTTAATTTGCCTTTTAACCATTTAATTGTATACTGAATGTGACAGAAGCTTTAATTATTGCCAAGCATTACCAAATTACCCATTTTCCTATTAGTTGCATTTTGATGTGCATCGTTATTCCAGGCTCATGTCTCCTAATAGAAAACACTGAAAAGAAGGGCGGGGAGATGTGTTTTCAGAATTTGGGAGGTTTTAAGAGGGGAAAGTGTCTATGTGGATCTTTCAAATATTTAAGGCATTTATTTTGCTTGCCCATTAAAGTACCTGAAGCCTCTGTCATTTTTGGAGTGTTAATGCTTGACAAGGCATAACCCTTGAACCAATGGAAGTGGTCCTGCTTTACGTGCTCTGATAAAATTTGTGTCATATGTAGGAGAAGAGAAAATGCTCCATTTTAATTGTCCACAAATATACCTTAATCAATTAGAGGTTTGGGAGCTTATGGGATAAAGTTTGCAACTATTACTTGTTCAGAAAACTGAGCATAATACAACTCTCCCAATATTAAAAATAAAAAAAATAAATACATTTCATCCGAGCAATATTTTATTCTTCAAATCAATCTATAGCACATAAAAGCAAGTGCTTTTATGAATGTATTCTATAGTACAGTCAAAGTGCCTATCCTTATTTGGCTGAAGAAATTAATTATTTTGACTAATGAGCAATGTAAGAAAAAGATGATTCTAGAGACCTGTAACTTCCTGGCTCGTACTTTTTACTCATTTGTTGCTTATATTGTATATAGCTTATAATTTCTTCTTTGGTTCTGTGCTTTGTTGTTCACCACCCAGAATCTATTAGCACTGGAGTGATCTACAAGTATTGTTAATAAACTGGATGAGTCAGCAGGAGGGGGGAGAAATCTCAACAGTCATTTACACACCCTCAGCCCTCCAGTTGAATGCAGCACATTGGAAGGCATCCACTGAAACCTTGGCACAGCCCCTCCCCCCATGGGTTTTTTAAATTAAGATCTGGCTGGAGAATTCCTGGTGAGATTTTTCCAGGATGATTATGTTAGGGAACACTTCCTGTCTTTGGCGCTGGAACCATGTCTTCCTTGTTTCTTTTCCCTCGTTTTCTTTTCACCCGGTAGGTGGCAAATCTGAAGAAGACAATTAAGGTGACAACAGCAGCTGCAGCAGCGGCAACCTCCCAAGATCCCGAGCAGCACTTGTCAGAACTCCGGGAGCCCGCACCGGGTACCAACCAGCGCCAGGCTAGCAAGAAGGCCTCCAAGGGCAAAGGGTGAGATAGCATTCCAGGGAAGGCTGGCTATTGCTTCTCTGTAGACGAGACAGAAAAGCAGAGCATTCCCTGAGGTGTTTCATCAATCCCTCACATTGGGGCTCTAGCAATTTACCTGTAGAGTCTGTAAAGCCCTTGTCTTGGGCATTCGGGCTAAACTTCTGCTGGTCCTCATTCCAAGGCTTTTTTCTTCTCTGCAGGCTCCGAGGCAGTGCAAAGATCTGGTCTAAATCAAACTGACAGGACTGCTGGCTGGGGAGTTGAAGCAGGTGTCCCACGTCTGGTGCTTTCTTCTTCAATCCAGATGTATTTCTGTGCAACTTTGTCCCTGTGTAAATGGTTCTGCCTTCCCATTATTTTCTTCTTGTGTTTCTTACAGCTGCTTTCCCCTGTTCCTCTCTGGTAATCTTGTTTGTACCTTCTCTATTTTGAATGCTACTTCCCCCCCCCCCCTCTTCTCTCTCTCTCTCTCTCTCCTGACTTTTGTTTTCTTGAATGCATTTTTAAGGAGCCATGAAATGGCTCGTGTTTAAATTACATTTGCACCAACAGATTGTTGTGGTAACCTGTGTGGAAACAAATCTGGCATCAAATGGCCGCTTAAATTCTCTGAGCAGATCCTGGGACATTTGCTCTGGGCCACACAGTTTGACGTCTCAGTTTCCTGCTTTACTGGGATCAGTGCAAGGGAGGAATGTTTGTGTGAGTGTTTGAGTGGATTGTTTTTAAAAAAATAGTACAAATATATAAAGCAAATAAAAACGGACAGACCTATTTCCAGGAGTGTTTTCACTTTGGCACCATGCTGGTTTGTTTTGGATATTTTGGTAACTGAATATATGATATACCTTGTCTTTTTTTTAGGTCACAGCTTTCTTTTAGAGGGAAAATAGGAGGAGAAATAATATATAAAATTATTAGCATGGGAATAAGCCCATGCTAATCAGTACGTGAACTGATATTTGGGGGAAGTTCAGACAAACCAAAGAAATGTTAGAACTTAACCAATCACTATATCTAGATGGCATCTACCCAAAAGCTTTCTTGGTCTTTTGGCCAAGATCTAGCATAGTGTAATTTTGAAAGAACTCCAATGAGAAACTTGGTCAAATAAAAGTATGTAATACATCCTCATAGCTGACTGCTAAATAGAAATCTTTTTTTTTTTTAAAGGTTCATGAAAAAATTACAGGCCAGCTAGTTTAATAGACTCTGGAAAATTGGGACTTTCAAATCCACGCAGAGTTCCTGTGTATGCCGGACACTGATTCATGCTGGGCTTATGAAGGCGATCTGGAGTTAGTCTGCTGATGGAACAGGACTGGAAATCCTAAGCATACTTCTCTGGGACTAAGTCATTCAAATCAGAGGGACTCAGTACAGAAGTAGGAAGCGTAGTTTTCTTTGGCTTGCACCCAGTGTGAAAGCTTCTATTAGCTCATTTTGTTTATTGGGTACAGAAGGCAGCAAAATGGCGGTTTCTGAAGCACTAAAGTCGACTAGTGTCTGCAACTGTTAAAAATGCAGGGAGAAAAATCATTTTAGAGCCGTGGGCTTTCCTAATTGTCTTTGGAAGACAGTCTTCCCTTGTACCAACTTAATTGCTGCCAACTAATATGTGGATATATTATTCCCCCCCCCCCAAAAAAAAGTTAGAAGCTGTGGGAGGAGGCAGTATTGCAAAAACTAAAAGAGAAGTAGAGGTGGGCAGCAATGACAATGAGAAAAATACATGAAATTGTTTCGGCGGTAATCTTTGTTTTTAGAAAATTGTAAAGAAATATGAATAAGAGCACCAGTGAAGTGCACAGGAAGAAGATCAGAAAGATTTGGATATATCAAAGCTGAGCTAAGTCTACTTATCCACTGCTAAGGCAGTGCTTCAGAGTACACAGAATATTCCCAAAGCAGGGTTAACTTCCTCAGATCAGTGGTAATATGCATTCCTCCCTTCCTTGACTTAGGAGGAAAATACATTGTTATGAAAAACACTGCTTCCAGAATCTGTCTTTGCTGTGCTTCAAAACCAGGACATGGTCAGTGTTGCAGCCTGCACGCATTGGAACATGGGGAAGTTTTAGAGTATCCCTGAAGTCTTTGCCCCTCATATCAAGCCATCTACCAGCAGGAATTGCCTCTGATACTTTCTGGATTTTTTTGGCTGGTGGTGGGGAATAGCTCAGAATCTGTATTTTCTGGGCTGAGTGGTCACTTATTGACTTGGTTCAGGGCACGTAGTGATAGAAAGATTACCTAAAGAAGGCTAGGCAGCTGCTAAGAAGGTAAGACATGGAGAAATTGACTGGCGCACAGAAGGGGTGCTAAATCTTTGCAGTCCTTTGGGAATGCTAGAGCTATTGGGGGAAGACCAAAGTGTCAATTGGTGGCTTAGCTAATTTATTCCAGGTTGTTCTGCAATATGCTGGGACAGACTGAGTTTCAACCAACCGGAACTCTTGGCCAGACTGCAGCTATAGGTTCCTTCAAGACTTTGCAAAGAGGAGGCAGAAACAATGTCCCCACCAAAAACTGCACAGCCCAAGAGTCAAAGTAGTTTAAATTCTTTCAAGCACTGGTAATTACTCCTTGTTATTTACCACAAATGGGTGAGGCAGTACCCTTTCCCCAACATTAAAAATCAAGGAGCACCAGGCTTTCTTCATCAACAAGTTATGTAAAAAGATCAGAATGTTTTAAAGGAAAAACACCACTCCAGGTAATCTTGTAACACCTTGCGGGGGGGGGGGGAGTACATGACTGAGGATGGGGATTGCCACAGAGGTCCTGAGAGGCTTCCCATCCCCCTCTTCTCAGTCAGTATATTGATCTTATGAAGACTGTAAGTGTTCCATTAGATTGATTAAGTTGATATGATATCCCATAGATGAACTACACTCATACAAGTTGCACTGATGATGTGTCCAGTCCCACTGGCCACAGAGGAGGTTGTACCCAGCAGCCAGATGGAAAGGGATGGTCCTGCAGCAGGATAGCTGGAGCCCAGCAAATCGCTAACCCAGTTTTCTGCCAGCATAGAATGGAAACGCTTTTGCACAACGGCTGCAAGACTTGGGTTTGGCTAATCTAAAGAAAAGAAGAAATAAGGGAGGCATGATAGCAGTATTCCAGTATTTGAGGGGCTGCCACAAAGAAGAGGGCATCAAACTATTCTCCAAAGCACCAGAGGGCAGGACAAGAAAAAATGGTTGGACACTGAACAAAGAGAGAAGCAACCTGGAATTAAGGAGAAACTTCCTGACAGTGAGGACAATTAACCAGTGGAACAGCTTGCCTCCAGAAATCGTAGGCGCTCCATCACTGGAGATTTTTAAGAAGAGGCTAGACAGTCACTTGCCTGAGATGGTATAGGTTCTCCTGCTTGAGCAGGGGGCTGGACTAGAAGACCTCCAAGGTCCCTTCCAGCTCTATTCTATTCTAACTTCAGTGTGTTTCAGCTAGCAATGAGATGGCTAATCTGTTGGGAGGATGTGTCTTTGGCAAATAGATGTCTTCATGCTACAGCAACCATGACATGGGCTATACTTGTGTTACATTTGGTAAAAATGGAACTTTAATCTTATATCAAGCTTTTGGTCACTAGAATCTGAACTGTTATGAAATGTGCCAGGCAAAACCAGTCTTATTTCTGAAAACAGATGTAGGCATTTTTTTTCTGGTAGGCAACTTATAGCACAAAAGGAAGCAGTGCGTTAAAAGAGAAATAAGTTTAAATTCCTATTCACTCTCAGGCACTAGATGACCTTGGGCTATTCAATAACTCTTAGCCTAATGTTTTCAAAGGACTGGTGTAAGGGCAAAACAAAATAATGATTCTGTGTCTTGCTGGTTTTATTTATTCATTAGTGTATTTATTTTTACTTACAAGCTTTTCTCTCTGCTTTATCATCCATAGCCCAAAGGCAGCTTACAGTAGAGAGACAAAAGTTATAACAGTACTAGAGAATATGCAGGAAAAAAGGAAGGAACAACTATTAAAGCAATTTAAAATAATGGGAGAGCAGAGTGGACCTTTCCTTCAGATCTAATGCAGGTGGCTGATGCATGTGAGGAAAGGAAGGAAAAGGAAGGGAATTCTACTTGTGGGCCAGTAGTCTAAATTATAGGAAAGAGAAGATACAGTAGTCCTTTAGATACATTCTGATCCCAAGTCAAACTGGCTTTAAAAATATCTTTCTTTTATTTAAACCTGGAGATGGACTAGAAACCTTCTAACATGATATACCTTGAGTAAGACAAATGGCTGTCCAGCCCAACAGATTAAAGAGAGAATGACCTGCCCCAGGCTTTGGTCTAAGGGCTTTCACATCAATTACTCACTAACTGGGAAGACAATGCTTCAACAATCACATTGAGATGGCTTGAACAGAGGACATCCCCCTTAATTTGTCCCTATCCTGGCATTTAATAAGATTGCAGTTGTCTTCTTTGCTGAAGAGGGGCTTTTTCCAAGGTGTGCCAGCACAAGGCTGGCTGTGCAGTTTCTCTGGCAGGCTTTCAAATTCTAGACAATCTCTGTGCCCCAACTGATCACTCTGTGGATCTGCCAGTATGCTCCTTTCCTGGTACTCATTTTCACTATGGGGAGAGGATTATGCCTGTAGAAAGCCTGCATCCCACAATGCTTTGCAAAAGTGGTCTCAAGGTTTATCTGAGTTTCTTCTATATCTCTGACAGATCGTTCTCCAAAGTATTGGCTCACCAGTTTCTATCTGCACCAATGAAACAGTGGAACTTCCTTTTTATTCCCTCCCCCTCCCTCAGCTTTGTTTAAAACCTGGAATTGATGAGAGTTCTGCCAGTTTCATCTTTCAGATTCAGTGGTGAGAAGAATAGTAAAAGCTGGGCAGAATTTATCATTGGAAGCCCATAGTCACTTTGGATAGTGAGATGGGTAACGTATAAACTTAATAAATAAAATAAATGTTGTACTAGTGGATAAGTGAATACACTGGATGGGAAGGTACAAATGGCGTGGGGGATCATACAAATGATCAATCAATGGAAATCACATGTCCTGAAAGAACTGCCCAGAGCAGTGTTTCTCAACCATATCAACTTTAAGATTTGTGGACTTCAATTCCCAGAATTCCTCATCCAGCATTGGTGGCTAGGGTATTCTGGGAGTTGAAGTCCATGTATCTTAAAGTTCCCAAGATTTGGAAAAAAAAAATTAGAGAAAGGACTGTTTTCCCAGAATGAGTGGAAAGAGCATAGAAGTAGAGGGATTCACTGATTAGAGACTTTGATACTCAGGACAGAACACCTGGCCAGTATCATTGCTAATTCTAAGGCACAGAGTGAAATCCAGCAGCAATTTTTTAAACCAGCTTCATATCCATCCAGTTTTAGCATAGGAGACAAGCAGTTTAATTATATCCACAGAATTGAGAGTCTCCAGGAGATACAATTTTCTCCAGAAGCAAAGGAGATCCTTGTACCTGATTGGAGAGCATTCACAAAACATACCATTATTCAACTGGGATTCTGCTGTAAAAGATTTAAAGTAATGCGTTCTAGTGACAGTCTTATCTTTTGGAACCACTTTTGCTAAAAACTTCCTCTTATTAACAGCTACTTTGAATTCCAAGCAGTATGCAAGTCTCTATGGCATTAGCAAGACAGAAAGATGCCTGGCCTATTTATTTAATAAAGTAAGTGAGAAAGCATACCAAGAACATCTGGCAAATCTCCTAATCCATTATTTTAAAAATACATATTAATTTTTAAAACAATGTTTCATGCACAGTCCAATTAGACAGCAGAAGACTACAAAGCTAGATAAGTAGAATAAGAGGGGGGGAAATATGAGTTCAGCAAGCAGAATTCTTGAAAACAAAGGACACACGTTCTTATTCAAAAGGGACACAGAATTCTTTGCCTAGTAGTTAATATAATTCGGAATCAACTTCCTAGCATTATTCCCGCAGGTGCAGGGTTCACTTTTCAGATCGACGAATGCCATTTTGCACGATCAAACACAGCATCCAGGTCATTTTGATGGGTATCACTTTGGTTGCGACAAAAAACCCCAAAACAACCTGGACCTGATGTTAGTTTGGTCTGTGTTCAGCTCAGCACCGCCCTGGCGGGTGGGCAGTATCCAGCAGCACCACTAGGAGAAGCAGACCTCCCTGCTATGTCAGAATGCCCTGGGAATTTAGAAAAGAGAGAGTAGATCAACTTCATCACCTAATGGACATCTAGTTTTTCACAGTCCAGGTGTGACATGCCTAATTTTTATACCATTGGTTAGACTGAAACAGGAGGCACCCCAACTATGCACTTCTCTGGTATAATGTACAGTGTGTATGTAGGACTTGTTCTGAGGAAAATCCTTGCCTGCTGGTAAATGCACTTGTGGATGACTAAGATTTTAGCTCAATCTAGTTACTTTATTATAGGTCATAGACCCAACATAATGGATGATCAAGAAACATGAATGCAAAGTATCCTTCGTTCCCTCCTCTTGCCTGAGGTTCAGGCTATTAATTATAGTTGTTTTAAATCAATTTTCTTGAAAGACTATGGCATTATCACTGGTTCTGAGCAAGCTCAGCTGTCATTTCACTTGCTTCCTTTGAAATTTTGAAGAATCAAAGAACAATATGTGGCTGTCTTTGCTTCTGTCTTTATCATTAATACTCCTGGTACATTAGAGAAAGCTGCTTTTTGATGTTCCCAATTCATATGGTTAACTTTCATGACAATAGAGATGCTGCAGCAAAATTTCCCAGATCTTAACTGTGCCCCCTCTCTCATTTTCTCTTTGTTAAGCTCCCAGCCTTGCATTTATATCCTTCAGGACATAAATGCTCTGCATCAGCGCTGTTTCCCGTTCTTCCATTGCACACCAGACCAGTCAAAGCGCCATCTGGAGATTTAGGAAAATGACACAGAGCTAAAAGACAGGTCCCTGTGCTGCTTAGCATATTGTGTATCTGAGCTTAGGGTGGCTGTTGTATTTCAAGGGATTTGGGGTTTAACTTAATCTAATTCTATTAGGAGTTGACTCAGTAATCTGTTCATATCCCAGCTTGATCACAAGCTGCACTGTCCTCTTAAGAAAAGTGTGCTTTTGTATACACAAGATATTTATGTTTCTGTTACATGGCCCAGATAATGCTTTTCAAATACTATAATCACGGGGCAACCTTGCATATATCCATGTAGTTTTCTTGGCAACAAAATGGAAGTGGCTTACTACTGCTAAACAAATTCAATGGGTCACATGTAAAAAAAACCAGGTTGTTTTGCACTGATAAATAGCCAATATGAAGCATGAAAATCAACCATATCATATCTTCTTTTAAAACATGGCTTCTCCAAATTTTCACTGCCCTATTTTGAAATGGTACCTCAACTGGACTTCTGGTGAGGATTCATGGCGAACTAAATGTCTCCAAAGGAGCAGAGGCAGCATTGTGGTGAGATCGGCAGCCAGATGGGATTTTCTGCCCAGTCAAATCTCTCCAAAAAAGGAGAAATTGGGAGATTGCCTATTTATACTATATGCCTATTTATACTATATGGACAGCTGCTCCTCAGGAGTAAATTGCAGCAACTAAGGTTTCTGCAGCCGGCTGGTGAGTTGAGTGGCTGGGAGTCGAGGGATTTCCACCAAAGCTCATAGCTGCAATCCAGCCTTATGCACACAAAGTTCTGTTGAGCCTCATGTCTTAATCACTTTGCTTCTTAATTGCTTTTCAATTATTAAAAAAAAATCAATCGAAACATTTTCTAACTTGCACCGGGTGAGTTTCCTTTAATCCTTAATGAAAGAAGTTTTAAAGATAAATTTAAGGACATAGAAACATTTATTTTTTGGGAATAAATAGCAAAATGGTTATTAGAACATTGATTATGGAAAGTTATAAATAGACTAAGAGTCCAGATGGATTTGAAATAAGATTTTGAAATTAATCATAAGACTCTTTCCCATGGAAAAACGCTGTTGTTTTGGATTCTAAAGAAAATGTGTTCGGATGGGAATTTGAATGTTGGATATTAGAGATATGCCTATGGAGATTCTCAGTCATCCAGGTCATAGTTATCCTAAGGGTGCTTTTTCACAAGGCAACTGGAGTTTTTTTTTTCCTTTGAAGATGTTTCACTTCTCATCCAAGAAGCTTCTTCAGCCCCACCATCCAGTCACAGCTGAAGAAGCTTCTTGGATGAGAAGTGAAACATCTTCAAAGAAAAACAAAAAAGTTCAGTTGCCTCCTGAAAAAGCACCTTTGGGATTGGATATTAGAGGGAACCACAGGAACTAAAGTTACAATTAAAGAAAAAGAACACTTACATTTGACTTACTAACACAACATAGAACAAAATACTTTAACACTGAAAGTAATTTGTGAGCAATGGATTCAGAAGTTAATCTTAAAAGTGTCTGCCTTTATAGACAGACAGTCTTTAAAATATGTTTTGGAAGAGGAATGAGGTTTATTGGACAAGACTGCAATTGATCTGAAAGTGGACTTAAAAATGAATATGGAAAAGAAAATGATATGGAAAAGATATTACATTGAATATACAAACGGAACTGGCTGATGCCTTAATTATTAAAAGGGATATACAAATGGCAAATGAAAAGAGCAATTTGGATAACTTTCTTATATTGCATTTACAAAAGAGACTTGTTAAAGTTCTGAAGGATTTTGTGGGAAGGGACAAAGAAAAAATGAAAGAAAACAACCTTTAGAGCATTATTTGAAATGATTAGAGATTAAGATTGTTAATAGTAAAAGGAAGAAATAGACACTGGATTTATTTGATCAAAGTTAATGGACTTTTTGCTGAATCACAAGATTTTAAGGATTTGTTTACAGATAAATGATGAAATGAAGAAATCATTTCTTGTATTTTAAGAGAAAGTGATAATTTACTAAATTATTTATACTTGTGATAAAGATGAAGTCACTCTTTATATATATACAGGGCTTTTTTTCTCATAGAACGCTCAGAACGAAGTTCCGGCACCTTTTTTGGATGGAACCTTATAGGGTAGGCAAAGTGGGTTGTATGACATGTGTGAGTTCCGGCACCTTTTTTTTTTTTTTTTTTACAAAAAAAGCACTGTATATATATATATATATATATATGTAGGTCTTTGGTAATTCGGGTTTTCTCCCGCGTAAAATTGGAAGTGACTTGGCGACGTTTCGACGAAGTCTCATTCGTCATCTTCAGGCTGGTGTCTCTTCGGCCTCGTGCTTCTAGGAGCAATGGACTAGAAGACCTCCAAGATCCCTTCTATTCTATTCTATTCTATTCTATTCTATTCTATTCTATTCTATTCTATTCTACTCTATTCTACTCTACTCTACTCTACTCTACTCTTTTTTCTCCATTATTTTCATTCTTACATTTTTTGTAGTTTGTATTAGTTTTATCTGTTTTGTGCAATAAAAATATTATAAAATGTGGCATTTGATTGGAAAGTCTTAAATAGTGACCTCAATTCCGTAAATCTGTCTGAATGTACGATGAAGAGAAATATGTTCTTCAGAGTAATGTTTCAAGAATGATCTGATTTAAATGACAGAAACTATAAGCCCTACCACTTCCCCTCAAAGCAAATAGCTTTGTCTTTATTACGATCACTGAAAAGCAAATTAAAATCAACATAATAAAAGAATAAAAAACAAAATTTGGGAACCCATAACATAGGGAAGCAACCATAATCTAGGAAAACAATTTTTTGTGTGTGTATCTTTGAGTCAGTTGTGGCTCCTGGCACCTGCTTGGTCAAGTCCCTGGAACTTTCTTGGCAAACTTTTTAGAAGTATTGTAGTTTGCCATTGCCTGTTTCCTAGGGCTAAGGGAGAGTGACTGGCCCAAGGACACCCAGCTGGCTTTGTGCCTAAGGGAAGACTAGAACTCTCAGTCTCCTAGTTTCTAGTCTGGTACTTTAACCACTACAACAAACTGGCTCCCTAGAAAAGCAATAAAATGCCTTAAAGTCTGAAACATTTCTTTCAATTCAACAAGAGTGAATATGAAATTTGTTGAAGTACAATAAGTATGAATAACAGGATATTAAAAATAGAACCCAAGGGCTAAGTTCAAAATGACTAAATTAATTAATAAAAATACTTTTAGAATAAAATGCTAGAATTGTATCTATTGAATATTATACCATTTAGTATAATAGGGACATAATTGATTGATTTTTGACTCCTTCTAGATTTTTTACTCCTTGTAACCCCGTAGATATTTTTCCCTGATGCTCTATCCCTGACTTGGATTTTTAGGTCATCCAGTGGCACACCATTGTCACTATAACTGAGTCCATCCAGCTTGCTGCCTGGTCATCCTCTTCTTCTCTTTCCTTCCACCTTTCCAGGATTAGCATCTTCACTGGAGGGCTAAGTCTTTGCATAATGTATAAAGTAGGATAATTTGATGACCAATTGATAAATTAGTTATTGTGCCTTTAGTAAAAATTCTGGCTTGATTTGTTTGCTGATCCACTGGCTTGTTTTCTTGACTGTCCCCTGTGTTCTCAGGAGTCTTCTCCAACACCAACGTTCAAAGGTGTCAGTACAGGTAGCCCCCGACTTACAATTACAATTGAGCCCAAAATTTCTATTGCTAAGCAAAATAGTTGTTAAGTGAGTTTTGCCCCATTTTACGATCTTTCCTGCCACAGTGGTTAAATGAATCAATGCAGTTGTTAAGTTAGTAACATGATTGTTAAGTGAATCTGGCTCCCCCATTAACCTTGCTTGTCAGAAGGTCGCAAAAAGTGATCACGTGACCTCGGGGACTGCAGCCATCATAAATATGAGTCAGTTGCCAAACATCTGAATTTTGATCACATGACCATGGGGATGCTGCAGCGGTTGTAAGTGTGAAAAACAGTCATAAGTCACTTTTTTCAGTGCCATTGTAACTTCAAACAGTCACTAAACAATTGTAAGTCCAGGACTACTCTTCCTATCATGCTTCTTCAAAGTCCGTATAGTGACATAGGTTTGTGTATATGTAAATGTGTATAAGTAAAATCTTTTATTGGTCAATGATAAGCAAGATATAACAGGAGATATCATCTACAGTAGATGCAAGATAAGAAGAAACATGGGAAAACAAAATACAATAAAAGCAGTGAATTGCAGTCAACACAATATGTGACTAATAAATTATTGAGGAGGGGGTTTTTTGTTGATATTTTATCATCTTGGGAGAAATTTTTCCAGTTGGCATAAAAGTGTCTTTGGCTTTAACCAGTACCTTCCAGTGTAATTTGAGACCATATTCTGAAGAGAAGCTAGACTGAGAAGCCTCACACAGACCTAGCTTCACCCAAGGACTTGCCACCCACTTAATGGCTGGGTCACAGACCCAGAATTCTTTGACCTCCAGAGCATTGGCATATGAAGAAGATTTTGTCAAATGAAAAATGTTGGGATGTTGCAACTCAGTTCCTGTAGGCCACTTAGTGCAGGCTTCCTCCCCATCCAGTTATTGGTCACTGCCCTTTATGGTCAATTTGACCTAAGCTGGTGCAGAGGTTGATTACCTGGATTCCACAGCATTCTTTGTTTGTTTGTTTCGTTATGGGAACATTACAATCTTTGAACAAAGGAATATCGATTTCTTGTCCTCTCACCCATAAGAGTTAGCCAAAATCTGACATCCCTGAGCAATGTCCATCTATTTTGGCTTGGGCTGCAAAAGAAGCTGGATGTGATGCTTGTGCAAAGATTTTTTTCCTTTTTCTTTTTTTTTTCCCCAGTAGATTTTCAATTTCCCAAAAGATCAATAGTACTATAAAGTGATGGAGGAGGGGAACGTACAACCACCCCAACCCAAAAGCTCCCTCATTGACTGGTCATTGGGGCATATGACTTGTGTAGGATTAAGCAGGAGGTAGTTTTAATGTGCACGTGAACAATGTCCCAAATGATGGCTTATGAATTTATTTAATACAGGATCATTGCTTCATCAGGAGACTCATGGAAAAATAAAAAGTAAATGTCCATCTACCCATCTAGGCAGGATGAAATAGAAAAGAATGCCCAGAGTCTTCTTAACCCTGTCTGGCCTCATATTATGGAGAATAACTTATAGTTTTTTTGTTGGAAGATAATGCAGACTGGGAGAGAAAAGGAAACCAAGGCATCCACACATTCCTGTCCTTAAATCTTTAAAGGCAGCATCTCTCTCTGGCTTCCTTGCTGAGGCAGTGCAAAGCTCAGCTGTGGGGAGGTGGGGGTGTAAATTATGTCAAAATACTTTTCTGAGAATGGGAAGGGTACTTGATGTAAAGAACTACCCTCAATATAATTGTGGCACTAGGTAATCTAGAAGAGTCAGCAGCTGATGAGGTAGTCATAGATAAAAAAATTTGCCAAATTCTCTGTTGATGCTATAGAGCAGTATAGCTCACTTTGGCAACTTTAAGATGTGTGGACTTCAACTCCCAGAATTCTTCCAGCCAGCCATGCTGGAAACTGAAGTCCACACATCTAAGGTTAAGTAAAACTGCTGAAGGGGAAGGACCTGAAAGAATAACTATGCACCAAAAAACACAGCCAAAGTTACAAGACAAGGCTGCCCATTATCACCATTACTATTTGTACTATCTCTAGAAGTCTTGACTAGAATAATTTGGAAAGAAGAACAAATTAAAGGCTTAGAAACTAAAAAGGAAATATTTAAGTTACAGGCCTATGCAGACGATTTGGTTTTTATCATGGAAGAGCCCTTGAAGTCCGGTGTAAGGTTGTTGGAATTATTGGAAGAATATGGAGAAGTAGCAGGTTTAAAGATCAATAAAGAAAAAACTAAGATGTTAGTTAAAAATATGATGAAACGACAAGAAACCGAGCTAGTTGAGAAACTAAACGTTCAGATAACAAAGAAGGTGAGATATCTAGGGATCCAATTGATGGCGAGATGTGTTACATTTAAAAGAGATAATTATGATAAATTAGTTGATCAAATTAAAATGGATTTAGATAGTTGGAAAAATTTGCAGCTCTCTTTCATGGGAAGAATCGCAATAATAAAGATGAACGTACTACCTAAATTACTTTTTTTATTCCAATGTATACCAATTAGATTAGGAAAGGAGTTTTTCGGAAAATTAAATAAAATTATATCTAAATTTATTTGGCAAGGGAAAAAACTGAGAATTAAATTCAAACTTTTACAGGATTTGAAGGAAAGAGGTGGATTCGGCCTCCCAGATTGGGAAAAATATTATCAAGCAGCCACGCTTACTTGGGCGAAAGAGTGGATACATCTGAGAAATAGGAGATTATTAGCCTTAGAAGGCCACAATATGCAGACAGGGTGGCACGCAATTCTTTGGGAAGGAAAGCACAAGGTTCACCAGTACTTCCAGAAACATTACATCAGACGGGCACTATTAGATGTATGGGTCAGAATTAAAAAACGTAATTAGATGAAAATCCCTAATTGGGTAACCACATTGGAGATATTCATACATCCAAATTTCATGAAATCAGGAAAGGCGATCACATATAAAGACATCTTGGATGAAGGAGGAGAATTAAAATCGAGGAAGGGATAGAACTTGAACGGTGGGCGTACCTTCAAATTCAATCACGATATATGAAGGATAAAAAAGAATGTGGAATAAAATTAGAGCATACAGAATTAGATAAAATTCTATTAGGAACGGAGGAAAAAGAGATAAAAAGGATATATCAATATTTATTGGAATGGGATATGTTGGAAGAGCAAGTAAAAGACACAATGTTAATTTGGAGTAAAAATTTCGGCTATGGTATTGACTTAGATAATTGGCAGGATTTATGGGAAAGGAATAGGAAGCTCACATTAGCTACTGGGAACAAAGAAAATTTATACAAGATGTTTTATAGGTGGCACCTTCCCCCTGTGAGATTAGCCAAAATGGACAAAAAGACGTCACCGAAATGTTGGAAATGCAAAGAATCGCTAGGGACCTATTACCATATGTGGTGGGAATGTTCAAAAGCACAAAAATTTTGGCATTTAATAAAACAGTGGTTAGAAGAGATACTAATGCAGAACATTGAGCTAAAACCAGAACTCTTTTTGCTGGGTACCACTAAAGATAGATACAATAAAGGATCCCTATACCTATTATTACACATGCTAACAGCAGCAAGATTAGTCTTTGCACAGAGATGGAAAGACAGTGAGACACCTTCAGAAGAAGAGGTAATAAATAAGGTTTTATCCTGTGCTGAAATGGATAGGTTGACGTTAGAATTTAAGGATAAGAGTGAAACAGATTACTACGAAATCTGGAACAAATTGTATGGTTGGTTGGGGAAAAATAGAGGGAAAAATGCTCCAATTCAGCGAAACACATTGATCAAGCATGATACTGATTAAAGGGAAAATATTTAAATATTAAAGTGAAAATTAAGAATATTGATGACGGGAACTATCAGAGAGAATATCTATGGGGGGAAAAAAGAAACATTTGTGTGAATATGTGGATTATGGATTATAGATATTAATTGTTGACGATTTTCCTTTATAAATGTAAACCAAGCAAACACACTGTTAACCAACTATTATGTAATTTATGTTTTAAAAACCAATAAAGTTTATTTTTAAAAAAACACAGCCAAAGTTCATGAAAAAGGGATTCATAGACATTTTACTTTATATAATGCGAATTACCCAAGCTTAGTAATGAGAAGCTGAAAATATCTGGAAGCATTTCTTTCTAAGGAAATTTATTCTCCAAAAAATGCCCTGAACTCCCCACTGTTTAAGAAGTAACATTTTCCCTACTTTCATAGAAAAGAAAAGAAAAGAAAAAAAATAAGTTAGGATATCTTGGTGAATGTGGAGTAGAAAGTTGGGGAAAGTTTTCTTTCACAAACCATATTTGTGTGCCTTGAAGTTTTTTTTTACTCCTAGCAACTGTCTGGACAAATCTCTGCAATTTTTTTGGCAAGATTTCGGAAATGGTTTGCCATTGCCTGCTGACTAGGGCTGTGCAAGCATGACTGGCCCACTGACACAACTTCCTCATTTTGGAAACTTCTGGGTCAATTAAGCAAGGATATCTATGCGGATTCTATCCCTGCCTTGAGCATTCAGTTCTGAGTCAACTGCATATACTGTAGACCCCTTTTGCTTTTATATATGTTCCATTCTGAAGCAGAGATGAAGTCAGGTTTTCAAGGATAGAAGAATAGAAGCAGTACTACGATAAGAATCTTCCTGTTTGCTTGTCAGACACAGGAAATTTATTGTACTCTCTTTGAGGAAGTTACAGACAAAAGCAAACAAAACAAATTACAATGGTCAAACTCTGTAGAACAATAAAATTTAAAAAGTTCTTACCAATAGAATTAGGGTATAATTACTGATTCCTATTAAGGATCTTAACATGGATAGCTTTTTTCCAAGGTGTGCCAGAAACAATGTGAGAAAATTAGGCTAGAAGAGGTTGTCATTGTCAGACCCTGAATCTCACCTGTCCTTATTACTTTATCCACTTGAACTGTAGTGCTTGTTCTGTATGAAACCACAACTGTACAATGGCCTTCTTGCATCACTCCTATGGAGATTACATGATGCTAGGATATAACATCTCCAAAATTAGAATAATTTAACAATTCTGGCACTGCAGACTGGAAGGTTAGTGGGAGGAATACTGTTCTTTTTCTTTATTTTTGTCATATTCCAATGCTTAATGGAGATTCTGTGGGCTGGTATTGTCTCAGGCTTTTGGCTGACGAATCGTATGAATCACTGAACAAAAATTGGTCTATCTTGTCTGAATCTGTTTTCTGGAAATGTTTCCTTTTATGTTTTTCATAAGACCTTTTTGTTATTTATTCATCCTGCTATAATCTTTAAAGTATCACGAGGCACTATTTGAATAAGACACAATAAAATCTTTTTCATATACAATAAGCCATCTCACCCCAAGTGTATCAATTGCTTGCCAATGCAAGATTTATAATAGTCAAGATTTATGGCGTCCAGAAATCCTCTTTCAAATATTATTCTGCTTTTAAAAGAGTATGAGTCTAGATCATGGGTGTCAAACTCGATCGCATCACGTGACATATCATGACGTATCACGATGTAGTTTGCCTTTGTGGAGCGGGGGGGGGGGGACGTGGCCTGCACATGACGCATCCGGCCTGTGGGCCGCCAGTTTGACACCCCTGGTCTAGTTCTTCCATTTTGGTTTGGTGAAGTTGTTAGGGGTTGGGGTGTGTGCAGTCCTGAGACAAATATAAAGTAAACAAAAAAGGTGTTAATAGTGGTCTGAGACCATATAATCCCTAAGGATTTCCTAAAAGTTTGTCACCTCTATTCCTTTAAAAGGCAGACAGAGTCAGCATGGCTGCTGGGAGGGGAAACCATGATGGATCTGACTAATGAAGGGTGATGGCATCTCCAGTCCAAGACTTACAGGGAAGCAGCAGAATGGAGACCCACTGGGACATATCTACAAAGGAAAAGATGGAAGTCACTTCACAGCTACTCCAACCTTTTCATCTGAGAATCCCAAGAGAGGAGGAGAGGGAGGGAAAAATCCAAAGGTATATGGAACTCAGCCATTGTAACTAAGTAATATTAACCCAGACATTACCTTTCACAATCTTTAAAAGAAATGGATGGGTAAAAAGCTTTGGAAACATCTGGCAGTATTTTTCCATTATCTTCTCATCTTCTATCACATGAACTTTTTTGAAAGAGAGATCAGGAACTAAGCTTGATGAAAGGTGACTAAGTAGAATCGTGATGGAAGCTCAGTTTAAAGTGTTGGTTTTTATTAACTTTTGAAAGTCTAAATGACCTAGAACTAGATTATCTGAAAGATCATAATATGAACCTACTTGAAACTGAAGAATGATAGGGCAGATTCTGCTTAATGGTCCATTATTCATACAAATCAAATTGGCAGACAACAGAAATGTGCCTTTTTAATAGTAACACCAGAATGTGGAATTGTTGTCTCCTTTGGGAAATTACCCAGGTGCTCATCTTGCCCACACTGATATGTGTAATGAATTTTTTTTAAAATTTTGGAAGGCATTTGATGATTGAGTTACTGTTATTTGCATTAAATGATCTTTTTGGTGGTATTGCTGAGGCTATTTTTATTCTGTTTTAGACTTCTGTTTTAATTTTTTAAAGCTATTTTGCTTTTTGCAAAATGAATAAAAGGAAGGGGAAAAAAACCTCTAAAAGCTGAAAATTATTTAAACCTATTCACTCTTAAATAAGATAGAATCCACATTGAAAATGTATGTCTGCAAACACTTAAGCTCATTATATTCAGTTTAAATACCACACACTATAGCGTCCTTTCCCAACATGGCACTCACCATACATGGTGAATCACAAATCTTGTCATTCCTGCATAGAACCAGCACAGACCATGTAGGCTTTAGTGATTGGAGTAGTCCAGCATACATACAAGCTATCAAGAAGAAGCCATTGTAAGTCAATCCAAAAATGAAACATCAAGCTAAAAGGCCCAAATTGATGAGAAACTCTGCTTTTGAAATTTAAAAAAGCTATGGGATAAAAGTTACTTCACTCTAGCCTGTTTTTCTCCATTTAAGTGCCCAGAGGGACTTAATATGTTTCTAAATAACTTATTGATTCCCTTAGACTTCATGTCTCATCCGATTTTTCAAGTTATTTTAATGAAATAAATTAAACAGGACATTGGCATATAGTAAAGCAAAGCAAAGCACTAATTTCTACCATCCTTTTATTTACAGCAATACCTTTAAGAGCCAGAAAGATCTCTTTCAGATGGTGCAGGGTGACCCAAGACCAGTTTGACTTCTGGTAAATAAATTCTGGCAAGGCCCATAAAGGAAACCATTTTGAAGATAGAGAACCCTCCCTGGTAGCCATTTTGTGAGCAGACCCATTTCATGCTTTCAAAATTCCTGCTATGTTCTCAGCTCAAAAAAGTAACTTGCCTCTAATTTAAACGGTTTCTCTTGGACTCTTATTTGTTCAAGACAAATAGGCACTTTGGCAGTGATATTCTTGGAAAACATATGATAGAAGAAAGGTTAAAGACCTTTCTGCCTCTTATACTGATCTTCCTCTAAATTGTCTCTCTAATTGATTTGCCATAAGCATGCATATGTACATACTCACAAACATACACACACTTCCTGCATGACATTTCACTATTCAATTAGTTACAAAAGCTAATAGTGTTAAATGGCAAAAGTTTAATTCATTACATTTCCATAATTACAGATTAGTGTACTAATGCATTTCAGTCATTCTAGGATTTTTGCCCTTGTTGGACAAAAGGTCAGAAGGCTGGAAGATTTATTATTTATGGAATAATCACCAGAATGCTATCCAAACTTTCATTTTCCATAAGGTTTATAGATATTCTTTGACTTTAAAAAAAAAAAAATCAAAGTTGAACATTCAAAAGTAAGACTCCCATTCTTTCCTAACAGTTCCATCAGCATGGCCTTGGAAATATGTGTTTGTAGGAAGTGACAGGAGCAGGTAAATCTCTGTGCTCTTTGCAGAGACTGCACTAGATGGAGAAAAATGACCATTCCCTTCTTATACCCAGAATCTAAGGACCAGAAAGTCCCCTGTTCAAAGGTTATCTTTGTGCCCCAGTGTTCAATTATCTATATAGAGGTAGTTCTCGACTTACAACAGTTCATTTTGTTCTGTTCTTGCAAAGAAGACATCGAGACGAGGCTGGTTCACAACAAGGATCTCTTTATTGAAACACAGTCACAGAACAGAAGCAAGAACACAATGGCCGCTGGCCTTTTATATCCCCTTGCAACGGGATGCACATCCAATCATTGCAGGCCGTTCTCCCGCCTTGCGCATGTGCGCAAGGCTGGAGACAGCCTGTCTGGGTCCCGGGCAGACACGTGGTCTGCAAGGCAAATGTAAGATTGGTGTGACATCCACCAAATTTCTAGGCTTTCGTATTGATGCTGAAGGCATCCACCCTGCAGAGTCTAAATTTCAGGCCATTCAACTGGCCCCCAGTCCCCAGTCAAAAGCTGAACTCCAGGCTTTTCTGGGCCTACTTAATTTCTATCATTCATTTCTCCCCCACAAGGCTGCAGTGGCTGAGCCGTTACACCGGCTCTTGGACAAGCAGACTCCATGGAAATGGACAAAGGTCCATGAAAGGGCTTTCAAAGAAGTCAAGGCCTTGCTATCTTCTAATGCGGTACTGGTGCATTTCAATGAGCAATTGCCTGTGTGCATCGCATGTGATGCATCCCCTTATGGGGTAGGAGCAGTGTTAAGTCATCTCAAGGCTGATGGGACTCAGGTCCCTGTGGCCTATTACTCCAGAACTCTCATCTGCAGAGCGTAATTACGCGCAGATTGACAGAGAAGCCTTGGCAATAGTCTCAGGCATCAAGAAATTTCATGATTTCTTGTATGGCCACCATTTCATGGTCTACACTGACCACAAGCCTTTGCTGGGTTTGTTTACAACAAATAAACAAACCCCACACATCATCTCCCCCAGAATGCTGAGATGGTCAATCTTCTTGTCAGCTTATGACTACACCCTGGTTCACAAACCAGGGACAGAGATGGGCCACGCTGATGGCCTTAGTAGGTTACCTCTAAAACAAATAGAGGCAGACCCTGCTCCTGCTGTACACATTCTCTCCATTCAGGAATTGCCTGAATCTCCCCTCAATGCTAGGGATGTGGCTGCTGAAACTGCCACTGATCACACGCTTGCACGCGTGCTGACATGGGTGTTTTCAGGATGGCCTAACACGTGTTCTGGTACAGATTTCCAAAGTTTCTGCTGTAAGAAACATGAGTTTTCCACGTTCAAAGGGTGTATCCTGTGGGGTAGCAGGGTAGTCATCCCGGCCTCATTGAGGACTAGAGTCTTGCTCTCTCTGCATGAGGGACATCCGGGAATTGTGAGGATGAAGGCGCTTGCGCGTAGCCATCTTTGGTGGCCTGGACTCGATAAGGACATCGAGGCCCAGGTTCAGGGGTGCCAAGTGTGCCAACAGTCACGGCCTGAGATGCCCCAGGCCCCTGTACATAGGTGGGAGGAGTAAGTAAGTAAGTAAGTAAGTTATTTTGCAGTACCAGAGAAAGATATCTACAAGCCTGCTGCCATTTTTAACAACTATCTCAGTGCCACATCATGGGAGGAGCGTGCAATTATTTATCATTGTCCTTCTAAAACTGCCCATTTATGGGAAATTTAATCACTGATATGTGCATGTTCTGCTAACGATGATAAACAATTCCCTCTTCCCTGAGGAAAAAGCATCTTGCTTTACATCATGGGCAAGTCCAAAGCCAAAATAGTTATGAGGTACAAAAGTTAGGCCTCAGCAAGTCTACAGTTGAAATAATAGAATATAGTCAAGCTAAATTCTTGTATTTGCATGAATCCTATTTAATGCTGTTGAGCAAGACGTTGCAGAAGGAAGACAGATCATCATTAAAAGTTTTGTTCAGCCATCTGTCTGATATTAGATATTCCCAAAGGCATTGCTTTCAGGCATATTTTTCACAGGTAATGCTCAGAACTGACCTGTGTTTGTTTGTGTGTGTGTGTGTGAGAGAGAGAGAGGGGGGGGGGGGGAGAATGAAGATTTCTGGGAAGTTAAAATCTGGACCTAGACTAGTTTTTTGTTTGCCAGCCTTTGAACTAAACTTTGACAAGCTAGACTAGAGTAACCCGATTGCCAAGAAAAAGAACCAGCACGTTAATTGGTATAAATATATATATTTCTTAATGCTGATCCATGCCTAAATTTTCCACGAATCCCAGGTCACAACTACAAAAAATAAAATAAAATCAAAAGGTAGAAATTAATGTATGGAATAGCTTCTCTGTAATGAAGAAGCTTTGCCTTCTTCCTTAGAAGATCTCTTTTCTCATCACAAGGAGATATTCACACTCTTGAAAGAATGCAAGCTTTATGTATATACTTATATATGTATGAGTGCATATTTATAATATATATATTACATTACATATATATATACTGTATATATATATATCAGGGGTGCCAAGTGTGCCAACAGTCACGGCCTGAGATGCCCCAGGCCCCTGTACATAGGTGGGAGGAGACACACACTCCATGGTCACACGTACAAATTTACTACGCTGGGCCCTTTCAGGGGCAATTCTTCCTTCTCGTGGATAGCCATTCCAAGTGGCTAGAGGTCGTTCCTGTATCCTCCACTACTACTGCCAGGACCATCCAGGTGCTAAGAGGAATCTTCGCTTCCCATGGTCTTCCTGATGTCCTTGTCTCAGACAATGGTCCCCAATTTACCTCTTCTGAGTTTCAGGCTTTTCTTCAAGCCAACATGATCCGGCATGCTACGTCTGCCCCGTTTCACCCTGCCACCAATGGTCAGGCTGAACGCATGGTGCGTACCACCAAGGAGGCATTAAAGAGAATCACTTGAGGACCCTGGCATCACAGGTTAGCCGATTTTCTACTTGTACACCGCACCATACCTTGCACAGCTACAGGAAAGAGCCCAGCTGAACTATGCTGGGGTCGCAGACTCATCACGAAACTGGACAGGTTGCACCCAGACCGGGTGGCTTCACAGGTGTCACAATGATACAGGAAGAATGGGGCCTGAGCAAATTAAACATTCCTTTGGTAGATAGGAAACTGATTCTGTAGAGTTTTCTACTAGTTACTAGTAACATTGCCCATATGCAGAGGAGAGATTCAAGAACAAATTTCCCTCCCTGTAATGGATTAAATCCAACAATCATACATCAGCAAATTGTGGGGTTAGCAGCACATCTCATTTATAATGCAAGCTCTTCGGGCCTCAACCAAGTTCCAGCCAAGTATATGCTATGGTCTGAGCCGAGGAATCAGACTTCAGTTTGGAGGAACACAGCTTGACATGTTCCAACTTGCAACTCAGGAACAGCAGGTCCTCAGAGGTCTGCCGAAGAGCCTCAGAAAGAGCAGGATCTGTTGGAAGATGAGGTTGTAGGCCTGGAGCAATGAGATAATCCCTTGATCTGGAAAGGATCCTCAGCCCTTGCTCACACAGAAAGATCAAATGAGTAGAACAATCAGAGATGAGTCTTCTTGGGAAAAAAACTGGCAGGTCTGAATCAGTGCTATAAAAGTAAGTCTCGGGGGAATCAGGTTTCTTTTAAAGAGCAACTTTCCTACATTGGACCTGAGTCCCAGAAATTGTGCTCCTTGTGTTCTGATTCTTGAATCTTGGATTTGTCTCTCCATCTGAAATCCTGAGCTCTTGCATTCCTGCATTATAGTAAGATTGATAGCGCCCATAAAAAATTCTGACCTGTGTTTGATCTCCTGCACTTTTAATGGTTGGCATAGGAGAGAATAGCTGCATTGAGAAAAATATAGTCATTTTCAGATTGGCAGATAAATTATGATTTATGAAGAGAGCTGCAATACTTAGAATATTTTTTTGTTCTTAGCCTGTACTCCTGAATAGTAGAAGTATAAACACAGTAAAAGCAAAATCTCCTTTGAGTTGAGTTTCACCGCTAGTGACTTGGACATGTTTGTATAGTGGCTAATTACCTACTAATATTATTACATTTTTATAATGCCTTTTATTTACACAAACACACAAACATGCATTTGATCAATTCAAGGCAGCGAACATAACTAATACTCCTGCCTCCTATTTTCCCCACGACCACCACCCTACGAGATAGGCTAGGGTGAGAGAAAATTATTGGCCCAAGGTCACCCAGCTGGCTTTCATTAGCTAAAAGAGACCTAGAACTCACAGGGTCATGGTTTCTAAGCCAGACCTTCACCACTGCACCAAACTGGCTCTCTTCTTCCAAACTGGAAGAAGGTTGACACTGCCTTGTTCCAATATGCTCTTTCAATACCCTCCTGTTCAGTGATGGGATTCAAATATGTGAACAACCATTTCTCTGTGTGGATGCCACTTCTGGAAGTCCATTCTGGGCCTGGGCAACAAAAAATTAGCTACCGGTTCTGCCGAAGTGGTGCGAACCGGCTGAATCCCACCACTGCTCCTGTTACCTGCAACAAAGGGATTTCCTTGAGGTTTTCCATCCAAGTATTAACCAAAATGGACACTGCTTAGGTTTTTTGAGAGTAGCCAAGATTAGTGATGAACTGCCACCAGCAAGCATGCTCAGTTGCTGCAAGACTACACTTCTTTCCTGGAAAAATATCCTTTTATTAAGAGCTTTGTCTGTTAGAAACTGTTCCAACCTGGGCCATCGATACTTTATTTCCCAACTATCATTTCTTGCCAGGTTTATGGATTATTTTCTCACTCATACTTCCAGGTGGTATATTGCTTGGCAGGCCAAATGTGTTGTTGAGCCTTCCAGACTTGGAGATTCATTAAATTAATATCTTTAAAGGGGAGTATTGAACAAGTTATATTAACTTGTTGCCTTTGGAATTTTTGTTTGTTTTCTTCTTGCCAGGAGAAACAGGCCAAAATGAGGAGCTGACAGAGGCATTCTTAGACAAGAATTGTGGGCTTCCACACTCTCAAGAGTACACTTACCTTGCAGTTTTTCTTGCCTGTGCTTAGTTTGGTGTTAGGTGTTTGCTGTTTTTTTTTATAAGGCATTTGTAAGCTATGGCTGCTCATAAATCTTATTCAAACCTCCAAGGCCCCAAAGTTATTTTGCAGTACCAGAGAAAGATATCTACAAGCCTGCTGCCATTTTTAACAACTATCTCAGTGCCACATCATGGGAGGAGCGTGCAATTATTTATCATTGTCCTTCTAAAACTGCCCATTTATGGGAAATTTAATCACTGATATGTGCATGTTCTGCTAACGATGATAAACAATTCCCTCTTCCCTGAGGAAAAAGCATCTTGCTTTACATCATGGGCAAGTCCAAAGCCAAAATAGTTATGAGGTACAAAAGTTAGGCCTCAGCAAGTCTACAGTTGAAATAATAGAATATAGTCAAGCTAAATTCTTGTATTTGCATGAATCCTATTTAATGCTGTTGAGCAAGACGTTGCAGAAGGAAGACAGATCATCATTAAAAGTTTTGTTCAGCCATCTGTCTGATATTAGATATTCCCAAAGGCATTGCTTTCAGGCATATTTTTCACAGGTAATGCTCAGAACTGACCTGTGTTTGTTTGTTTGTGTGTGTGTGTGTGTGTGTGTGTGAGAGAGAGAGGGGGGGGAGAGAATGAAGATTTCTGGGAAGTTAAAATCTGGACCTAGACTAGTTTTTTGTTTGCCAGCCTTTGAACTAAACTTTGACAAGCTAGACTAGAGTAACCCGATTGCCAAGAAAAAGAACCAGCACGTTAATTGGTATAAATATATATATTTCTTAATGCTGATCCATGCCTAAATTTTCCACGAATCCCAGGTCACAACTACAAAAAATAAAATAAAATCAAAAGGTAGAAATTAATGTATGGAATAGCTTCTCTGTAATGAAGAAGCTTTGCCTTCTTCCTTAGAAGATCTCTTTTCTCATCACAAGGAGATATTCACACTCTTGAAAGAATGCAAGCTTTATGTATATACTTATATATGTATGAGTGCATATTTATAATATATATATTACATTACATATATATATACTGTATATATATATATATATATATATATATATATATATATATATATATATATATATATATATTATACTGTATTATATATATATCTGTATAGATATATATATACATATACTGTGTGATATATATATCTATTATATATTATATAGATATATATATGCAGGTCTTGGCGTATTTCGGGTCTTTTCCCGTGTAGATTGAGAGTATCTTGGCGACGTTTCGACGAGGTCCCACTCGCCATCTTCAGGCTGGTGTCTTCCGCAAACTCGGAGCCAAACCAAAGCCCGTGATGTTACATCACAGCCATCTACTCAGGACATTACATCACAGAACTCAGGAGGTTACATCGCAAAGGCTCAGTATGTTACAACGCAGCCTACCTCCCATGATGTGGCAGCATAGGACTCAGGATATCACTACAATAGAGCTCAGAATGTTACCACACAGCCCATTACCCAGGTACAAAAGAACAATGGGCACACAGCCAGCACCTCAGCCACACAGGATGTTACCAAACAACTGACTAATTTGCTTACATCAATTCCATCTTCCAATCAAGATGTAACAACACAGCCAACCAACCCGCTTACATCAATTCCATCTTCCAATCAAGATGTAACAACACAGCCAACCAACCCGCTTACAGCAACAAAGCCAACATGCCACACACCCCCTCCAATATTTATAGAAGGACGGCAGCTCCGACCACGCTTTGCTCGCACAAGCACAAAGCCCAAGACACCAGCCTGAAGATGGCGAGTGGGACCTCGTCGAAACGTCGCCAAGATACTCTCAATCTTACACGGGAAAAGACCCGAATACGCCAGGACCTGCATACCTGTACCCGTGAAAATCTACGAAAACACACACACACACACACACACACACACACACACATATATATATATCTTTGATGACTGCAAACATACGAATCCCGGGCATATCTGTTCAATGACACAGTCCTCGATCTCCGGGAGAAATATAAACCAGCTGTTTATTGTTAAAAAGTTTAAAACAATAAAAACAACTATTTACAATATTAAAACAACTTAGCTTTCGCTGGTCTCCTGCCAGCGTCCTCAGAGTGAAGTTTTGGGGTGGAGATTATTTTTATAAACCTTGCTAGCCTAATTGCTTACTCATCGACCGTGTGATAGGGCCATCCATCCTGGCTGACCGTAATTGCCTTAATTATCCCGCCTCCTTTTTTTTGCACTCCAGTTCTCCAACCTTCCTCCTTCCCATCCTTGTCAATCCCCTCCTTCCTGGCACTGCTGCCGTTGGCATGCTTTCCAGCCGCTCCCCCGTACTCGTTCTGGGCCTTACATCCAGATCCGGTGTCTTAGATGCCTTTCCATTGCTGCTCCCCTCCTTTCCATCCCGTTTGTCTGCCCGTTGTTACTGTCTTCCACTGTCTATCCCTATTAGTCCTATTTCCCCTGATTTCCTTCCACGCTTGGATATATATATATATTTATTATTATAAAGAACAATTTTAGCAGATATGATAACTCTACTCAGGTACTTGTGTGGTACAAACAGTTGTTGCCAGGCCCTAGGATGAGCCTGGTCCTGGTTGTTCTGGTTTTGGGTGGTTTTTAAGGCACCTGTGGGACCTCCCTCCAGCATTCCAGATTTTTGCCCAACTCTCTTAAAGAAAGATGACTTTATAGCCAAAGCTTCTGGAGCTTTCTATCAATAATTTTGAGGCCTTTTCCTTTTTTATTGTTATGCTTATAATTTGTGAAGTTCTGTTAATTTTTAACACCTATTATTTGGGTTTCTTTTGTTAATTAGTGTAGCACAATAAAATAAAAATAATACTAAATATTAGACTCAAGATTCCTGAGCCTAGGCAAGCTATGAGTCAGCATTTCATCTGTGTTTTTATACATTTTCTGTCTCTGAACTTGTTTCTTCCTGTGTTAATAATTTCTCTATGGAAATTGCTAGATAATTTCCCCAGGAAGCACTTTTTATTCCTCTGTTTTAAAATAATAGGGATCAGTGGTGAGCTTGCATTGATTTTTGCGTAGGGATATTTTGATTAATATTATAACTCATTTGTTACTGGAACAACAAACAGAAACAGTGAAGGGGAAGAGAAATCTTGCTCTAGCCCAAAATAATTAGTAACAACAACCAGGTTGCCAAGCATCATAAAAACTGGTTTTCTCGCAATCAAGATAGCATCATATTTGGAATACAATGCTCTATTTTATGGGCTCCAGAATGCTCTATTTTATGGGCTCCAAAATGACTTGATCCACACCCTTTAATGAGAAGAGCAATGAGCTATATTGCATTCTATCCACTACATTCAAAGATACACAGTGCTGTCACCAAAATTGGAAAAATTATTCTGGAGAAAAAATGTCTGAAGTGTAGTTTTTTTTTTTTAAAAAAAAGAATGATACATTTACTACTTCATTGTACTTCAAATGAGATGCCTGAAGTTTCTGCTTTTTGCTATCCAATAACCTGCCCTGATACTTCATTAGGCCAGTGTTTGTCAACCTTAGCAACTTTAAGATGTATGGACTTCAAGTTCCAGAATTTCCCAATTAGCCCCAACCAGAATTCTGGGAGTTGAAGTCCACACATCTTCAAGCTGCCAAGGTCGACAAACACTGCATTAGGCCTCCTTGCACTGCTTTTCTTATGGTCTCTTCCAGCACATTATGGCCTGCACTAGACTGTTGGTCCTCCCCTTTCCAGAATTTCAAATAAAATTATTCCAGCGACTGGGTTTGGATTGAACCTGGAGCCCTTTTACTAAAAAAACCCCTATGTGCTCTGTCACAGCATTATATATATCTCTGCTTACTATGTTGAAGATTCTGGAATAATCCACTAAGCTGCTTTGATTTAACACATTGTAGAATGGCCCTGAGTACAAGAATCTGAGGGGGGAAAACCCTCAAGAAGCATCTTCTCCCATTCCCCTGTGAAAGTTCATGCATTCATTGATAATTTTGAAACTTGGTGATGTTCTGGGATAGTTTTAATGGGCTGTGAAAATAATTTCGAAAACAGGAGCTGCATCCAAGGCAATGGTGTTCTTGTCAGAACATGATTGATTAGCCTTTGACAAGCCTTCAATATCTTTAGAGTGAAGGTGTTTGGTAACAGTCCCCATAATTACATTTTTTGTTGGCTGCTGCTACAATTAGATATATCCTGCCTATGAGTGGGGCCATTAGAAATCATTATGGAAGCCCTGTGAACTTCCAGTTGGTTGCTGCAGGGGATGGGAAAAACAGCTGGGGGTGTGTGTAAATGTACATGCGAGGGGAGGGAATCATCAGCTCAGAAACATCTGCTTAAAAACATGGCAGTATTGCTCCTTTATAATTGGAGTGCTTTCCATTTATAAGCATCAAAGTCTCGATTAGCATTCTTGAAAGTGTACATTATATTTTGTGTTGCATTTTTCAGCTCTAGAATGACTTTTGCTTTCAAACAGAAATTACCCTATTTCAGCCTATTTTCTCAAAAAAGAAAAGGGGGAGAGGACTTCAGAGTTCATTAGAAACCAGCTCAAAAAAGTTTGGGAATATTTATCAGTATTGATGGGCTGAAGATTTTCTGTCCTGTTGAATCATATGGAAAAATAACATAATAAAATGAGCATCTTTAACTATGTACTCAGCCCCAACAGTGCTCCCCCCAGCTATAAAATGTTCTGGCAAATAAGTAATCATCACAGTGAGCATCAACTATAATCAGCTTTGGCATGCCAACTTCAGCCTCTTAGCTGTTTCCTCCACTGCTTGCTACTCCATTTCAAGCTCGTCAACTCCAGCCTTATTTGCCCCATTATTCAAACAGTGCAGATATGTCAGTTTTGTATGTGCCTATTCTCAGTCAGCCATTTCACTACTGCAGACTGCTCCTTTTACCTTGCCGTGCATTCTGAAGCTACACACTTTGAGTTGCCGATGCAGGTAAATTTCAGTAGGGGACTGCCATAAGAGGAATAGAAATAAGCAAAAATGGAGAAAAAAACAGTTATGGGAAGGGGATACATTTGGCATGATGACAGGCGTAAATCAGAAAGGCTCTGGATTAAACCTTAGTGTACCATACAAAAGTCCCCAGCTCTCCCTTTGCTAACCACAGTTCCTACAGCTATACAGGTGTGTTGTTGAAAAGACTGGTGCCATAGCAGCCATCTGTTGGAAACACACACGCAGCCACCAGTTTGCCTGCTTGATCTGATTCTGGTTTATTTCTTGGGGGACAAATGCAAGCACAATAGAAAAGAGACACATTGTTTTTATACTGGTTTTCATTTCCATTTCCATCTGCTGTCTTCCAAATAATCCATTGGCAGTTTTTCAGGCACAGGGATATCAGGCCTTGAAGTGTACACGGAGGGGAAGTTGGGGGAAGTTGGAAGAGGGAGAGAAGAGGGGTGAATAAGAAAGGAGGCATTTCCAGTCCCAAGGGAGGAGAGAAAGAAATTAAGGGAGTGAATTAATCAGTTTTATAGACAGAACCGATTAATAAATCAAAAAGAGAACTGGGTGACATATGGGGAAAAGAGTCACAAAATCAGTTACCTTTTCCTGAACTGCTGAAAACCTTAAAACACAACAGGCAAGAAGGGTACTTTTGCTCATTAAGAATTGATTCAGGAAACAATCCAGGCCAGGCAATACTGAAGGGTTTGGACAAGATGGGCGCCTCTACAGGAATCCAGTAATCCTTTTCCACATTAAACATAGCTGGGGTTCATTTAGCAGCAGAGACTAGCACTGAATATTTTTGATGCAAACTCCAAGTCTCAAAGAAAAAACAATAGTTTAGACTTTTTTTTTTAAAGGTCTATCCTGGAATATGGGGTGAAGAGGTAGCATTCAAACAAACTGGTTTCCTGTAGCTGTGCAGAATTTTTCTTCCGTGTCAAAGCTTCATTTCAGAGTGTGTGATTTAAAAGGGAAGGAGTTGCCTCTGCATATGTGAACTGTTATTCCCTCCCCAATAAGCACCTACACCTCTCCTCCACTTTCTGCGCCACAGCTGTTTTAGAGCAGTTGCACACACACACATTAAATGGCTAAAATTCAGCTTGGTTGGTGGAAGAAGGGCCGAGTACAGTTTTGGTACTGAAATTCAATTTCCAGCCTGAGCACTTGTTTATACTCCTTATTCATTATCTCTTGGGCCATCCTTTTGTATTCAGACATGATCCTCATTAAAGGAAAATTAAGTACACTAATTTTGGGCATGTGTCGCTATATTCAGATACTGCTATCAGTCATATTCTAGTTAATTATTTCATCAAATGCTATAGAAAGCAGAATCCCAGGCTTCATTTCCACAGTTGTTATTGTGGCTCTTTTTGCCTTCTTTAAAATCCTACATAGCTATCATGCCCACAAGAGTTTTTCATAGCCCAGCAGCCAAAACTGTTCTTGCAGCTTGGCATTGTAGGTATCAGAAGGAAGGAAAAAGCAAGCATTTTCCTGAAGATTAATTATTTTCATCATTTGTATGTTTTTACAATACATATTCAATGAAGATTATGAGTAAAAATAAAAATCATATAAAATTGTAATGTAATGATCCTAGACCAGGGGTAGGCAACCTTGGCTCTTTTATGACTCGTGGACTTCAACTCCCAGAATTCCTGAGCCAGCATGGCTCAGCTTGGAAACCTCTCCCTTTCCCCTCAGCATGGCTGGCTCAGGAATTCTGGGAGTTGAAGTCCATGAGTCATAAAAGTGCCAAGGTTGCCTACCCCTGTCCAAGACATTTCCATCAGATAGAAAGACAAGTCCTTTTTTAAAAAAAAAAATGCAAAGAGGAATCTTTTCCAGGCTTTGCTTTCTTTCTAGAGGTGGATATACTTATCAATGATGAAATTAAGCCAGGACTTATCAGAGAAAGAAGGATAGTCTTTCTTAAGATAAACCTGCTGCAGTTTGGTGGCCCTCAGATGTATTGATACTACAACTCCCTAAATTTCTAGTCAGTGTGCTTAGTTAGTGATTAAGAATTCCAGGAGTTGTAGTCCCATCACACATTAAGGACACCAGGCTCGGGAAATCAATGTTAAGACCTAAAGGTCTCAGGCTAAATTTCATAAGAACCAAACATTATTTGAGCAAAGGTAAGTACCATTGCAACTGATGGTAAAAAAGCTGCCTTCACATATTTCTAAGCTTGTATCTAATTTATATGAGCTGCCATTGATAGTGATTCATAAACTGGATACTTTATCCTGTAACCCAGATATCCTCAGGTGCAACTTTTATAAAGCATTTTACAACAGGCACACCTACAAATTGCAAAATCTTGCCCAAAAAGCCAATTGCAGTCCTGGGCTGCATCAACAGAAGGATAACATGAAGATTGGAAGAAGTGACAACACTGCTAGTGAGGCCAAGCTTGAAATACTGTGAACAATTCTGGTAACCATGATATAAAAAAATATCCCGACAACCATTTGACCAGAATGATATAAAGTCTCCTTCCTTGAGCAGTGGGATGAATTAGATTAGAAGACCTCAAAGGTCTCTTCTGACCCTATGATTCTATGTTCTATGTTTTCAAGATGGATATAATCTATAATAAACCAATGCAATTGAGAGAGCACATTCCACAGCATTACAGGAACAGATTACACTGGAATAAGGCAGAGACCAATATGAATCTGTGGACTGAAGAATATGTAATTGCTCCTGTAAACCAGGTCTTTTCACCATCACTGTTGACTGATTTGAAATCATTTCATCCCAAACAACACCATCAATTCAACAGCACCAGTGATCATACCTTTCTCCCTAGAATGTTATCTAGAATATCTAACTATGACTTTGGCAAAGTCATAAAAATAGAAGAGGGAAAGAGGAGAGACCTAGTTAGCAGAGCTTTTACACAGGAGATAATGGGCTCTACAGTGAACTCCCAATCAGAAGAAGCAATTTTCCCTTTATACTTTAGTTTAGAGCAGGAGTACTTCACAATTTTATTCCAAGAGCTTTTTTTAGTCATTTTTTTTTTCGTAGATAAAAAGCAGCAATAGCTCTTGTTGGTCCATAAAAAGATGACATTACCTAAATAGTTAAATAGATCCAAAATGTCTCAAAAGATTTCAATTTCAATTTGAAATGCTTAGCTTAAATTTTTACACAGAGTCCACAACATCGAGACTGATGTTAAATTCTTTCTTGTTCTTTAACTCCTGGTTTTTGTAACATCTGGCTCGATGAACAAGTCTTCTGAGCCTGAAAGCTTGCACCCTTCTGTGCTATTTTGGATAATCCTAATAACATTACTACCATCATTGATAGAATTCTTTTGAATCTCTTGGTAATGCACAGATTATCCAGCTGCTTTATACACCTGCATTTTTGTGCATCAACCACTAGCTGAAAAGTAGAAAACAGAAATCAAAAAGACATTGCTGTCATTGCAGATAGTAACTGACTTCATTATAAATACAGGCATCAGAAGCAATCTCTTTCCAAATGTCTTAATGAGAAGGTCAGTGGGATGGTGTCCAGTTGCAAGGTCTCAAACTTTTGAGACCTTTCTAGTCCTTCCAAAATATAATAGGAAGGCAGGAACTGTATACTGTATATGTTTCTTGTTATTTCATGTTCTCTTGCATTAAAAATAGGTTTCATGATCATGCTCCAGCCAAAAACAAGAGAGGTATCTCCCCTTTTATAAATACAAATTTAAGAAGTATTTGAGATGGCAACTAAAATAATTTTGTATATAATTGTTTTAACATCTACAAGATAAGTTTCATTCCTTCCTGATACTGTTTACAGTATCACAGGAAGAACAATTTACTCCTGAAGACAAAATGTGTGATTTCTTTGATTCAGGGAGATTCTACTGCTCCCAATAGCAGCATTACAATATTTGAATTTCCTCCATAATTATCTAGGAATCAAAAATTTAAATCAATCATTTCAATAATGCATGTACTGCTCTTGCCCCATAGAGCTAAAGGTTTTACTATTGGCTTACTATACTATGCTTTTAAAAAGTATGGTTAAATAAGCTTTAATATTGTATCAGCTTCTTTTCTATTAAAATATTAGTAAATAGTAAATAATAGTAAAAATAATGAAAGCAGAGACTAACCCTCATAGGAAAAAGCAGGGCTATCATATTCTCTCCCAACATTGTCGTAATTGAAACAGGGCAAATTATGATTTCCTGTGGCTCCACTTTATTCTCTTGCTTTTCACAATAAAAAGAAATGTTAAATAAGAAATTATGGAGAAGAAAAACATAATTTGCATAAATGCATTGTTGCAGAATTTAGTTTAGCCAGGTTCAATATTAAAATACTGTACGCATTTTCAGCTCCTAATATGCACAAGAATTACCACTCTGAAATTGGAAAGCGCTGCATAATTGGTGTTAATCCTTCACTGACTCACTACTACAATGGAAGAACAGGAAGGAATCTTCCAAGAACAGGAAGGAATCCCATCAAGTGAAAGTAGTTTTGTACTTACACTGACTTTGGAAGATCAACAGTTCAATATGAACTTTAAAGTGTAAGATGCTTCCTCCTGGAGGCCTACTATTTATAAATAAAATACTTTGCAGAACTGTTCTGTCTTTTCTTCCTTAACTGATTTTTGCAGTGAAAGTTGGAAACTGTGGGAAAGCTTGGGCTATTGAAGATACTGATCTCTGGAAATTTGGAAATTAAGATAGGATGATTGCACAATAAAATCTTTATAAGCACTTTCCAAGTAGATATTCAAATATTAATTTTTTAAAAGAAAAAAAAATCAATAGTATACTAGAGCATTGTCAAATTTGGAGAAAACAAATTCTGGAAATGACTGCACGGCAACTGCGGCAGCTCAAGATAAAAGCTATTTTCCCTATATCCTTCCTCTTGTGGCACAAAGCCAAAGTAGATCATAGAAAACATGCTATGTGCTAGTATTCAGAACATTGCTTATTTACTGCATCAAAAAAGCTGTCATGTCTGACCTTGCTTGCTCTTCCAGGTCCTGCTGTGAACACCTCCCCTTCTCAAGACAACTTAAGAATTTGCTGCTGGTTACTTCCACTGCACCAATTCCTAAGCTCAGCTAGCTCCTTTTTGAGTCAGGACTACAATCTGTTGCTTCAGATTCTGCAACACTTAAAAACAGATCTCACAATCCACATCTTCTACTGTATCAGCTTCTTTCCAAGGATGGTGACCCATCAAACCAAATTCATTTGTCTTACCTGTCTTCCATTCTAAGGGCTTCTCCTTTTGCCTCCTAATGCCTGCAGGGCTTATTTCCTTTCCAGATTTATACACTTTCATTATAGAATCCTTATCATTCTCCTTCAGCTTATTGGTATTACCCATGATACATCGACTGTCCATACCTATTTGCATATGGAGACCATAGTAAAAGACATTTTGAAATTAAGAGCCTTGTTCTCGCTCTGGAGATCCAAGCAGGACAGAATCAACAGGCAACCAAGTGGTCATTCAGAAACAAGATGTTTCCATCAAATTGATTCTTACATATTCACCTATGTCTCGAATAGTGCTTTGAAACTTGGACCAATTAGCTGCAACGATTTAAAGCATATTGTATGAATAGCATGTAGCCCCATTTTTCTGTACAGAGAAGTGTAACAGTCCAATAAACTGCCCACTGGAAAAAAATCTGGTCCTCACTTGGAAAGAGCCTTTGATTAATTGCCTATTTAATATTGTCCCATCAGTATATGCCATTGATGGCGAACCTTTTAGAGACTGAGTGCCCAAACTGCAACTCAAAATCCACTTATGCATCGTCGAGTGCCGGGTGGGTGTGGCCAATTGGGTGGGTGTGGCCCATTGGCTGGGCATGGCTGCAGTGGTAACGGTAGACTGGGTGGGACTAAAAAGTTCAATCAATCAATTCCAACTTTGCAAGATCTTTTTTTTTCCTGTGAGAAGTTGAAATTGACTGATTGAACCTTTTTTTTTTTTGCACACGGCGGTGGAGGCCTAAAGCGAAAAGGTTTTATAAAACCCAGCTTGAAGGCCTAGGACTGGGGCGACGGCGCGCATGCCCACAGAGAGGGCTCTGAGTGCCGCCTCTGGCACCCATGCAATAGGTTCGCCACCACTGGTATATGCTATTAATACATTCACTATACATTTAATAGCCAAAACTATTTCCCCATTTTATAAGCATTCTACGAGTGCATGTGATATTTGTATTCAATATTTTGAATAATATCTTTAAGCAATGGTTCAAAAAAACTTTATCCCACTGTCAAGCAATGTCTAAGCAAAAACAATATAGCTAAACCTCAAAGCTTTTACCCTGAAAGAGAATGGAAAAAAGCCCATGTTCATTCTAACCAACGTTGGAACAGGTCTACGGGGTTTAATGCTATCCTTGCTCCATTAAGAATTCCCTAACTCACATACAATATGGGCCTTTTTTAAAAAATAAATAAATCACTTCAGTTGAAATGCGAATTCAGTAACGTAGGATACAAACTATGAAGTGTCATATACATTCAATAAGTCTTCCTTTGTCTTTTGAGAACTTGGACACAAACACTGAAGTAGAGGCGATTCCATTTACTTTACAGGTTCCATTTCTTTATTCAACTCAATAGACATTTAGTTACAAGTTTCACAAAATCAAATTTTATAAGATTGGGAGGTGACAACTGGAGAATAGAGGCTGGACCTGCTTGGTTTGTCCACACTTTACTTGATCTCTTGCACTTCATACATATCCCAAGTTCCAGGGAAGGCAGGCTGATCAAGAGCAGAGGCAACTAAAGGTTGTTTTCCAACTACTTGACACTAATAGCAGATCAACTGTTATGTGGCTGCTGTTTGAGATGGGTAAGTAAAAATGAGGTATGGGGACGAACAAAAACTCCTGAATCTCCCCAAAGCATCCAAATAGAAAATTGGGGAGCCTGTGTAGGACAGAAAGGAGTTAGAGGAAAACAGTAATTTATATGTTACTCATTTATAGACAAAAGTCCCTCACATTCTCCTTGGCCAACTGTTCTATGCAAGAAATATAATTATGCAGAGTTAGTCAATTTAAATCTTAGGAGGGCAGGAAGCTAGAATTCATCTTGCAGAAGATTCAGGTGTTGTTTTGTAGGGGCTTCACCATCAGAGTTTCACTGTCTACCTAAGTAAAAGGATGGGAAGAAAGAAAAGAATCAACAGAAGTCAGAAAGAGCACAGAAGGCACAATCAGTGAGCAACGAGAAACACAATGCCCTGGTTGGAATTCAAATATTGGATTTTTTAATCAAAATAAATGTATTGCACTTAGAAAACTGAGATGAAGTTTTCTGTATACAGAAAGAAAATTAATACTTTTCTTCTTCCCACTGATTTTCTTTGTGGAGGCATTTTTTTCTTTTTAAAACTGGAGTCAGGTAATCTTTTAGACATAGTCTGGAGTACAATTCACAAACAGACTTACCATCTTAATGAAAAATAGATCTTATTCTTTATTGAACATAGTTTTGAGTAATAGTTATAATCTTCTGTCACCAGAAAGAAATAACACTTTGTTTTTATCCAATTCAATCTGAGTAAACAATATTTTTATGCACCTGAGATATCTAGCTCCTATTCAGAATATATTATTTTGGTAACAATTTACAACACTTTTATACTCCATTATAAGAACCAGAATCATGGTACTTCAAGTACACAATCTGTTCACAGAAATGCCTCAGCAGCTAAACAAAATTAAAGTTATAAGGCTATTTAAGAGAAAGACGACATTCCAAATCACTCCAAGGCAGCATTTCTTAAAGTGTGATCTGAGAATCCCTGGGGATCCCCCAAGACTTTGTCAAGGATCTGAAAATCAAAATTATTTGCTAAATATTGAAGCTATTTGCAAACATTTAAAGCAACTCTTCTCAGTATTTTTATTTGTTAAAAATAGGGTTTTCATAAGAAATAATTGTATTTGTATTAATATCTGAATTTAATATTTTTACATAATTCAATAAATATTTCTCAAATACATCAATTTTTAATACGGTAAATATCAATAAATATAAGCTCATTCATGCTTTTTTGGAAGTCTGCCAGACCTTAATATTTCCTCATGCTCTGCAAGAAGCAACTTTGTCTTCCAGCTTACCAATGTACATGTTGCTGTACTAGTTTAACCATTTTATTTGTGTGCCAGAAAGGTTAAAAAGAAAGCAAACTCTGCTGGGCTGTAATATAAACCACTGACTCAACTCATGTTGGAAAAAGTGGTTTGGCTCACAAGGTCCCATACTCTCTTATCTCAGAAGCTTGAAGGGACACACAGTGCAAGCGAGGAGCAACAATTAAGACTTACAAGAGCATGAATGTAGTTTTGGGGGTGACTGCACTGCACCCCCCCCTTAAATCTGCTGTAGATTCACCAGTCGTACCGACGCGACTGTCTGTTTGGAGAATCCTCAGGTCCCTGAATAGCAAGACGACCCCCCTCAATTCTTCGGCCAGTATTTCCATCGTGACGTCGATAATCCAGCCCCCTCTGTGTCCGGAAGCGGGAAGTCTCTCGCCTCCATTCATCATCAAATGCAGCTGCATCACCTGAAAACCAAAACAGGACAGGCAGCAACTGAGTGTTGTAATGCTGTGCAGTCTGCTGCAGGAAAAAAAGGGGCAATGACAGGGAACACTCACTCTCATCCAGATTGATGTAGTCTTGCCTCTCCTCCTGGTCACCTGTACGATGGTTGCGTGAGCGCTGCATGATGTGTGCACGGTCTCTGATGTGGTGCCCAATTGACATCTGCTCCAGTCCGCTGTTGGAATCTCGCACCGTCCGCCGCGTCTCCCGGATCTGAGATTAGCAGAACAGGTCCAAAATTAGAACAACGTAATATTGCTGGTAGCCTTCTTGAAGTTCCCCTTGAAATTCTTCAGTTTTACCTCAGCAGGCACCAACTTGTTTCAAATGATAAAAAAAGGCACCCTTTTTTGTCACTGTTAATTGCCACACAAAAGGGTTCATCCCATATCTGAAAACAAGTCTTATCTCTTATCTTGTTTTCTCTTAAGTTTGTACTCATGCAGATGAATGCCCAGTGAATTAACCAATCTTGGTGCTTCTTTAAATGTTTTGTCAAAGGAAGCAGCCAGTTTCTTACCCCACCAGGTGCAGAGCGTGTCTCTGAGGTCTCCTGATAGACTTTAGGGCCATCACACAGATTTGAGTAGGATATGACAGTGGAAGAAGTAAATGTCTGGCAATTGGGACTACTTGTCATGTGCTCCTAAAGTACAATAAAAAATAAAATAAGAAAAAAAATGTACTGAATCTTTCCACTGTATAAAATATGGATAAATCTTCTGAAGAGGAGCAGCATTAGGTCTCAATGGCTCTCCTGAAGTACACTTCAAAAAATTGCCAGACCAAACCTAATTTGGATGAAAGCTATTCCTCATATGATTTCATGTTAATTCATAATTTTCTTCTTCTGAAATACTACAAAGTACAATTTTGCAGCAGTTTTGGAAAAGGCTTTTATGCAGCTCCGATTCTGTATCAAAAATCTAGCAGCTGCAAGCTGTAGTTGTTCAGTTCCCTTCCTGATGATTTCTTGATAATTCCCAAACAAGATTTATCTGTCTCTGCAGTATTTTTCAAGAAAGAATGGGGAAAATAACCAAATATGGAGATGGGAAAAAGAAATTCTGTTTCTGCCCACAAGAAGAGTATATAAATTAGTAAGGCTGTATACCTCCTGCACTAGAAGTGGTGAGGAGTTTATTAATTTTAAATCCTCTATACCTTCATTCAAATTCTGCACTAAGAAAACTCCCCCATTTTAGCTGAGGTATGCAGCTATTTTACAAATCTTATTTTGAAATATTTATAGAGTTGCATAATTTGACTTGGTTTCTTTCTTTGAACTCAGGTGGAATTTGCTACCTATACACAACCCTCGGTGTTTGCCTCTCCAAACTGGGAATAGTTTGGAAAGAAGCACAAATTCTATGATAGTAACACCACAGGCATTGCTACTCTATTCCCTACATATGGTGGCATTCTGGAATACTTGTAATTAAAACAAACAATAATTGAAGCTCGGTTGATCAAAAACTGTGCTTTTGCAATGCTGTCATCATATATCCATGAAGCCAGAGCTTTTCCAGTTTCTCTGCCCATTTAAAGGGATTTTTACACTGCCTATAATATCAACTAGAACGATATTGGAAAAGAGATGCAGACAAAATGAACTCACCATGTTCCCAATCATGTCATTCATCATTCCAAACATGTCCATAAAGCCACCTGCCTGAAGAGAGAGAGAAAGAGCTTTGTGGAGAGTGACCAGATAGGGAAGTCAAATAGTGAAATTAGGAGCCGTTGCCGTTTCTAGCAATTGTTCATGAGTACATTCTATACCCTTAATGATATGAATGCTCCAAACTCAAGGGCACAGATTCTGAAAACACTTCCTAGCTTACTAAACATATCTGTAGCAATGTTTTTTTTAAAGAATTCAAGGAGACCACTATGCCATGCATAGTGATATGGCCACTATCATGTGATATTTAGCAGATTGCAGAGAGAGAGGAAAAGATAATTCAGAATTCTAGAGAAATTTAGATACACATTCACCAGAAAGTTAAGTGAAGCGGGGCCAGAAAGTAATGTTTGGGTTGATGCTGTAACAGCATGCTGTAACAGGAGGCTTGCACATGTTTCCAGAGGTCCAGCTAGTGCTGGAGTGTCCTGGACTTTAGTGCTAGGGAAAATTAATATCCAGGCTCTGGATGTGGGTCAGGATATACTTAGGTGATCTCAGGTCTGATGCATAGAGGCAACACCTAGATCTGTTTATTTAGTTGGAGTAGATTATATGTGATTTGTAAATGGAAGACACGGTAAATGGTTTTTATCATAATCAGATAACTTTCTGGTGAATATGTATCTAAATTTCTCTAGAACTCTGAATTATCTTTTCCTGCCTAACTGCAACCTGCTAAGTACCATGTGATACACTTGGAGTAAATATGCCTTTAAGAACATATACAATATGCTTTTAGGACATACTAGACAACTTGTTAGGTCCTCGTTTCAGAGACATTTCCTTACCTAAACAGAAAAACAAAATGACCAAGAGTGGGCAAAAAGCAGGAGAAGGAGTGAATTCCTGCCAGCTTCCCCATTGAATTTCCTTGTGGGGATCTGGCAGGGAACACTGGAAATATCCCTTCCCTTCTCAGCAGGCAGGTAAGTGGCTGCTATTGGGTATCGGGGAAGGAGTGAGGTAATATAAGACTGGCTGGGAAACTGTCACTGAATGTTGAAAATGAAGATCATGTGATTGCAGCAGCACAGCAGCAGCCAGAAGTACTGAAGCAACCACCACTTCCCCAAATTTCATTCCATTGGGATTTATGAGTCCCAAATTTGGACACATTCTGTAAGTTAGCCCATCTAAGTTGCCTTAGTTCAAAAATGGTTGTCCTATGATGCACTTTTTGCCTAGTTAAAGGTACTGACAACTAGCATTTTAGTAGTATATATATTTATTTATTGGATTTATAAGCTACCGAACTCCATCCTAATATATCTTTGATCATTGATAACTGGGAATAGTTAATTCAAATTCAGTAAATATATTTACATTTTTTCCAGAATTTCCTGATTTTTATCTCTTTTAATTGTTTTGAAAAGATTTTCTCTCTTCTAGTCAGAAAGCACAGCTTAGCATTTTGCATCTGGTGGAAGGAATGCCCTCATAATGACTTCAGCTGAGAAAATGATTTAGAAACAAAACATGTTTTCGGTGTGGTAAAGAAGGAAAACAAACATAAAACCAGTTATGTACAAGTCAAGTATAAAGAACAAGTTTAACAAATTCCTCATAATTACCTTTACAGATCCTTACAGTACATTTGGGTGGGATTGTTGGTCCATCTTTTGGTTACCACAATAGTGTGTGGCAAGTCCAAATGCAAATTCTCAGTCACCAAAGATGGAACCAACCAGAAAGTCTAAACTGTAGCAGTGTGCCAGGTTGACCAGTATGAGTTAAAGCATTATCTGTAGTAGAGTATCAGGATGTTGCCTCTGCGAAGTTGAATTTGTCTACCTTGGAATGCTTAATGAAGCTGGTTGCATTTGCCAAGTTCTCACCCTGCAGAGGTCTATTAGCAGAATCCTCACCTCTAGATCTCCTGAGACTGATTAAATAGGCTGTGATGTCAGTCAGGATTTGCTTGACTAGGTCAGAATAATACAGTCACTGATCCATCGGTATACAGATGGAGTCACTCATTTCATCTCTCAAAGAGGAGGAATAAGCTATCAGCCTTCCACTTCCTAGAAGGGACTTAAGGCACATTCTTAAGGTTCTGTATACATCTAATATTTTATATATATTTGGGAAGAAATCTGGCAGCAGTATCTCATATCCCCTGAGAAAGCTAGAATTAATCTTTGGCATAAAACCATGAGCAAAGTCTCAAAACTACCTTGGGGTGGTGGAGTGCATACACGTCTCCTTTGAGAGATTCTCTCCTTTCTCAGCTCTCACAGGCAAAGGACATTTCCAGTAGAAAAGTTTATTTCTGTGCAAGAGTGCTCATGGGGTTCACTGTAATGTGTTAAAGGGGACAGGGGTAATTAGTCCCAGAACTAATATCAGGGAAAACGGTGCGTAACTGGAGGGAAATAGTAGACTAGTGCCCCTGTGAAAACATTGAACTTAGGGATGTTGCAAGATGAAATTTTTATCTCTCCTACAGTTTGAATCCCAGATGAGCGACCTGATTTTGGAAGGTACTGGTTTTCAAAGATATTATCCAGACCCATCTTTAGAAACCTTTTACTCTTCATCTCTATCTTCCATACCAGTGTTCAAAGGCATGCCAAGTTTCTGATGGTATTTAGGCAACCTGGATGCCAAGATGGTGTCACTGTTGAAGTCTGGCAAGCTGGCACTCAGAAAATGCCCCATTCAGGTTTCAGGCATAGAAATGAAGTCATTCCAAGATCTAGGCTCAGTATGTCTGGCTGTAATGACAGATATCTGGGAAGTCTCCATACCACTCAGTACCAAGGTCTGCTGGGCAAGAAGGGGGAATTAAGATTATACATGCCCTGAATATCCTCATTTTGTGTATCAGCTTAGTCAGGATTAGTGTTTATATATTAGTCTCTTTGGCCACAGTGTCAGGAAGGCATCAATTCCTTCTGCCCTGTAATCTGAAATCAGATGAATCTTCTTGCTTTCCTGTTGTCCACCATTGCAAACAGGGAACTGTGGATCTAGCAAGGATCCACTTCCCCACCCATGACAGGCTCTTGGTTCCCCTGGTCCACAATTGTATTCTATGCATCTTTTATATGTTGACAGGAAGCCAGGTATGTTTTCACCCAACTATATAACTCTTCCATCTATAATCTCATTTCACTCTTGCTGATGTACAGATAGTCCTTGACTTACGACTGTTCATTTAGCAATTGTTCAAAGTAATTATGGCACTAAAAAAAGTGACTTACAGTCCTCGTACTTACAACCGTCACATCCCTGTGGTCATGTGATTGTGATGTAGGCACTCTGCAACCAATTCCAGCTGCAGTGTGCTGCAGTCACATGATCACTATTTGTGGTTTTTCCCAATCAGCTTCTAACAAGCAAAGTCAATGGGAAAACCTCATAGAAGGTTGCAAGTTAGTCCTCAACTACAAGGGCAATTGGGATTGGAATTTTCATTGCCAAGTGATGCGCTTGTAAAGCACAACCGCATCACTTAGCAATGACAATCCCAGTAATCCTGGTTGCCACTGCTAATCAAATCCTATAGTCATTTGGTGAGGCAACTTCCTACTAGTTTTCCACAACCAAAGTCAGTGGGGAAGTTGGCAGGAAGTTGCAAGTCCCAGGCTGGCAGGCAGGCAAGTGGCTACTGCCGGGTGGGGGAATGTACACAGGGATGCCCGAGTGGCTGCCACAGAGGGGCTGGAGGAGAGTGCATTGGTGGGGGAGATTTACCTTAGTGACTTGCAATCTTCCCTGCTAGCTTCCCCACTGACCTTCTGGGAAAGCTGTCAGGGAAGGTTACAAATGGTGATCACATGATCACAGGGTGCTACAATCAGTTGTAAGCATGAGCTGGTTGTCTAGGGCTCCGATTATGATCATGTAACCATGGGGATACTTGGCTGGCCAGAATTTCGAGGACCAGCCTTAATCACTATTCATTCAGTGCCATCATAACTTCAGTCACTGAATGAAAAGTTGTAGGTCAAAGACTACCTATTTCTTGGCACTGCTTTAACATGTATCCCCTTTAAATTTTCTTATACCAAATTTGTAAGTCTGCTCCCAATATGCCAAAATCTTGGTAGTTAACCATTCCCTTAGGAGGTGGTGCTATTAATTTCAGACTCATTTTGTCTGGGATTTTCCTTCTATACTCCCATCTATTGCTATGACTTCTCTTGATATCTCCAATGCCCATTTCCGACAAGCCATTGTGTGGCTTGTAGAGTATTTTATATTTCCCTACTTTGCATCAAGGGCAGAAATTTTCTTTTTCTCTGCTACCCAAAGGGTCAATGGGTTCTCCAAACAATTTTTTTTTTTTACAATCTTGGCTGCAAGATTGATTCTTGACTGGTGGTCTACTGGCCAATATGCAAGTCACAGGCTCCAATATGCCAGTATTTCAGGGGAAGTGGCTTAAACTTTAATCCACCCAAGATTGTATCTGCAATCAAGTTTGAATGCTTTTGCAAACTTGCTGATTGCTTCCTTGAAATTTTTGAATTATGTCCTTGAACAATTCTTGTTATCATAGTAAATTATCATTGCTTTGGTGGATATAGAAGACCAGCCTGTCACCCAAATGCCCAATGCTTTATTTATGTTTTAGCATTCCATCTGCTCTACATTTTATAGATCCATAAGCATTTCATCTCTTTCTCTTTGTTCAGTATTGAAGACAAGACAGCTGTTTTTCAATCGAGGGCAATGCCTTGTCATTTCATGGCCTCCTGCAGAAGATAAATTTTTTTCTGGGGGCTATGTGTGCTTGGTCAGCTTTGCCCATTCCCTTTTTTTATAAGTTCTGTGAAAAGAACTGGAAGCAGGGCCTTTAAGTCTGAATTTCAGGAAGATGAGGACCCAGGGCCACATGTTGTGTTCCTATAGCTTTATTAGTTTGTGCTAATGCTAATAACTACTTTCATTTAAATACTTTTGCCTACTTCCTCATCAGTACTGAAAACAGATCAGCATGAAATATTTTCTGGAAGCTATTGTTGGCCTCTTTAAACTTCTCATTATGAAATCTGACTGCTTCACAAAGCCTCCTATTTTATGATTTTGAATGTGACTTTGTCGTTCCCACTTAATGCAATGAAAACCAAGAATGTAGGTGGTAGAATACTCCCTCGTAACCCTTACATTCTCTGAATAAGTATCATTTGATGCCTGCTAGGCTTCTTCTCCTTTGCTTCTTCTGAGACTGTGATTGCGAGTATTCTAAGAAGAGGCAGCAGGAGAGTAGAAATTCTAAGGCTTTTGCATACTGAAACCTTCAGTTCTGCCATGATCTGGCAAAGTAAAACTCATCCCTTGCACTCCCAGGGGACATGTTCCAACAGTGCTGTGCCCAACTGCTTGAGAAACCATTGCAGATCGGATTTCTCTAGATCCTGTGATGGAAGCTTCTCCTGACCTATACGGGCTCATTCCCATTTCCTCTGACAAAATGTCTCTTTTGTTGTTCCTCAAAGTTCAGAGGAGTATTCTTTGGCTACCTGACACCTCTTTTCCTAAAGGTTGATGGCTTGTCCAGCTTCCTTTGACGGCAGGTGAAGAGAGGCTGCTGGAATAGTGCCCACCTTAACCTTCAGTGCCTCCTCTACTGTACTTGTTGCTGATGAAGAAAAAGTGGTTGGTCTCTTTGTTTGGCTTGTGTTTCTTGGAGAAATAACAGCAGGAGAAAAGGTGGGGAAGAAAGAATTGTGTTCCTTTCATGTGATTATCAGCCTAGATCACAGCTTATGGATTATGCTTCTCCAGGTGACCACGGAACCTGACCATGGAACATCTAGACCACACAAACAAGGTCTTCCTGTGGATCCTCTTTCAATACCACCACACATTCCTACCAGCTTCATCATCATCATCTTCTCAAGCAGTATCTGGACAGATAGCAAGATTCCAAAAATACTGCAGCATTCTCCCTCCCCTCCCCTTCTTTCTTTGGACGCACTAGATAATAGTAATGGTAGTGATGATGATGATGTATATAATAATGTTACATAACAACAATTCTCAGCCTAAAGTGGCAAAGGAAAAACTGTTCTTCTTTAGAAGGCAGAGCTAAGGCAGGCACGGCAAGCTGTTCCACCCACTAGATACAAAAGTGAAACCCCAGCTTTCTGCCTAGAAAGAGGTGAATTCAACATCTTTCCAGCTGGCATCATTTTTAATAACTGAAAGCTATATAAAAATCATACTCATTGTTGCTGTTTGAGAAATGTTATTATCCTCATTATTTTCACAGTTATATATTTAAACTATCACAAACTGAAGAAAAGTGAAGTATTACCCAGAAAAGAAGATCATAAAAACCAGGCTAGAACAAGTAGTTGTCAAAAGAAGAAAATTATGGCCTACCATTCCTAGCATCCCAAAGGGCGAAACAGTTCCAGCCTATAAAAACAAGAAAGGGACACAGAGTAATTAGACTTCACCTCTCTAGAGTAATCTTGTTTTATCTAGCATAGAGAAGGACAAAGGAAGTACATTAGTTTAAATTTACACTCAATTTAAAGATTAAGGAAGTATATACTAGAACTTCTATTCTCAAATTATTACCCAAATTTGTGTTAAAACAGTCAAAATCTATATAGTTTTCTGCATGCTTGTCAGTGCTGATGAATTTATATTGATATAAACAGAACTGAGAATATATAGGATATATTCTCAACTAATTCAATATAAGATGCTGTCTTGGCCATGAAACTATGAGATAAGAGACAAAGCTAAATAACCCTTTATTTGGTTTCTAGGAATTGAAATAAGATGGATGTTGATAAATGTTATTGATTTTGGGGGAAATTTTAACCAGAAGACTTTAAAGTTCAACAAACACAGAAGTAGAAATTGCCAAGCAAATCAAACAGTTAATTACAAAACAGGAACTCTTTAAAAACTGAATCACTATTTGTAGCGTCAAGTTCCTTGCAGAAGCCTGAAGATTATTTAAAATCATGTAAGAAAAATTAGAAAGGTCATAATACAAAAAAAAAGACAATATTTGACAAGAAATCTCCAAAAGGCAAGACAACTTCATTTAACAACTAGAAATCTTGCCCAGATGAAATTAAAATATACACACAAAACCTCCAAAGCTATGTTAACTTAAATACAATGAAAGTCAATGGGCTGGATATCTTGACAGGTAAAAAAGAGGCAAATAAAATAAAATAATAGAAAGGCAACATTAAGATTACAACTATAGAAACATTAATAATGAAATTTTGCATTTTATCTGCAAAGAAGTTCTTTTTTTCTTGTTTTTTCTTTAACTGTTCTTATTTATATTTTTATTGTTATCTTTTATTTGTTTTGTTTTTATCCAACACATTTATTCTATTCTTTTGATTATTACTGTGACTGAATTTTAATCTTACTTTCAATGTTTTAATTTTTGTCTTCCATAAGCTGCTAAGTATCATCTGATTATGGCAGGACAGAAATTTGATTTAAAAAAAATAAAATAAATAAGCCTTGCTGCAGCCCCTTTTTTAACTATTTTGAGAATATTCATAGGCATAATCATATAAACCACCTGAAATCACTGGGAGGGGTATAAAGTTTTAATAAATAAATGAAAGAGAAAATCATAAAATCCTTGGTCATGTATTCTCCAAAGAGTAATTGAATAAAAGGGTAGAAGCTCTTCTGCTTTGCAATTGGATAAAGAAGGAAGCAGAAAGTATAGATCTAACTGGGGAGGGGGGGGGGATGAAATGTTCCCACATCCTAAGGGCTCTATTCTGTGATTGTTCAAGTTTAATTTCTCCATCAATTATCTTTGATAACAGAAAAGGAATGAGTTTGTGGATAAAACCAATCTTGAGAATAATTTCAATCTCTGAATTACTCAGATTGATCTTCCTAAATTAGAATTGGTAAGAATAGCATATATAAGCAAGAGTAGCATATATAAGCAGATGCAAAGTAGACCAAGTAGATAACAATGACCCTTCCGAGGTTCATATTTGGCAGTCAATAAAACAGCAGCTCATTGGTTTTATTCAAGGAAGAGGCAGCCATGTGTTTTGCTAAATAAGAAATGGCTGGGCCTTTGCCCTCAAGTTAAAAAGTAACAATTTGGGGGGAAATCTTGGTAAGTTGCTGATATTTTGTCATCTCCATGAGGCTTCCTATTTGCATAATCCTGTTCCCAGACACACTGAAATATTTACAATGTTACAGGCTCTAAATTAAAATGGTGTTGCTGGAATTTAACTACAGCTATTCTCAGTTGCTCTTTTTCTATTTCATTCTGGAGTAATTATGTGCATTTTGAAAGATAGTTTGAGACTTAAGATTAATCATTTATATGTCTAGAGTCTCACCGAGTGACAAAGTAGAATATAAATTAAAAATTAATCGCATGACCCTGTTCTGATGTTGGGAAGTACAGTATCCATCTTTCTTTGGGTATAGATACATAACCAAGACAGAACCCAGATTCTTCTCATCAAGCCAAAGCACTAGGTTGAAAATTTAGTTTGATAAGACAAATAAACAGATCTAGCCACAATCCACTGACTTTTTAATTACCTGCATTCTTCGATTAACTTGGCGTGTTCCAGGTACTGTCCCATTGCCAATGCTGAGGAAAGGGCTATATCCAAATCCACCTGAAAGCACACGATTCACATGCTGCTGATGGATGGCAAGAGGATCCCTGTGGGAAAGGAAGTTTTGCAAGGGAGTTAAGCTGCTAAATAATCCACATCAATCCCACAGTTTTATTTCCTTTTCCTAGAGCAGTGGTTCACAAGCTTTTACTTCATATGGTCTACTATGTCATCAGGCAAAAGCTTCTGAAGAAAATCACCAATGACTTAATGTCTGCAGACATCATACAAATAAAAAGACCATTCCAGGTAGTGTCTGAGAAACCATAATTATTTCTTAACTTTTTAAAATTAAAATCAAAAACCTTTCAAGACCTCTGAATCTCAAGATATTTCAGGCAACGTATCAAAATCTTGCGACATTAGGCATTTTCTGAGTTTTGGAACATTTAAAAAAAAATGTTTTTGTGATTCTAACGGTGATATTTGCACAATCCTTGTGGCTCACCATTAGGAAAATTATTCTAATCCTTTTCTCTTATATAGAAAGACTAGGATGCTTGACTCACATCATAAACATTGGATCTTCTGGCTCTCCATCTCTCATGAACCGGAACATAATTCCCTCAAATGCAGGATGGGCTGTGCAAAAGGAAAAAAGGAAACAAATGTAAATTTTGTTAAGTTCTCAAATCTCTCCTTCCGACCAGTCTTACTCTATTCATTCTTATCCAAACTAAATTGCCCCCAGAAATCGTGGGCACTCCATCACTGGAGATTTTTAAAAAGAGGCTAGACAGTCACTTATCTGAGATGGTATAGGATCTCCTGCTTGAGCAGGGGACTGGACTAGAAGACCTCCAAGGTCCCTTCCAGCTCTATTCTATTCTAAATCACATCTTTTACATGCAATAGCAACAGATAGTTATAAATACTAGTTCCTAAACAATATTAAACACTTCATGAATAAACTTCAATAACTACAACACCTGGAACCCAGCTGCTACTTGCTTTCTTTGTAGAGAAACAAACTAAGAAATAGACTTCAAAAACAATTGAAACTGTTGCCAAGAACCACTCAAGTTGTGTCATCCAACACAAATTATCTTCACGCTAAACCATATAGTCCTCTCTCCCACATTCATGCAAATGTTAAGGCTATCAAATGTGAAGGAGAAAATCCTTGCACCTTTAATAACTGTGACAAGGGTGTAGATTCTTTTTCTCATTGCTGCACAACAAGCTATTTCCAAAAATCTCTTACTCAATTGCTAGAAATGATAGTCTTGTTCTCCTCTTAATCTGACTCCTTTAATATGGTGTTTACAGAAGTAATCATTCAATTTATATAATAGAATCTTTTTAATCAAAGACACAATAGCAATGTATCAGGAATTCTGCAGGATTTTATAATCACAGTGACAACACACACACACACACACAAACCCCACATTAAGCAATGCATCTATCCACTCTCTCTTTCCAGCAGCATTGCCCACAGTCCTTAAATCCTAATCTCCCACATGTGTTCAAATCATCTGGCTCTTTTCTCTGTACAGAGGATGCTCCACGTTCCTCAACATTCCTCTCCCCAAATTAGAAAGCTCCTCTCCATGCGTCCCATCACTCCTAAAGTTGACACTAGCTCACCTACACCACATCTAGCAAATAGGATTATAAGACATGGCATTAATATTAGAGATTACCAGTGACAAAAACAAGGTAAAAAAAATGCCACTAGAATACCGGTAGAACACAGTGATCTCAACAACCATTTATTACAAAGTACCGCATCAAGAACACTAGCTTGCCCTATATCCTTTATAGGCCGGCCTGCCGCATCTTCCGACTTCCTTCTCTCTCCAAACCTTCCTTTCCAAATTCCGGTATAAGCGCCCGCCTCCAGGAAGAATGACCTGGGGGCAGGGATGAGAAACCTGGGCCTTTGTAAGCACATCCCCGGCTTCTTCCATACTTAAGCCCACACACACACACACACACACACCCCTACCTCACTCCAAAACCCACGCAAAATTCTCCAGCAAAACTACTCACCTCTCTGGCCAAATCCTTTCTTACTGCCGTCTGTCTCTTGTTCTCACGGAATTTGTTCCAGCCACGAGCCCTAAAGGAGAAGATTAATGCTGCATCCCTTCCTACCCCCTTCCCCACCCCACAGTATGTTCTTTGTTGTAACTATGCTGCGTGCGGGAGGGGAGGGGGCTGGAGAAGAGAGGAGATGGTCCCTTTGCCAGGTCTAGGCTACCACAGCGCAGCCTCTCACGGCAACAGGAAAAGCAGGTCAGATTGTTCCACTTTGTCTCGCCTTCCTTTACAAAAATATAAATACGGCTGCAAATCCCGTTTGCAGTAAAACGATATTTTTCGTTTTCAAAGAAACCCACAAGGCCTAAACAGGATGTGAGGTCAGAAACACCACCCTCATTTATAAGCTCCGCCTTCCATAAATAGAGTTACTAGCCAAATTGCTTGTGGAAAAGCAACGCAGTAATATTTTTTACCGGGTTGAGTGTTGGCATCTCTCCGTCGGTCTCTGTATGTGTATACACGTATACACACACACACACATGTACACATTGTGTGTGTGTGAATGAGTGAGAGAAGTTTTGCATGATTCTTGTAAACATGAGATGCAAGACAGGCAAGAATATAACATTTAGTAAACAATTGAATGGAAAAACAATTATCTTAACAGCTCCAAATAAGTCTTCTAAGCACGCAAAATATCCAGTTATACAATGATAGGATGGTCGCACTTTTCACACATTTATGTGCCTGTGCAACAAAGATAAGATCTTACATAAAAATCTTGAGTAGGGCACCCATGCTAGACTACTCTGCAACACTTTCTACAGTAATCCAAGCTGTGGAACAGAACTCAACCCAAAGTTAGGATTGTTCTCCAGGACTAAACTATGCAGGTCTGGAAGAGCCCAATATTCACCCCTGAAGCTTTGCTTGATAATATGCCACTCTTGGAAAGCTACCTTACTACATCTGGGCTGGTAGCTTTGCCTTTTTCTACTCTTTTGCACTGAAAAATACAGAGTCCTTACTTAGTGACTGCCTTATTTAGTGACCATTTTCAGTTAGAACAATGATGAAAAACTTAAAGACCCATCCTGGCATATATGATCCTTACAAACCTGTAAAGCAAAGGAAAGCTAAAGTAATATAAGCACATGCATGGTTTCATTTAGCAACTGCTTCACTTAATGACCAAGTTGCTGGTCCCAATTGTGGTTGCTAAACAAGAACTACCTGCATGAGGGAAGCACGGGCCCAGGATGGACTTCTTCCAAGGTTCACCTAGTCCTCTGAAATTATGGCTCCCTCAGAACTGCCTGCCTGCTCTTTGCTGATGTTGCCTTATTGGCTCCAGAGGAGCTCATTCACTCCCAGGGGGAAAGGCAAAAGAGGAACCATCTCTAGGAAAACACACCACTTGGAAGGATTCCACTGTCAGAAGTCCCAGTCTATGTGGTTTGGGCAAACCTTGAATAGTATAGTGGTTATGGTCTTGGACTAGATTAGATGCAGCTGTGGAAAGTTACTGAATGACTTTCAGCCAGGTACTCTCTTTCAGACCAACCTTCCCTGATTCATTTTTTAGGAAAAAATGGAAATGTAATCTGTGTGACCTTGAGTTCTTGTAGGAAAGGTTTGAGAAGATATTTTATAAATAAAGAAAGAGGTGTAGTAGTCTGTAGACCAAAGGCTTCACTTTCCAGCAGTATGAGCATTAGCAACAGTGTCGAGGTCATTTTGTTTGGACTAACATAACCCCAGTCTTCAGCCACAGTTGTTAACACAAAATATTGGCAAGGAAATGTGTGTGTGTGTGTTAAAATTGTTACAAATTCCTTGGATATAATTTTAAATTTTACTGTAAAAATTTGTATGCTACTATTCAGTACCACAGGAATTAAATCCTACTTAGAAAGATTAATTCCTGTCACTGCTCTTAGCTATTTTGGGCTAAAATTTCCAGATTGTGTGGGAAGCAATGGTTGCTCTTGGAGGATAGGCCTAAAAAAGAAAAGACAAAAAGGAGGAAGGTTGATGTTCAAAATAAACTCAGAAGTCTGTTCTCAAGAATAGTGTATATACCAATGTACTAATATACATACATATATACATATGCATACAAACATATATAAAATAGTGTAGGTCACTATATACATTGCTATGGTTAGCAGTAGACCTAACATGTCAATAATCCCTTGACTTCATTATTTAAACACCCTGGAAGATAATACTTTGTTCTTCCCTCACAAAATGTCTAGACAATTTCTATCACTGTTAAAACACAAAACACAACATTGTGTGATAGAAATTGTGTGATATCACAATTCCCTTCCATTTGAAGGCTGAAAATTGGGAATAGCCTAATAGATATCCTGAGACTGCATCCCTTTAGGCTGACCATATTGCAAGACAGAATAAAAGAACGTAAGGTTTGTTCCAAGGAAATGGTTGCCAGCAGTCCAGCTTCACCCTCATTCTCACAAATGGGCAGAGAATGCCCTGTTCCTGATTATGGTAGGATGGTTGCCAGTACTCACTGAACCTGCAAAACACTTATATGAACAGCAGAGGTCTCTGCACGCTTGTGAAATGGTAGCACACATACTGTGATCACAGAATATAAAGGGATGCCTAACTTTTCAGCCAGTTTTCACATAGGAAAGTACATTTAAGCTCTCCTGCTTTGAGAGGGAAGAGGTATCTGAATGTTGAGAAAATTGCTACAAAATGGAAGACATGGATTTTTAAATAAGATGTACCTTTTAGCCAACGTGAAGTTTATACCTAATTGTAACATCAGTTATCTCAAATAGCCAAGGAGAAGCATTTATTATTTATTAATACGTTTATAACCTTCATTTCAGTTAATACTAGTTTCTTGATTGCTCTGAAATATTCTTATCTTGCCACAAAGGGGACCATCTTGAGATTCTAAATGGCTAACGGAGGACTGGAAAGTGTGAAGAAGATACTTCTGTTACATATTTTGGAGTGACCTGCATCGCTTGCCTAAAATTTATTTGTCTCAAGAATAATACATAGGGTAGCTGAATGTTTTGTCTATGATAGAATTATGTCTTCTCCCCTCTCCCCATTTTCTTATGAAAGTTACTTTTCTTTCAATCACACTAATGTATATTTTGGAAAATGGATGTTTAATGGCTAGCTATACTCACTGCTAATCATTTTGGAAATGGACAGGATTATGGCAGCTATTTTATAATAGTTTCTATAACTTGCTCTCATAATCCCAAATGTGCTTATTAGAACACAAAAAGGAGATTATAGTGATAGATCTGAAGCCAATATATAAAAAATGTGCATTGAAATTATTTGGGATGATTTATTATCATATTTTTCTCAGTTTTAAGTAACAGTAATACCTATTACTGTTATTTAAAATAAACTGAAGTGATTGAACACTCTTAAATATCAACTATTTAACACTAAGCTGAATTTGTTTCTATAGCTGCTTTGTAAGTAAATATAATATGAAAGTGCTTCTCAAAAGTTCAGTGTAGCATATCTAATCACTAAAGCTACTCAGGGCTTCAGCTAATTAAAATTGTGCTCAATCAATTAAGTGAATTTTAATTAATGAAATCAACATATTTGCACAAATCCAATGATATTTCACCTCTGGAAAGTCCATTTTGGAGGCTTTCTGTCCACCTGGGTATACTGAAAGAAATTCTCTCCACCCATCATCTTTGTCATAAGTAAACCATAACAGAACGGTTATTAAGACAAGCCAGATGCCTGATGAAATAGGAGCATTACTTGTTTGAAAGCCAAAAGAAAGATTTTTCTCAAGGAAAAGTGTTCATAATTTTGGGGCCTTTACTGAAAAGGCACTGGGAAATGCCTCAACCAATAAAAATCAATGAAGTTCATTGCTTCTAATGATGAACAGAGTGTAAGTATGTGAGAAAGGTGATTCAGAGGATTTTAAAGATAAATACACAAATGAAACCAAAGGTTTTTCTTTTGGAATTAATGGACAGTTAGAAAAAGAATCATGGAACTTTGATTTTATATATGATAACTGCAACTTATTGTATGCACAAAGGTGCAAAGATTTAGCATTACTCAAAATGGAGGAATGGTTGGTGAAGATGCAAATTGCGAGATCACTAAATTGACTTCTTTGATTAGAAAAAAGACAATATGTTTATTGCTGGAAACCCTCTATATAGACTTGTTGTGTAAAACAGAAAAAAACCTTGTGAGTTATGGTTTTGATGATTAGACATGATAGATTACAGAAATAAGAGAGATGTTGTAACTTTAGAGAAAGGTAAATTTATAATTGTGTTTATAACTGCTGCAAAGAAGATTGGAAGTCACTTTGCATTTTCTTACTTTTTTTTTTTTACTTTTTTTACTTTGTTGCACTTTTAGCCTTCTCTTTGATTTCTCTTTGTTTCTTTTTCTTATTCTGTATTAGTTATACAGGTAGTCAAGTGACGAATGTAATGGAGCCTGCCAATTACATTCGTAACACGAGGATTCATAGGAGTGAATCGCGTAACTTGAGCATGATCACTTCCTTCTTTTGCCCACACATTCGCTAATCAAATGTGTGGGTCGTTAAATGCACATGAGGTATCTCAGGGTGGGGAAGGCCATGGGGGCCTAGTGATGGAACAGGCCACTTGCTTCAGACCACCCAAGGCCTCCCCTGACCCACTGAGATACCTCATTCTCTCTCCCTAGGGTCCCCACAATTGCTCCCCCCCCAATCCAGCCACACCGGGTCACTTACCTTGTGAAGATCTGTCTCCTCTCCAGCCTCTCTGTTTCTTTCCCTGCTCCCGGCAAGCAGTGAGAGCAGAGGACGAGTGCGCCCTGCGCAGCTTCTCTGACTCACCGAGGTTGCCTGCCACTTCTGGAGCGGTGGGCAGCCTTGGTGAGTCTTCTCCAAAGGCTTCCAGGCTCAGCGCAGAAAAGTGTTTGCACACTGAAGGGAGGTTTGGGGCTTTAAGCCTCCCGTTGGCATGCAAATACTTTTCGTGCACAGACTGGAAGCTTCTGGGTGCGCTGATCTCACGGGACTTCAGGCACCCTTTCTTGCAAAAGCGGATGGGTGCCTGAAGTTGACGAGATCATGACCCGCAGAAGCTTTCAGCCTCTGGTTGAAAACTGTTTATACGCCTATGGGGCGCAGCTTCAAAGAGCCCCATAGGGCTTCAGGAGGCCTCCGATGCCGAGAACGGAGGCTGGGAGGGACGCACGCTCCCCTTCGGGGCGCCTTTCTCAGCGGCAAAGGCCTCCTCAAACACTTTGCCAACAAAAATGGAGCCCCGCAGGGGAGCGTGCATCCCTCCAGGCCTCCTTTCTTGGCGGCAAAAGCCTCCTCAAGCACTTTGCTGATGAAAACGGAGGCCTGTAGGGGAGTGCACGTCCCTCCAGGCCTCCGTTCTGATCAGCAGAGGCCTTTGTCAACGAGAAAGGAGGCCCAGAGGGATGCATGCACCACCACCCCAGCCTCTGTTCTCAGCGGCAAAGTGTTTTTGCAAATATGGGAAAAGGCTTTGCAAACTTTGGTGCTTCAGGCCTTCACTCTGTTTGCAAATCCTTTTGCTGCAGATCTCGTCCAGGCCTCCATTTGCAGAAAACAGAGGCCTAAAGTACCATAAGGCGAGATCAGTAGCATGAAATCTCGCGCTACTGATCTCGCGTGATCTTGCAGTACTTTAGGCCTCCAGTCTCTGCAAATGCACTGAAGGCAAACACTGAACAGGCCAAGAAATGGAAGACTCCCTGGATCTTCGCAAGGTGAGTATTCACAGGCCTAGTGCCTGTAGAGACTCGGTGGGGGGGGGGGGAATAGGCAGGGTGAATGTTGCAAAGCCTCTGCGGTGTTCGTGTGAACGACTGCTGTGGTCCTGCAACATTCGTAATTTCGGGACTGTCGTAAGTACTGGGGGGGGTAGGTTGTAACATCGAACGGTCAGTAAGTGAACTGTCATAACTTTGGGATTACCTGTATTAATTTTTATCTTCATTTTTATTGTTTTAAATAAAATTATATAATAAAAAGTAGATGTGAAAAGTGGGATGAGAAGCAAAAAAGGTAGACTATAGAACAGAATTCCTTCATAATGTGCTTCTAAGCCATTAAAGGTTTTGTACCTTATAACAATACTTTGTCTGAAAATGAAATAGAACCCATCATATTAAAATCAATTTATTGTTGCTTTACCAGAAGGAAACTGTTATCCAACCTATCCTGAAAAAAGTACTGTATAATATTAAGATATAGTCTCATGTATATTCATTCATTCATTCATTCATTCCCATAGCCACCCATCTCAGCCAAATGACTCTGTTGACTTACAACTCTAAAACTCTAAAACAGTTAAAACCCTGCCCATGTCTGTACAATTTAATGATATAACCTAATTTCTGAACAATACTTTCAAGAAATCTCCAGAAATAACTCGGAATGTATATTGGCTCATGAAGCAATAACTCTGGTCCATCTAAAATATGTTTAATATTTCCCTTTTTACAGCATATGGCAGGATGAAGCAGCCTCAATTTTAACATTAGTACTGTTTACAGTAGATTTTTTTTAAAAAAATATCCTAGTTGAACAATATATCTTAGGGCATTTAATGCATTATGCATTATTTATTAGCTGAAGCAGTATATGTACTGCATAATCCATCTTTACTCAGAAGAAAATTCCACTAACTTTGAAGAAGTTTACTCTCCCCAAAATAGAATGGTATGCACCGTCCTAAACTATCTGAGATTCTTACTTCTTGGATGGAATTTAAAGTGACAAAATAAAAAGAAAAATAATAAGAACAAAAGGAGCTTGCTGGTATTTAGAGAGGCCAGATATAAGTGTAGAAATTTATTTTGTAGTCTCATAAAAATCAGAATTTTAGCAGGTATAACTTGTATGATATAGTTATTAGAAGTCTAAGTTTCTATTCTCTTTTACATATGACTATCTCATTGGCAATGAGGTGAGGTAAGATGAGAAGGTTGACTGCATTATCCCTTTAAGCTATGAATCCATACTGTTCTTTCACAAATATTAGCTCTCAAACATCCAGAGCTTAGATAACAGAAATGTAGAATACAGCTCCCTGGTATATTTAAAAAGCTCATTGAATTGCTAACTTCACGTTGTTTCCTTTATATTTTTTAAAAAATAATACTTTTTCAGGTATATATAATATTTTTCAGGTATAGACCTGAATTTGTCTATTTTATATTTGTCAATGTTTTGGCTAATATTGGGGCAAGAAGCTGGGTGCAGAAATAATTTAATAGGAAGATATTTTAAACTCTCATAAATTTGTAATGCTTATTTAAAAACATACTGTATGACCATATTGATTATGGCTTTTTAACCCAAAATAATTTCTAAACATTTCTACAGAATGTATATTTTTTTTCCAGACGTCATCATAATTTCATAATTTCAGTATTCCCCACATATAGAAGTGCTATTATTGGACTTTCATGCCAAAGAGATACATTGTGCTGTTTGTATCCTTTTACCTGCCTTTGCAGTCAATCCATACAAGTTTTCCACATAATTGACAACTCCATGGAGTAGGCAGACATGAATGTTCGATAACTATGTGAAGTTGAGCTTGACACTAGGACAACTTTATCTTTTTCTGAGATACAGACTTGAAACTTTGTACTTTAAGAGTTTATTATTCTGTCTGAACTTTCATAAATATTGCTACAAAAACTTTTCAATGCAATATATTTTCTAATATTTGAAGCCTTCTCTTCTATCCAGTTTCATTACTGCCTCTTAAGTGGAATTTGACCTGATTGATTGGGATAATGCTAATCTAAGTTACTGTAAACTATTTGTACTGGATTTCCTTCTAAAATATTTTAGGAGTAACTACAATAGTAGAACATTTAACATATGGTTGCCAGATTATTTGGGACAAATTTGAAGAATTCAATATATTAATGTACTGTTATTTTAAAAGAAGAAAAGGAGAATTTCTTTCCTGTCAGCTCAGCCCTCTGGCTTTGTTCAGTTTTGGGGCCCTTCAAAAAGACCTACACTCTGCCCAAACAATTTCCTGGTTTCACCAACCCTGCTAATGCTCTTCCAAGAGTGCCAGCAGGATTGAGTCTACTTTACCTATCCCTTATGTTGCCTCCCCATCCTCAGCAGATGAAATACAAGATATAGTAAAACTGATCAACATAAGACCTGGGTTGGATCAGGCAAAAAGACCAGCATACAGCGTCACAAGTTTCTGATCAAAGCCATTAAGAAAGCTCATAAATTCTACCAGGAATACAATAGCCTACTCCTACCCACCACTTAGCGGTTGGTATTTAAGTATGTTGCTTTTGATTCAAAAGACCGTCAACCACCATCAAGACACACAACCATTCACAGTCCAATCATAACAAATTATCCAATTCTAGATCATATTAGGCAACAAGTGGCTAGGCCACTTCCCTCAGTGCAAATCTTAACAATTTGGGGAAGGAACTAACCAAACCAAGTTGGTAGAAGCTGTCATGACATCAAGGAGGTCCTGGCTGAACTGGTTTCCCTCTTTCATATCTGCCATTCAAAGTTATAAGCCTGATAAAGGAGATTTCTGTATGGAGAAGATCCTGAGGAAAAATGTTTCTCTTGGCCCTTCTCCATGAAAAAATGATTGTTCGGGGTTAAATAATATCACAGATTGATACAAATGAAGATCCTCTGATGAAATTTGCCTGACAATTCAGTGGGGGACCTAATCCAACTTTGACTAAATCTAGTTCTTCAATCTTGATATACAGCCAATATATATATGAGCTTCACATAAAGCAAACCATGGATACAAGCTTGATGAAAGCATTTCTTAATTGCCATGACCTAGCCACAGTTTGGATTCAGATGACATAATTTTTACTGTGAAGAGTCACTTGAACATGTTGGAGTAGAAGACCAAGGTCCCTTCCAACTCTGCTAGTCTAGTCTAGTCTAGTCTAATTTTCTATTCTTATAATTCAATTTACAAGCCACAGAAACTGCATTCACATAAAGTCATAATGTGGCTTGTTTTTTCAGGCTTAACATGATGTGTAAACCCACTCCCTGGTATCTGTAAAGCCGTGGATTGTAGTAAGGGTGGGCAAACTGGCCTTCAAGGCCATTTGTGGGCTGATTGCTCAGCCCTTTGGTATAATTTTGAGGTGGCCAATGCAACTTGCTCAGTTTGAAGTTCCTTACAGTATCTTAAACCTGCTCAGCTTTACATGGAGTTACATAGTTTTAACATTTACAAATAATCCCAGAACCCCTTTGTATATGTGGTTTGTGATTGTTTTTTTTCAAAGAATTTTTGGATTTCCCTGTTCAGCTTCCTGGCCCACATAGGATCAACTTTTTGCCACATTTTGTTTAACTCATGAAAAATAACATTTAGAACTTTCACCTAACAAAGGACAAGAGGTTTTAACAGGGTCTGACCTGCAGAGAATTTGATGGGCAGCCTACTGTATTTTTAAATGCTATGTTTAATAAAGAGAATTAGTCTTGTATATCCACGAAATATTAATACATCCAGGTGTTATGCTTTTTGAAGCTTTGTTTTTCCTATTGTGTGGCCATATGTGGAGCAGCTAATTTTAAAGAAATATTCTGAAACAATTTCCCCACCCTAAATATCCACTTCGTCCTGAAATACCTCACCCCATCGTTTTTCGAGAGGGGAAACCCACTTTCCGGTTACCACGGAAACCGTCGCCCAATATTCCTTTCCCTCCCCCATGGCCTCATTCCTATTCCCTCCATTTCTTCCACAGTACAGCTTTTTTCCTAACAGCCAATAAAAAGCCTGTTGCTAAGCCTCCTGCTCATTTAAATAAGCCAATCGTATGCCTCCCCTGCTTTCTCCTTATAAGGGGAGTGAAACGCGGCGTGTCCGTCTAAAACCACGTGGATTCTGGTTAAGAGCGCGGGAAAAAATGTTCCTTCCCCTCCCCCCCAACTCAGTACTCTCGCGCGCCCAAGTGAATAAGCTCCGCCTTCTTGGCTAGAGGAGGACCCTGGGAAGAAGGTTTTTCTGAATCCGGGAATTAGTCAAGAAGCAAGAGCGGGCGGAACGAGGAGGGCGGCGCGTTGCGATGCAGAAAAAGAAAGGGAGAGGCAGGCAGGCAGCTGGAGTGGAAAATTACAAGAATGAGAAGGCGCAAGATGGAGGCTTTGTGTTCTTAGGCTTGTAACCTTTTCTACGCAACTCGTGTCGCCATGTTGTTCGCTAGGTGCCACTGGTTTACCTCGCAAACAAGCACTTGATGTTTCGACGATGCATTCCTTGTTCATTCGACAACGATAAAAATGTCCCAATATGCATATTGTTATTTTCGTTCATGCAATTTACGGTGACCCCCCCCCAAGTATGCCAGGCTGTCAAGTTCTCCAGAACACTTAACAAAGTGAGGAGGGGGGAAAAACGCTTAAGCAAACGCTGGTCTGATTCTTTAAACGTTAACGGTAAATAAGATTATCTTCCTTATGGTATCTCAATGTGTGACATCACAGTTCAAGATCATTTTGAGCGTGAAAAATCTGGGTCGATTCAAGGTCTGAATGCTATTGTGGAAAAGCTCCCCCCTTCCCCAAATCATGATGAGATTTAGACTGCCAACTATTTGGCAGGACTTGCTTATTAAGAACATTTTAACTATAGAAGCAAATGGAATTGGAGGGAATTCTGTGAGTCCCTGAAGAGTTTCTGTGGGTTGGCTAGTGCTTCATACGGTGCCATTGTGCCTGCAGAGATTTTTCTCATTCAGTGACAAATTACTTGCCCTGATTTTAAAATTACTTACAGTATAAAAATGGGGAGCCTAGCTGCTGCAAAGCAGTATCCTCCTTATGTGGACCCAATATACAAAGTTAGAAATTAAAAATGGAAGGTGCTGTAGCCCAATGCCTTATTTCAAGTACTCTCATCTTTCCCCAAAAGCTAGAGGGTGACTTTTTGGTAAATCAGTACTTTCTGGTTATGTTTCTTAGGGCGTCATGTTCCTGTTCCAGGAAACTATATTGTAAGACCACCAACAACATATTTCTAAAATTCCAAAATGAGCCGAGCAATCGAATGCTTGGAGATCTTGTAGTGTTAATCATTGTGTTGAAAAGATAATTGAAGGCTTAATTTACAGGATTGTTAACTGACTAAAGTCAATTTTCAAGAGAATTAAGCATGATAAAAGTCAATAGGTGGAATGTAAGTGTTGGAAGATTCAAGTGAAAGACTAAATACAAGAAAGACCCTATCTGTACATTGTATAGGAGCAACTACTGTATGTAAAATCATAGCACTTCCTTCCTTCTATGTATAGTATTTCCACAGTGCCATTCACTGTAGCAGAATGATAATTTGATCCAACTGAGGATAAGGAACTCACCTGCTGAAATATGTTCATTTAAGTCGATATTAATAAAAGCGTAGCTGTAGCTGTTCAAATAATCCAAAATTTAATCTTGTCTGTTACTGAATGAATTTAATTTTTGGAGGCCCAAGGATATGAGCAAGATTCCTAGACAGGTATAGTGTACTGTAATACCTAGCTGCTCAACCATTGAAGTTTGTGGCACTTAATGTCAGAGGTTTTAACTGCCTTGTTATATTTAGTCGTGTGAGGTATCAGTGTAACCATGTCTTAAGGTGCAGTCCTTATACAGTAACCCAAAGGTTTAATAAATGCTGTTCAGTTGCAAAAACCTGTCTGAATAAGATGCTTGCCTAAGCCAGGTTCCCCACTAATGACTAGAATAATCACGTCACAGTTAAAAGCGCTGATTCTTTGGAATAAATTCTCCCAAGGATGACTCTTGGAATCAAGTCACTTAAAAGACAAAAAAGAAAACTGTTTTCAAAGATCCATGTGAAATTGCTTTAAAGTTAATTAATGAATCCTTACTACTTTGAGCCTAATAGTCATAGAATTTTTGGTTTAGAGGAACTTTATATAATGAAAATTGACTGTGATATGCTTTTGCATCAATAGTTCTGTACTTGTGTATTGTTACAAGGTGTTTATTTTAGTAGGTTTATATACTACTGCTAATGGAAGTGACTCTAAGTGGCTTATATTACACACATGTGTACAAGCCTAATATACATACACTCATGCATAGTCCTAGTACATTTAACAAGATTAAAAGCATAAGATAATGCAATATTAAAATAATTAAAGCAATGAAAAATAGTACCCTAACTCAAAACTGAGGAACAATACAACAGTAATCAGTAACAGTATACCAGGAGGGTTTGTCTCTATTTCAAAAGCCTGTTGAAATATTTAAATTTTTTATTTTTTTTCTAAATTCCAGTAGGTTTAAGATGAAATGCATGTGGTATGTTTAGCCATGCATGGTAAAAACTACATTCAAAATTTTTTTGGAGGGGTTAGGATTCATTTTATGAGAGATTTCAGGAGAGAACTATCAATAATAAGTAAACTCTGCTCCTCAACTATGGCTGCAAGAGAACTACAATGAGGATGACTCCAGTTAGGCCTCTTGGTAGCAGCACCCAATAGTAATCTCTAGAAGCAAGGAATGGGACTGGAATAGGCAAAATGGCACCCTCTCCCTCCCTTAGCCTTTGCTTTCTTTAGCTTACCCCACATTAAAACAGTACTGTCAGCCTTATTATTGTGGCAGAATAAGGCATCGGATGTTAAGACCCGAGGACTAGTGGGTAGCACTTCGATGCAACTTGATATGACCAGAGACAATCTTGTTTACTCTGATGAATGACCTATGTTGAAACTAAGTGAGACAGCTGATTTTTTTGGATTTTTTTATCGAGGTTTATATCATCAGCTTTGTTACTGTTCTGGATTGACTAATCCAAGTTGGGAAGTAAGCATCACATTGAGAGTTAGACTGTCTGGATGTCCACTTCAAGATGATGATGATGGAGAAACTTATCAACCTCATAACACTTGCAATATTGAATCTCCTATGTTCTGTTTTGTCACTCATGCTTCTAATTGTTGGATGAGGTTACCAGTTATTTTTGAAATAAAAGAGTGGAACCCCTGAACTGGGGCTTGAGCTCAGTAAACTGAAATGGAGTTTAGAAAAAGCAGGAATCTGTTTCATGACTTCTATATGCAGATTGATGTCTTGATTTTTCTGGATGAGGTTACATTCTCTTCACTTCAGTGCTCTTCTAGATCCAGTTGATTCCTGGAGATACATATGCCTTTCATGACACCAAGTGCCCTGAGCAAGCTTTCCAAGTGATGGATATAGTTATATTCTGATCCAAGTTATCCATGCACTGATCTAGGCTACAAATTCTGGAAGTTGCTTTAAAGTTTGTTGTAACTAGGGAGCACTAAATTGAGGGGATGGAGATGTTGAACCTTTTTCTTAAAAAAAAATATTGAGGAACAAGGATATGTGTGCACTGAAGATTAAGGTAATGTGACAGATACCACCAATGTCTAATTTTAAAAAGACATCACTAAAACCCTATTTCTGAGTCTGAAAACATTAATTGCAGATGTGGTTGGAAGGATGCTGGAAAATGTAGATGAAAAACTTGTCTGCTTAAAGGTGGTTACTTTAAGGCTACTTTATATTTTAAACTTTGGAACTCTTTTTTCCCCTGTAAAACATACATTTATGTTGGTTGTGAATTGGATTATGTAAAGCAGCATATAAACTAAAAACTCTGAACAGATTCCTAACTCTCCGGGATTCTGCTTGTTTAACTGAGATAAGCCCTTTTTTTTTTCCCAATCAGAGCACTGCATTTTTGAAATCTCTCATCAAAGAGGTTTATGTGGTACTTCTATAGTCATTTGAACAGAGGCTCTGTTTTGTCTGAAGTGAGAGTTTCATCTTTCATACTGTTCTTTTTTCTTATAATCATATCACCTATTTTGTTTTTGCACATTTATAACTATTCCTCTTTGTATTGTACTGTGTAATCTAGCTTGAAAACTTCCTTTGAGGGAGAATGTAAAATGATCTTCCTTATTTCAAAACATACTAGTTCTGATTTGTTATCGACAGGGATGTTTTTGCAGGCTAGATAGCTGGTGGCCCTGGGACCTGTTTCATCTCCTTTAGGCCTGTGGCATCGTTGGCGTTACTTTGGTTTATTTTCCCAATAGCAGTCCTGTATGCCAATGATGTTGGGATTGAAGGGGGAGAAAATAGGCTAGCACTCTACTATTGAAATATATGCCATGTGTCAAGTGGGAAAGAGATATTGCATCTATTGGAAAACGGGAGTCATATTTTTACTATTCCAGGAGAAACTTCAGTAAAGCCTACATATCCGGAATTGTGCTAGCAACCATACGCATATCCTGCTCCTGTAGAGAAGTACCAGCAAAACCACGGGGGGGGGGGGGGCAGGACATGATAACCTTACTTCTCCATTACTGTACAGTACAAAGCACCTACCTTGTGACCCCCTGACCTCCAGTGGCACAACAAGCAACAACACCATTGCTACCAATTTAGGCAACAGTGTAATGACAGGTTCAAGTCCTCTTGCGCTATTTCCAGTTGCCTTTTCTGAAGAAGAAAAAAACACTTTCACCTGTCAGCGTGTGCAGGTGCACATCATAAACAATATGGAAAAGAACCAAGAAGATTCCACTTTTTTTTTTCTTTTTTGGCTGCAGAACAAAGTGGTATTTGCTCAAGGCAAGAGATGGAATTTTGTAGCTACCAAAGATCAACCTGTGTAGGTAGAATAAAAGGTGAGGATAAAAAACAATAGCAGTTTGGGGAATGTATATTATTTACTTTAGATGGATATGGGCAGTAGTTGTGAGGGAGGAATATTTAGTATTTACAACTGGAACGCTTCTGCATTTTTTACTTAGCTGATTCTGCAGAAATCTTCACTTTAATTTTGCAAAGCAGTAGTGTTCATTAGTTTTTGATTTGTAATGACGTGCTTCCCTATGTTGGAGACAGAATATTCTGTGTAAAGGATACTGCTTCCTACTGCTTGGTGTATTGGGGAATGTTAAAATAACTCCAAGAACCACCAATATTGATGTAATATAAAAGGTAATGTAAAATAATCATGCTTTGTAGTTTTGTTTCATCTTTCTTGCTTTCCTGTGTGAAGGTAGTTAGAATATTGGAGTTGTGATTGCTGTTATGTTTCAAGTTTCCAAGCAGAATATCTCTTAAGGTTCTAAGCACAGAAGCATTAGGATACTAAATAAGAAAAATAACAATAAACATCAAGTTTCCATGTGTGTTGTACAAAATGCCATTTCTTCATATCTCTTTTTAGAGTATTACAAAATGAACCATTTCATATATCTTGTATTTTAAGTTGTGTTTATATTTATATATCCTATTAAATTTTTTATTACTGCCCACTGCAGTAAGATTCTAGGCAGCTTACAAAATCCAGTATACAATTAAAAACATAAAATGAGACAGCCGAGACCAGAAACAATGATAACAATAAAAACATGACAGGGGACCTACAAACACATTGACCCCCCCCCCCCGAGCCTAGAGCACAGCCAGGTTTTATTTTTTAAATAGTGAATTCAAAGGGGGGGGGGTGGAGAAGTTGAAAGTGGGTGCATTTTTATTAAGAGGAAGTTGATGAACTCCAGGAGACTGGGTGGCATCTGTATCTCTTTGGGGATATTGTTCCAGAAGATCGCAGTGACAGAGAAAGTACATTTCCTTAGAAGAAGGGATCTGGCGGGGGGCACCCATTCTGCCCATATGTACTGGTGGGTAGAAACAATTGGAAATACATGGTTCCTCTGATAACCAGGCTCTATGCCACAAATGACTTATCAGTAACAACCAACATCTTGAATTGCACCTGGAACCCCACTGGCAACCAACGCAGCTCGCATAGTGGCAACAATGCATGGACCTCCTAGTGAGAAGTGCCCATTACTGACGGTGCCACTGCATTTTGCACCAGCTGTATCTTCCATATAGTCTGACTGTAGCCCGTATAGAGCACGTTGCAGTAGTGCAATTGTGAGGTGATCAGGCCATGAGTGCCCATTTGAAAGGCTTCCTGGTTAAGAAAGCACGTGGCATACAGATGAATCTGTGCAAAGGTCTTTTTTTTTGCCACAGCTGCCATCTACACTTTGAGCAGTAACTGAGTATTGTACAAGAGGCCCCAAATTGTGTACCCCCAAATGAGGAAGTGCAATGCCATCCAAGTCTGGTGGTAAAAACGTCCCCGATCCACTGGGGGAGGGGAGAAAACAACCATACCTACTTAGTCTTGCAGGATTGAGCTGGAGTTTATTCCATCCATACCTGAACAGCTTCCAAACACTGAGTCAGTACAGCTTCATTTGCACGCCAAGTGTCAAGATGTATGACCTCATCCATGTAGTGTTGTGGCAGTGCCATGATTTGAGTATTGAATTACATCATACCCTGAGCTGTGTACGCAGGGCAGTTATTAATTGGATGGCAGACAGATTTTAATATGTTTTGCTCTGAAGATAATGGAAAATAATTATTTCTGCTGAAGTGAGGTCTGCTAGAAAGTGTCATCATCAAAAGGGAGGATGAGGTTACGGCCTGGGAATTGTAGGATGTAACATCCATATTCTGCTTTTCCTCTGTTCTCATGATTCATCCCATTTTACTTATTTTATCAGTGAAACAGCAATTTTAAGGGGTTGATAGTATTTCTTTAATTTCATAATTTTTGGAGGGGGGACTGCCAAATCATAAAATTCTCAGCTGACACAAATGAAAAACAGCTAAATTGTATGCATGAGGGCAATTCGGAAATAAACCTCCATTTGGTTATCAATGACGGACACTCACAGATACAGAATTTTTATTACACACATTAGAAAACTACAACATATTTCTTTTTTTGACATAATCGCCATTCAAATTGAGGCACTTGTCATAACGTCTTACAAGGTTTGAAATTCGTTAGTAGTAGCCGCTCGGCACGAAACCTGGGCTATGAGGGGGGTGATCAAAAACATCCCAACGGAACTACTTCAAAAGTTCTTGGGTGCATCTTGCAGTGTGCATGCAAGCATTATTGTGAACCAACACCAACACAATGGAAGTGGTGCCATAGAAAATCCCACCAAATGTGAAGGTGCCAAAGGAGTACGACTAGGGAAGTTCATGGAGTGTTGGTTCGACTATCAATTCAGACGTCTACTGTGAAACGTTACGGAAACTCAGACGAGCCATCCATAAAAAGCGTCAGGGCATGCTGACTTCCAGTATGGTGTTGGTTCATGATAATGCTCGCCCACACACCGTTAGACGCACCCAGGAACTTTTGAAGCAGTTCCGTTGGGATGTTTTTGATCACCCCCCCCCCATAGCCTAAATTTGGCGCCGAGCGACTACTACTAAGGAATTTCAAACCTTGTAAGATGTTATGACAAGTGCCTCAATTTGAATGATGATTATGTCGAAAAGTAATGTAACGTTGTAGTTTTCTAATGTGTATAATAAAAGTTCTGTATCTGCGAGTGTCTGTCATCGATAACCAAATGGAGGTTTATTTCCAAATTGCCCTCGTACACACCACTTCTTTGGGTATTTATATTTGTATGAGTTCGTGTACTATATGGATATATGCTACGTATATATTGTAAGTACAAGCAGATGAAATGCAATCCTAGGCAGGCAATCCTACAAGTGCTATGAAACTTACTTTGTCCAAAGGAATGTACTTCCAGAAAAGTGCTTAGGATTGCAATACTCCAGAATAGGAACCGTTATAGCAAAAGGTGAATCTTGCTTTATCTTTCTCTGCTTAAAGGAATATGCTACAAACAAGTATTTGAATTCAGGCAATTGCAAAACTTGAACTCATTAAACTGAAACAATTCCTAGTATATTTCTGTGATGAAGTTTCCGTCTTGCTAGCTCCCGGAAAAGGCCTCAGGCATTTTGAAGCAAGAAAGATAGAACGCTGCTGGATTGCTTGCCAGAGATATAAAGGACTAGATAAGCCATAATAAATGTAGAGGAGACCTAGTGATGCTCAACACCATTACTGTAACTAAACCTGGCACTTTGCCATTTACTACCGTATGTTCATTTTGGGATAGAAGTAGCCTGGCTCCACCTATCTGTACCTGATAGCCTCCAGATTATAAACCACTGTACTGTAATAAATTATATTTAAAGTTGTCTTTGAAGACAATTTTAAAATTGCTGCAAATTGAAAACAGCCATGTGCTGGTTAACTGGGACTGAATTTTATTATGCTTTGCCAAAAGTACATGCTCCAGATTATCAAGGCTCAATCCCAAGGTTAAGCCTAAAAGGCCATCACAGCTTGGGGAAAGGATATGTGATGGAATGCTTACTTTCATGTTTCTCAGTCAATGTATCATCTAAAATACAAAGAGTGGATGGAGAGAAAAAGACTATTTCAGATCTCCACAAATTTTCATATATTCCCTGCAAATTCAAATAGGAATCCCATTCCTTTGTAAGCGATGCACAGATCGGTGACATCTTGGCACAAATACAACAGAAAAGCTTTGCATGGTGACAAGATGTTTCAGTATGGTTTAAACTAGAATGATTTTTTTTTTTCATTTTCAAGAAATATTTCACCTATTCAGGATGTGTGCCGTCCACAAAGATACTGCATTGAATTGGGACAAACATCCTCAAATTCATTCCATACCAACCTATTAATTTAGATGCTATATTTTCCACTGTTTTATAGGACAGTTGAACAGCAAAGCATTATTTAAACTTCACAGGAAGGAAGACGATCATACTGTCAACTGCAAGTGGACCCCACTGAAACAGAATCCAGGGGAGAGAATGTTTCACATTTGGAATGTGGCTTTCAAGTAGACCAGTGTTTCTCAAGCTTAGCAGCTTGAAGATGCGTGGACTTCAACCCCCAGAATTCCCCAGCCAGCTCTGCTGATATTTGGACATTATTGGCTGAAGATGACTAATGAATGACATGGCTTTTGGATACTTAACAAAGCCACCCTTCTGCGATATTGTGGACTAGTTAGGGTCTTGATGGACAAATAGAAGAGCAGGAACTTTGCTTCCTTGACCCCAGAAACATTGCAGACAAAGTGGTTACCCAGACTGTGATTCTATTTATGATGTCATGTAATTTTTATACCCCATTATTCTTTAGCTTAGATCAGTTTAAAGTGATTATATATCCTCTGGTTGCATACAAATGAATAGGCAAGATTGGCACTTGTATTTTTAATCCAGTGTGATAGGCAACAAGTACAGTATGGCAGAAGTAAGGAATCCATGCATGTGGACTTTCTCATGAAGCCTGCACAACGCTCCAAGCACACATACTAGGTTACTTAACACTTGCGCTTTGGCAAATGTGAATGTAATGTTTTGATACTGGCAGAATCAATCCTTGGCAATCCCAGTCTTCTCTTGAGCATATGCAGAGAGCTGCCGAGTGACATTATACGGCGCAGAGCTGTAAAGTGGCAATCTCTGGAAATGTTGCCCCTGCAACAGGAACCCGGCGTTCCTGCCGGGACACAGTCCTGCCGCATGCTTTATCACAATCAAGAATGGCAGACAGAATGACAAAAAAAAAAACCCTGCGATTATTTGTGATCCGTTGGGTGGAAAGCAAAAAATAGGCGTTTAGTTAATCTGGAATAAATAACGCGGGGTAGTACAAAGGGCGTGTGCGATCGTGTGTAGGCGGCGCAGGCGAAAGAAAGGGCAAACAAAGGAACAGAGGACAAAGCATTCGCGGCAGCGTCCCCAAGGGCACCAGCTCAGGTTCATGGCTTTCGGTGCAGCCCTGGACCGCATAATCTCTCTTAACCCGTCCGATAGATAATTATTTGCAAAGCTATCTTCGTTGGTTTTGCAAAACGCAGCGCTGTCGCTTCGCGAGCCGTTCTTTCCCGCTTGCCGCTCGCTCCTTTCCCCTCTGCCTCTAATCTCTCCCCTCCTTCCCTCCCTCCCCGCAGGCCCCTCCCTCCCCGCTTTCTCGTCACCGAGCCCTTTTTCTGGCACTGCCTTGTCGCGGGAGAGAAGGATTTTGTTCCTGGCGCTTGGGAGCAGAGCGGCAGCAGCTGGCAGGTCCCTGCTTCGAAGCTGCATCTCGTCTGCCTCGCCTCATTCTCGCCGCTGCCAGGATGTCAGAGAAGTCCGCCGACGAGGCTCCGGTGGAGCTCGGAGCCAAGGTGAGAAGCTCAGATCGAGCAGGTGGCTACGCGCGGGACCTGGGAGCCCCGGGTCTTCCAAGCTCGGTCCATTCCGTAGCGATCGCGGCGCGCCAGGACTCTTTCGGAAAGGCAGCTGTGGAGGAGGGGAAGAAAGACGCGCTCGCCTTGCCTCCTTTCCCGCCGCCAGCCTCCTCCCGGGTCTGATTCTCCTGCCTGCTCCCTTCTCCCTCCCTCATCCTCCTTGCGCCCCGTGCGCGCTTCCTTTTTGTTTCCTTGGAAATGAGCAGCTCCTGGCTGGAGACTCGGGTCGAGAAAAGCTCCTCGCGCGCTGAGACGCTGTGTGGGCTTCGGTCCTTCCACCCCCGGAGCGCCCTCCTCTCGGTGGCCATTAACCCCAAGCGCCCTTGGCTGCTTATTTATGTATGTATTTATTTTTTGCCAAAGGTCCTTTGCCTTTGGAAACTGGCGACGGTAAAGGCAGATGTCACGGTTCCGCCGAGAGAAATCGCTCTTCTTTTGAAAAGCCCCGTTAGGCAACAATGGTGAGGGGGCTTCGTCTTCAAAAGCCCGCGCTCTCTTGGGCTCAGCGCTCGAAAGGTGCGCTGCTTGGAAAGAAGGAGGCCGATCCTCCCACCGGGGTGCTTTGGAGGGCAGAGGAGGCTAAACCGCTTCGCTGTATTAGGAAGAAAGCCGTAAGGCGGAGGAGCGCAACACAAAGCCAGGAAAAAAAATGGAAGGCAATTAAAGGGCGGGGGTGCGCGCGGGCTCGCGCTTGCCTGCCAGTTTGCCAGCATATGCGTCCTTCCCATCGCCGGCTCGTCTCTGGTCTCTGGAGGCATCAGATTTTAGGTATTGGCGGCTTTAGCGGTTCGACCGTTAGCAGCATACTCTCTACATCTGTTCCGGAAGCAGCAGCGGGTGTTAACTGGCGTTCAACGGAGCAGAAAATGGGTTACCGGCCTTATTGTATTCCTGTGGGGTACGGTCCCCAAAGGATAAGACAACACATCCCTCAGAAAAATCGCATACATCTTTCAGCTGTGGGCGTGGAGGGATGAGATAGATAATATCAGGCATCGTTTTTTCCCCCCTATCTTTTAATTTACATTCCATCAACTAGTTTATGAATAAGACCCATTTGAAATTAATTGAAAAGCAGGTGAAAAGAGAAGTAAAAATAGCCAAATATTAGTCACAATATTAGGAACAGGAGTCATGTCACTAAGCACTTCCATATGGAATGAAACACAGAGGCTTTTAAGTTGCAAAATCCCTAATGTAAACTGGAATCTAATGAGACTATGCTTATAATGCTTCCCTTGTGCCTTTACGGAGAAGGGCAGACAAACAGCAAACAGCCCCTGTTCCAGGGCTGAAGCTTGCACAATGTTTTTTTTTTTTAAAACAGTTGAGAAGGAAAATAAATAATTAATTGAAACAATCCTAAGGGCAGTCAGGGACATGGGGATAAAGGTTAAACATTGCAGAGGACTCAGTCTCGCTTCTGCTTTGGCTTTGCTGTGATGAAAACCAAAGAGAACTGGAACTTGGTTGTATAATTTTCCATATAGGGTAAGGCAGTGTTTTTGTAGCCCAGAACTATATGCTTAATTCTGTGCAATAGTTTCAGAAGGGAGATGGCTTAGTGATCTTCTGTTTGTTGTACCCAATTTAACAGCGTCCTTCAGAGTTGAATTGATCTGAACAATTATTTGCCATTTTATAACTGGATGATATCTATCTAGAATGTGCTTCATGTCTAGTCTTTCATCCTACACTGAGGGCATTTAAATATTAAGGCCATTGTGCACTAAAACTTTGGACACAAGACCATCCATGTGGGAATTCAAAAAGCTACTCTAAATAGCAGGATAGTGGATACGGTGAAAAGGTAGTTGTTTTACAAAGAAAATCCAGAACTGGTCCATTATGAAGCTCCTGAATTTGGGGCAGAAGAAGATAACATGGAAGTTTCATTTGAGAACTGGATGTGTTGAATAAAGCTGTTTGGAGGGAGAGCCGCAGATTTGGATGCTGTGGGTCTGTTACCCAAACGATCAATTCAGGTGAGATTAGTATGTAACTAGGCCAGAGTAGGCTCCCCTGTGGCTGGCAGGCGTCAGAAATATTATGTCTTCAAAAATTACACAATGCCCTCTAGTGGAAAATGACAGCTCGGAACCTTTCTCATCTATAGGATACCTTGTACCATTTTGTCCCGCCCTCTGCCTCAATCTTACACTGACACTTGTCTACACTATAATTTTAGTTGTAGTTACATTAAAGAGAATGTGATTTATTGTGTAGCTGGCCCTTGAAGGAAGTGAGGTAAAATTTAGGGGTGTTTTTTTTTTAAAGACAAGATTTCCCCCCCCCCCCTATAAATTCCCAATACAAAAAACAAAAAGAAATTGTAGAGTATTCCTGGCACACTTTTCCTGCCTTCCATCTCTCTCTCCTCTCTCTCTCTCTCTGTCTCTCTGTCTTTCTTTCTCTCTGTCTCCCAAGGAGACAGATGGCATGGGGTGGGGGGTGGGGGTGGGATCTTCTCTTATCCTGTTAAGCACCTTTATCCTGCCTTTATTTTTTATAGATAACTCAAGGTGGCAAACATACATAATACTCATCCCTCCTCCTATTTTCCCCACAACAACAATCCTGTAAGGTGGATTGGGCTGAGAGAGAGAAATTGGGCCAAAATCACCTAGCTGGCTTTCATGCTGAGGGAGGACTAGAACTCACAGTCCCTTGGTTTCTAGCTGATGCCTTAACCATTAGACCAAGCTGGTTCTCATTGATTCTGCCATCTTAATAAGTTTTCTTACTCATGGAAACATGTTCTTGGTTGATAGTTGCAGAGACAGTTACTGGAATATAGCTGAGTTACATGTTTGCTAAAGTAGCACTGTGTAGCACAGAGAGGGTTTGTATTCCCATCTGCAAAGCTGCATCACAAGCATTACAGAGATACAAGAAAACCACTTTCTGGACTGATATTGAGATTTAATGTTACTTCTAATGTACTACAATTTAGGAAGCAATTATAAGGGTTGTACTTATTTCATGAGATGTTGTTAAAGCAGGTTGCAGATTTTATGCATCATTAAAAACAGCAGCATAGGAAATGGACAGAGCACAACTCTTTTGCAAGTTGTTTTCCACACAGTCCAATTAAAAGGATGATGATGGATTGGTGAATTCTGCCACATGTTTAGTGAAAGGTGCCTTTGGAGTGTATGTCTCAGGCTACAGGTAACTTATGCAACAACTACTGAATATTGACAAGCCCTCAATTGGATTTCAATGTTTCCTGCCTTATCTGGGTTTCCTTATTTGTTACAAATGTCAAAATAACAGGCATGTGTGATTTCAGTGACATACTGTGATTTTTGTAAAAAGTACAAAGCATCTCTCCAGTGTTCTCTCATATAATGTTCAATCCTGGCTGCTTTTGCATTTCATTAAATGATCTTTAAAAACAATTGCTGAGTCATTCCTTCAGCTGCCTCACTATTTTGCAACATTTCTTATTATACCAGCCATGCTGAATGTGACATTAATGTAGTTTGCATCCCCTCTTTTTAGGAGCTGAAAGAGAAGAAGGAAAAGCATGAGGAGAAGTCTGCCCGCAAAGACAAGAAAGAGATCATAGAGGTAATTGGGTCTGTATTTCATGTGGGAGCCAGAGGTGAGGGGGCATGGCAAGAATGAGGCATAAGAAAGAGGGCAATTTGAGGAACTGCACGGGGTCTGCCCACCTCTCACTTTTTTTGATGGACCTTCTGATTGCTTGTAATGATCATTATTGAACCAAGCCTACCGTGCTTGAAATGATGAAACAATAAACATAGTCTGAACTGAAAAAGTTCTTTGGCCTAAAGGAGAGTGGCAGTGCCAGTCATCAGCTTTCTTCACCACTACTTTCCTGCAAACTGATAGAGCTTTGGAGTTGCAAAGTAAAAACATGCTCCTGAAAGCAGCATGGTGGTGCAGTATCCAATCCCTCTTTTCATCAATGAAACTCTTGAGACCCTGGGAAGAGGTGGAGTAGGATCTAGCCGCAATAGAGGATGCTGGAAAATGGACTAAACCAAAGAATGAACAGACAAATGTTAACAAAGTTTCCACTGGCTCAGACTTCAGGTATTGAAGAACTGAAGACCTGGGGTAAAGGAGAGTCCAGAGAAGGCAATAAAAAGTCACAGGGCCAGTGAAGCTTCCCAAGGTTTGCTTCTAGAGTTCCCAGTTTGTAAGAAAAATTAGGAAAGAGGAGCATAACAAATAGCAGGTAGCAAAAGGGGCAGCCTTGATGTTTTTCAAATGCTGGGTGAGTTTTTCATAGTTCTGTCGTTCTTTTTTTCCCTGGTAAGTACTTTGTGGTTAAGAGCTGCACAGTTGGCATACATTCCAAAATATGTGGCTTCTTTTGGCTTAGCAAGGCAGTCATTAGGTCAGCTTTTCTTTATCTCTATATGTCTTCGGGAGCTGTGGAGGGAGTCCATGCAGATGGCAGAAGCGCAGAGGGCAAGTGAGATTACTGTTGGCTACCATAACCACTTCTACGTCTTGGAGCTTGCTTTGAAGGGAACCAGTAAATGAGCAGAGTTGTGTAGGTATTAGGCTAAGAAGACGTAATTTAATATTTTATTCTCAGAATGGGCATGGGTTGATTGCCTCCCTAGAAACTTTCTAGATTTGGTATAGTATTGGTGGATAAAGTTGCTCCCCCCTATTATAAAAATACATCCACCTTTCAGGGAAATTATTTTCTCTGTGCAGAGAAGGACAAGGACTGAAGTAGAGTTTGGAGCAAAACTATAGACATGAAAGCTCTATCTGTATAATCCAAAAGTCTTGGTGACAAGATAACTTGTGCTGTCACATATTTACCTGTGTATCTTGCACTGTTCCTTATGGTCCTTTGCTCCATCGTTCTCCTGTATAGTTCACAGTAGCATCCCAAAACTTTGATTCAACCTTTTGCATAGTAGTTCTTTTTCATCAGAGTAACCTAAAAACAAAGCTGAAGTGGAGTGCACAGTAACAAAGTTACTGTTGAGTGCCTCCATAATTACAAGTAAAGCAGGTATTAAAGACACTCAGAGGTTTTAGTCACAAAGTATTTGCTAGGAAAAACAATAACAATAGACCAATGAAGAACTGACTCAGCATATGAAAGTCATAACTAGGACTTGACTGAAAATCTTTCAAGTGATAATGTCAACACATGTGAAAGAAATACATCTAGGCTCTTAACCGTGGATCAGTTATTGAAATGCCTAATGTAGTGTGTGGAATGTTCATGCATCCACCCTGATTCTTACTCTATCCCCATGCTAGCTCTCCAACCACTCTAGAAATGGATTTAGAATGATAGCTGTGCTTTGAAAAACAATAGAACACGAGGAGGAAAAAAGAATAGGTTCATAGCATAGTCCTGCTGATGAAACTAAGAAATTTTGGTGCTGAGAGTTGCTAGAACAGGACACTCTCAAGTTCTCAAAAGAAGAGTGAGTGATATGCGTAATAGAGCAATGGTGGCTATAGTTTCAACCTATCTTGGGGGTAGGAGATGAAATAAACACATATAAACACAGCCAAAGTCTGCTGGAGTTAACTTTACGAAGATAATGGATTGAACACCTACTTGGCAGGTGACAATTGTTTTATCGTGTGACTTTATGCAGGATGATGAAAATGGGGCTGAGGAAGAGGAAGATGATGAAGATGCAAATCCTGAGGATGTAGATGATGAAGATGAAGAAGATGAAGGTAAGAGCAAGTCATCCACATAGTTCATAAACTTTTGGTAAGTGAATTCCACGGGCAGTTGGTTAGCATTGATTTACTCTTTATTCTAATTCCAAGATGATGAGAATGAGCGGGAACCGGATACACATGCAGTAAAACGATCTGCAGAAAAGAAGCAGGAGGAGGTGAGTAGGAACTCTGTTTAATGTGTTCAGGAATGCCTTAATGGGAATGTACAGGGAAAGTCAGCAACAAAATTGATATTAAGATAGCATCTAAGTACCCAGGGGCTGATTCAACACTACAGCAATTTATTTATCAAATTTAGACACTGCCCATCTCACTATGTAAGTGACTCTGGGCAGTTTACAGTTTCCTTTGTATAAAGGCAACAAATAGGATGATTGAATATATAAGTATGTTGAGAAGTTAGTCTTCATCTTTAGATAGATTTGGACTAAGTGAGTACATTCAGAATTTCTAGGGATCACAGCAAGGGTTGCATCTGAAACTGTGGGCCTGTGCATCAACTGATAGCTAACAGGAAGTTGCCCACCATTTTCATAACAAATTCTTACACAGTTATGTACCCGTTCTTAGGACTCTGTGGAAATCTTAATTCCTGAAGCCCTATGTACAAGTATGGTAGGATATAGAATGGAGTTAGACAATTTCTAACATGAGGCAAGATTTTGGTGGCAGGTCCCTCCATGGAGGTTGGTGGTAGTGAGCCTTGATCTGTCCTTCAGAGTCATTCCCCAGTCTTGCTTCTCTCACAGACTTGCTGTATGGTAGTAAGTAAACAAAAAGTAACACAAGTGGATCAAACTGACTGCACTCTTGGGTGTCAAGATGAAACTGATAATAATACTGCAGGATTTCTTCTTCATCATCATCATAATCATTATTATTGTTGTTATTTTAAAAAGTTAAAATATAGTGAAATATCAATCTCTTTCAAGATTGTGGCTGTTTTTCAAACATTATTGGTCCTCAGATCATAGTTTAAAATTGTAGGTGGCATCTGGAACCCAAAAGAGTTATTAATGTCAGGCAAGAAATTTAACATTATAGGCACAGATAAAGAAGATATATATCTATATGTGTCTTGTGGATCCACAGCAGTGGTTATTTTACAGAAACTTCTAGGATTCAGAGTGGGCCCACTTTCCAAATTGCTGACTGGCCCAAAATTCTTTGACTCTCCACTCACCAATCAACTGAGTTAGAAGCACCTGGCATTATCACCAAAGTGTTTCTCACCAAATACATCCATCTTTTTTCTGTTTGAAGGATGAAGTTGACCCGAAAAGAAAGAAGACAGAAAATGGCTCTTCAGCTTGATCCTCTTGGCTCCATCTGCATCCTCTTCTCCGCTGTCCAACTATCCGCACACCTTCGTTCCTCTGTCTGTGCAGGCAGCCTCTGTAGTGCTGTGGCTGCAAATGAGGAAGAAGAGGAGTTCAATGTGCTTTCTGTCAAGAGGAAGCTGAAGGAAGCTCTTCTCCAGCTCCCAAGATCTGTTTCCATATTACAGTGCTCTCTACAGTTTCATTACCTTTCACCCTCCATTCAGATAGCTCCAGTCTTTAGAAACATTGCTTCCTCCGATCTCTTCCCAGAACACCCTCACAATTGCTGCCTGAGATCCTCACGCCTCCTCGGCTTTCAACACCTCCTTGCAAACTCCTCCCTGCTTCTGTCCAGCACTTCACCCCCTCCCCGTTCCTCTTGGCCCCTTCCACAACCTTGTGGAGTTTCTATGGTGCTGAAAGGGTTAAATCACATTTGGCACACAGGAAGTCCAGGGCCAGGGAAACTTGCCATGATGTGTTCCTGTGCTGTGCCTGTTCCCTTTCCATTGCAGGAAAAAGGCAAAATGTAGTGGTGGTGATGATGGTGGTGATGATGATAATACAGTGAAATGTGTGTTACTTTAAAAAAAAAAATTACAGTTTTTAATTAATACATTTTGTACAAATTTAAATGACAGGCAGCAAGCTGAATCTGGTGAACTTTTTTCTTCCTGGAGGCAAAGCTTGTTTTTAATGTGTAAAGTAATATGTGATTCAGTGTGGTTTTTTTTCCCATTTTGGGTGTTTGTTATTTTTTAATTAGGGGACCAAAGTTTGATTTCTCCCTTGTTCCTGTCAGGTTCTTTGGTTGTTTTTCTTTGTAAATTAAAGCAGATCCATCTGCAGTATTTTCTATGGCACAGACATTATGAGGATGAGATATATAAATATATATATTGTTTAGCACTGTAAATAAAAAACCTTTCAAAAAGATTTCGAATATTTTTTGCTTTTTTGTGAGGCACACACATCTGCATTCAGTTCAAGTCAGATCTAGTACACAATAATTTATTTTTCTTAAACTAACTAACTTTGCTAACTTAAAAATACATTCTATTCCTAGTTGGCATTTAATCATCTCCTGTTTGTAGTTAACATTTTAAAAAGTTAGGGATAAAAGTGAAGTCATAGTTTGATGATAGATTAAGATGGAAACACCCTTTAATTATTCCCATATGTGGGGGGGGGAGTCAGTTGTGGGGCTGAAAAATCATGGTACAGGTAACAAAAGATGCTTATTCTGTCAGATCAAAGGCACATTAATTCCTCCATGCTAATGCCTTGATGACTGATCTAGAACTTCTGAAAACCCTACAAGCAGCAGACACATAAAAGGATCTCCTAAGTTCCATTGCCCAGCAAGTTGTACTGCGATTATAGCATATAAATCTGAAAGCTAGTAGTCACTGATAACCTTCCTTATGCATTTATTCCCTTTTATACTTCTCCAGCTTGGTTGTTATCCCTGATTTTTAGTAACAAAATTGAGTTTGTGTATTGTGCAAAGAAAAACCTTAGAAGTTTAGAATTCTGGAGAAGAGAAAGTGCATAAATCTTATGATAATTCTACAGGAGCCAAAAGGTGTAAGAAAAGAGTTACACATAGTAACAGTAACGAATAAAAACATGGTTTCAAAATCTTTCGATAAGAACTATACTGGGTCTTCCTTTTGAAGTTTTTGTAATGACTTTGTTATTTTGTAAATGAGTCTTTCGGTGATCAACAATGATCTGTTATTGTAACTTAAGATATGTGATACGCTAGTAATAAAAGTAAGAAGATTTCAACCTACAGATAGTCCTCAACTTAATGACCACAACTGAGGCCCAATATTTCTGTGGCTAAGGGAGGTAATTAAGTAAATTGTGCTCCATTTTGCAACCTGTGTCCCACAGTTGTTTAGCAAATTGGCACAGTTGTTAAGTGAATCATTTGTTAAGTGAATCTGGCTTCCCCCATTGACTGCTCAACAGAAGCTGGCTAGGAAGGTTGCAAATGGTGATCACGTGATCCTGGAACAATGCAAGTGTCGAAAATACATGCCGGTTGGCAAGCGCCTGAATTTTGATCACGTGACCATGGGGATGCTGCAATGGTCGTAAATCACTTTTTCCCAGTGCAACTGTAAATTCAAATGGTCACTAAATGAATGGTTTTAAGTTGAAGGCTACTCTGTATATGCTGCCTGTTGGCAAGCTGCCCAAGCTCCTGCAGGGATGGGGAAATTAACTACTTCATTAGATTGCAGTTGTACGCAAGATTCCTTGAGTTCTAGTGAGCAGTTGGATTGACCAGCGGGAAAGTTTCTGCGGCATTGTTCCGTCCACATGTTGAATTACCAGAGATTCAACCCATGCAGTCACAAGCATTTACAAGTTTGGCTGGAATCATAGGATCATAATGGCGGAGAGGGAAACGGAACAAGTTGTACTGAACACAGATTGTGCAGCAGATGCCCCACAGAATCTACACATTTCCTGGTTAGAACAAAGAATCACAGACTGATCCTCTAAAGAAGAGTTGGGCCACAAATGTGGGAAGGTATAAAAGGCAAGGAATAACTTTTGATGACAGGAATATTTGGGAGGATTGGCTATGGATAGGTAAAAGGGAATTCCTTGAAGTTGGCATTAGAGTCATTGTACATGGACTGTATTGTAAATTATATGGAAGCCTCACATTCTTGCTAAGGGGCATGCTAAGATTTACAGGGGCCTGAAAACCCAGCTGGGTGGAAGCTACCAGCAGATCTGAAAAAAAGCTAAGCAGGCTCAGATAATTCTTTCCCTGAAATAAAATGCATGAAACTTGCTTTCTCAATTGCTTACAACATTACATTTTCAAATGCTACAACAATCATATCACAATGCAATACAGCTTCCAAATGACAAATAAAAATAGACATGTAGAAGAGTGTAAAGATGTCTAGGGGAATAAAAAGGATTGCCTGGCCCTTAAATGGTCCTCTTGTGAGTCTAGAGAAAGTCTTTGGAGACGTTGTTGCTACAAACTGGATTAGAGGTGCCATCACTGAAATCAGGAGGCCTGAGAAGAAAGACTATTCCTCTCCTAAAAGGACTAGTTGTGAACAATGAGACAGCCATTTTGGTGGCCATTTTGGAGCAAAGCTCTCACAGAGTCAGCCAGGTTCATCTGGTGCTCCAGAGAACATTCCTGTTTTTCTGCATGCATGAAGTTTCTAATATTCAAACACGACAGCTTTCCCTTAATTCTGAATTCACAGAGTTCCCCAAAGGTTGCCTTTCTCAAGCAGATCAGTATTGTAAACTGTAATTTCTACAGTCCTCTAAATCAGTTTTAGCTACTTTAAAATGGATGGACTTCAATGCCCAGAATTCCCCAGCCAGCATTCTGGGAGTTGATGTCCACACATCTTAAAAGTTGTCAAAGTTGGGAAACACGATTCTAAATGATCTTTCTTTAGTGATTATAAACAGTTTGAGGAAATTGCGTAGTCTGATTTGAGACACCCTATATCACAGTGCAACTTGCCCATTAGAGCAGAATGCTTATCTGATTAGCAAATGAAACTTTGCAAGACTTGTGAATCAGCTCTGAATTTACAAAGTGCATTCTAATTATTATTCAATCCAATGTGAAAGAGAATGTCCTGATCTAGGCCCTCATATATGATACTGAATTTTTGACCCTGATTCAAAAATGGCTTTGCTATAATTGATCTATTGAAAGCTTTGGATATACCTTACAAGTATATACATGAATTTGGTTCCCTTTGTTCCCTCTGGTGGCCACATTTAGCATTGCTTGGAACAGAAGCCAAGGGCAATTTTTGCAAATTGCATGAATAAACTGGATTTAATTCGACTAAATGCCTGTCTCAAGAACAATCAATCAGACAACTTTTCACAAGGCATTTTGTACTTAACCAGTGACACAATCATATATGTGTAGTACATCAATTATAACTGCATTCATGTTTTTATATAAAAGTTATTTTTATATTGCAGTGGCTAGAAAAGCCACAAATCATTTATGAATTGATTCAGTTTATATACTGTATTACTAAAACTGTTGTTGTCACGACCTTTAACTGGTGAAATGGTGCCTCATAATGCAATAATTTTTGAACCAAAGTACCTCAAATGGACTAACTTACAGAATGAGTCCAAAATCAGGGACCTATAACTCCCAAGGGAATGAAATTTGAGAAAGTTGTAGCTGTGCTACAACTTGTGAGCTTCATTTTCAAATGACAGTTTCCCAGCCAGTCTTGCAATCCCTCACTCCTTCCCACCCTCAGCAGCAGCCACATAATTGCCTGCAGGGAAGGGAAGGAAGAAGGAAGGAAAGAAGGGAGGGAGGGAGAGGGAGATTTCCGATGCTCCCTGCTAGATTCCCACAAGGAAACCCAGTGGGGAAGCCAGTCCAAAATCACTCCTGTTCCCACTGCTTTTTTGCCCACCCTTGATCATTCTGTTTCTCTGTTGAGGTAAGGAAGTCTCTCTGAAACAATGACCCAGTGCATGCCTAGTATATTAAAAAAAAATGGTCTGCAATATTCCTATAGTCACGAACAAGACAAGGAGGGTCCCCTCTCTTTCTATTTTCTCTCTCTCTTGTCTTTAAAATACTAGATTACCTGTTTCCTTCTTTTCTTTGGTGATACCCTGGAACTATAATGTTGCATAGAGGTCTGAAATATAAGCCCTCCATTTGAGCAGGAATGAATTTTCTTCCTAAAAAAATCAAAACCAGAAACTTACAACAAACTGAAAATGGAAGCAATAGTAGAGCATTGTGATAAAGAAGGTAAAATGATATTTTGAGAATAATCTTAATAGAGGCATAGAAGTAAAAATAGTTTGGGGTGCAAGGTAAGTTTTTATAAGGGAGTATTTTATATAATGTAACAGTGACTGTAAATAGAAAAGGCAAGAGTGATGTTATTACTTGTTAAATGGAGGACAACTATTACCCTCCAAATTAAGCTTCTATAGAGGCAATTATCTAGGTTACCAGTGAGAGAGATGGAAATAAAAATGAATTAGGTATGTCCTGTTTTTTAAAACATAAAGGACATAGGTAAAGCAGCATGTGAGAAAACCGTACCTCTGAGCATGTACTATTCTCCTCTCCTTACTTGAGGGAAACCAGTAATCAAATACAGCTGCTCTTGCTGCTGTGCAACTGAGGTGTTAATTAATAGAAATTGGTGGAATCTGCAAATTAAGCAAACATTTTTTTAGGATATGATTTTTTTATTGTGAGCAAAAGAGAACATGATACAATGGGGTTGATAATTGAATCAAATTTTGGGAAGAGAAGGTTAATCTGGGTCTACTTCCACTGTTTTCCACTGACTTCACTTTGCTATTTAGATCTTCAGAGGAGAAAAATGCCAATATAATGCACTGATGGACTGCGTCCTACCAAGGCAAAGCAAATTCTTTTTGAGCCTTCCCTGCTCTGGCTGAGAATGATAGGCACTGTAGTCCAGTGCATCTTCAAACATTTTATTTATTTATTTTGGAAAATTTATATAGCCGCCGACTCACTCACAGCATTGGTTGAAGCTTATTGACATCCTTCCTAGGTAGACCAGATATGGCTAGATGAGATAATTCTACTTTATTGTAAGACTATATTATTAGAATCTTGCAAGCCTCAAAGTACAAATCTCCCACTGTCTCCTTTACAGTCTGGGAAGTTTGGGGGGGGGGGCTGTCCTTAGTCTGAGAAGCTAGGGAGAGTTCTGTCCATTATGCAGCTGCAGGCTATCCCTCTCTTATCTGACTGTTTCCTAGGCAGCATTTCTTCACCCAATCTCTCAAAGTCTTTCTCACGTATCATTACACTTATTCTGACCATTTTTTTTTAAAGTAGCTCTTAATTTTAACCTTCCTCTACATAAGAGAGAGAAAAATACAAATGACAAATTGAAAATAAAAAAGTTATTGTTAGTGTTTGGGAAACTGTCCTTCTGGTCAATATAAGGAAAAGTAACTACTTCAGTGTGATGCTATAACTCCGGAGTATGAAGGCTTTGGAGTGGTGGGAGGCCTTTGCTTTCAAACAAAAAGAGAGATTCTACTCTCGTCCTCTTATGTAATCAGTTCTTGCACCTGGCTGCCAACAATTGATTCTCCTGTTTGTAACCAGAACAGGATGAAGGCAGTCATGGGAACCTAGCAGGAGATCAGAGGTTATATCTCACCATACTTCAAACATGTCTTCTTTCTACCATGCCCCATGACTGTCACCATTATGTTAGTAGTCCAGAGTGAGACAGGATCAGCTGTCTTTAGTTAGTTGTATTGGTATTAAGATCATTGCCACTTACTCTGACACCGTCCAAAGTGGATAAAATCTGTTAGGCTATACATTGGAGGGGAATCAGATGCCCTGGCTATGATTGAAAATAGAAGGCAAGACAAGGAAATCAGCAAGCAGGATTATAAATATCACGACAACTCCAAGATAGGTATAGTGCTAGAGATCACTATATTTGCTCCGAATTTGTAATTGGATGTCCCTGAATTATAGGGCTTTGTAAACAAGATAAAATGACAAGATCTCTGTAACCTTTTTCTAAAACATATGTTACTCGCATTGTGTTACAGGTTAGTCTTTTAAAAATAATTAAATCTTTAGTTGCAAGAGGTCTTCTTCAGTTGTTTGCAACTATTAACCTTCAGAAAGGCTCCAACCCTTTTCAGACACTCCTAAATCTTCCTTCCAAGTTCCTTCCAAATTTGGGGCAGGCTATCCTCCTTCAATAAAGGAGCTGAAACACTTTGAAGAGTTTGGATAAACTTCCTTTAAAATACTTTTTGATCAGCATTAAATCTTTTAGTTAAAAAGATTATATATATTTTTTTATTATTTTCACCATACAACTCCATTGCTTATTTTTTAGGGTACTTGAACTTTTTTATTTCCCATTTGCTTTATGCATTTCATTGTGACCATCATATATTTTATGATAATAAGTCTGCATATGCCATGAGTATAAATCCAGTGAATCCATAAAAGAGGTAATTTGTTTGGCTTCTTTAATAAATAGCTCTGCACTAAGTCCACGTTTGAATCTAGTTTATCCTTACAGATATATATTTTAAAAAATCCTCAATGGTGTATTGCTAAAAAGAACATAACCTTATACTATTCATTTGTAGTCCATCGTGATACACAGTGAAAGGCAACGGCAGGCAGAGATTGGGTGTCTATTCTTCAGGAATGTCTGTTAAATAGATGAGAATAACACTGCAGGGATTCACATAATTTCTGCTGTTGCCATTATGCAAATGCTATAAATTGACATAAATTACCTAATTTGCATCATTTGGGTAATGATATCATTAGCGAACGAGGTTAAATCACTGAAACAAAGCCTGGTAAATGGAGATTTCATTATATTGTATAAGGTTTTACCATATAATGAAATCATGTCTTTTTAAGATAGTTGCCTAAATACTGTAGCTGCTGCAATGATCGGCAAAGGCTTCTTCTAGAATCCAGAGACCACAAGCACTTCCAGATGAGTCTTCTATTGTGGAATTTCTTGGTCCCAAATCACAGAATTTTAGAGGGCTCAAAGGATGTCTTCTTTCATTTATAAACTTTCCACAGTTTCCCATTTTTTGAAGACAATGTCAAAGAGGGAAAGACTGGCGAGCAGACCAATACAGCTCTTGTTCTTTTCTGCCTAGCAAAATTGTTTTGCCTGCCAGTGACTTTCATGCACTGATTGATTGCATCAGTTTATTTCAGTTGTTTCAGTTAATTCTGTGAGAAACAAAGGAGCTTAAAAACAAAAGATTTCAATTGCTTAACAATTAAGGGATTAGTCAAGCTGAAACTGCAGGTAGGCACCAAATCCCAGGAGGCTTGGCTATCCATGAACAATTGATCCTTAAAGAGGAACAGTAAATGGGGAAAAAAGGGTGGGGAGAAATTTGAATCAATGTAACCAATCAAAGGTAGATACAATGTATCCTTATTAGGCACCTCCGACAGATTGTAAACCCGGAGGACCTATCAAATGGGACCGAAGGGGAGGGAACGGGGCGTCGTGATAGAACTGTATATAATGTCATGAACTTAAATGTTTGGTGTGGTCTCGGGTCTAGAACTTCCTGTTGGAGTCTCTCACCAGGATCCACCGCGCTTTGCAAACGCTTTTCTATTTTCTGCAGAATAAAACTCTTTTCTTACCAATCCAATATTGTTGGTGTTTTAATTCCGTTTCCAACAATTCTCCCCCCCTCCCCATCAAATGGATTCAGGTTACTAATCAATTTGCAAATTTGCGTAACCACACAGATTTTAACACAGTGGTGAGCCAAAAAGGGAACAGGAGCCCAAATGCCTCTGGATGTCTTTTAACTGAAGGCACTCCATTATTTATGAGGGGTGGGTGCACCATCACCTACTCATACGTTGAGGGTCTCTTTAGTACTGACAGAATTTATCCCAAATGAAAGGGATGTTACAACAATGGCTTCAACTATTATTGCTGAATTGGGATTAAACCTTGATTATTGCACCGTTGTTATTACCTTTCTCATTTGACTTACAAATATTTTATGAAAAGAAGAGCAACTAAAACTTCACAGATATATTATGCTATAGAGGAAGATTTCATGAATTGCCACCTTGTTGTATACAAACGTTTATGTCTACCTTCCCCAAATGCTCTCTCCTGGTTGTCTAGATTAGGGATGTGAGACTCATCAAGCCCATTAATCATTTTCTCTTCCTTTTGATCCACATGGAGAGAAATGATACAGGTAGTTCTTGCCATATGATCACAACTGAGCTCAAAATTTCTGTTGCTAAGCGAGACAGTTGTTAAGTGAGTTTTGCCCCACTCTACGACCTTTCTTGCCACAGTTGTTAAGTGAATCACTGCAGTTGTTAAGTTAGTAACATGGTTGTTAAGTGAATCTGGCTTCCCCATTGACTTTGCTTGTCAGAAGGTCGCAAAAGGTGATCATGTGATACTGCAACAGTCATAAATATGAGTCAGTGGCCAAGCATCTGAATTTTGATCACCTGATCAAAATGGGGATGCTGCAATGGTCGTGTTAAAAACAGCCATAAGTCACTTTTTTCAATGCCGTTGTAAACTTCAAACGGTCACTAAATGAACTGTTGTAAGTCAAGGACTATCTGTACTGCCTGAAACAGCAACCCTATTCCCTGAACATCTTACAGCGGTAGAAATGGGTCTACTAAATTTCAGCTGCCAAAGCTGAAAGCGCCACTAGATGGCCACAAGTGAATGGCTGCTTCTGAATCAAAATGAGATTTTGTTTCTGGGATCAGGACAGACTGCTGGCAGGGAATGGGCAGCAGCTCAAAAGGACTGTGAAGAACGGATGCAGCCGTACATAAGTTGGGCATCTTCAAACTAAGTTTAAATTTAATTTTGTGAAGGTTGAGGCATAAATCCATATCTCCAGATAAGGGTTTGGGCATGGCAGGAGGTAACAAGAGGATAGCTACATTTGTGACGAATCAGGAAGAATCTAAATTGTCTGATGCTAAGCACAGAACTATGTAAATAAACTGGAGAGCTTAAACCCTTAATTTAAGAAGGCAAATGTTATTATCAAGTCATATAACTTGAGACTTGGGGGAGGATTTATGAATGTAATACAGCAACTGAAAGTTATAATTTGTTCAAAAGTAATAGAAGCAATAGAAAGGGAAGAAGATTTGAACTGCATGTTAAAAATACTTATATTAACACAATAAATCCAAGAAATGAACTCGATACATCTCTTTGCAAAAATAAAATAAAATAAAAATCTGTTCACGGAAGTCCTTTGGGGAAATTCCTGACCTGTCTTGTGGACATCCTTTTCCTTTAATCTTGAGTAAAAAGTCTGAGCATCCTGAGAGAGGATTCCTCCTTCAGTGAGATGAAAACAGGGTCTGTGAAACTGACAATTCTCTTTTGTGGATTCTTACATTGTAATAGCAAAGGGATGTGCACATCGCAATGATATTATGACTTATATTGTTAGGAGTGTACAATCCAAGAAGGATCCCTCATGAATGGCAGGTGATGGTTGAAAATCAGACTATCATCCACTGGAAATGGAAAGGACATGTCACCCCAGTGTTCCGCCAAGAAAATCATATGGACATTCATAATGAAGACAACATTATCACGCTACTGGAAGATGAGCTCTGTATCTCTTGAGCTGCAGAGGAAAAGCAGAGGGCAAGTATAAGTAGCAGTGGTGTTTATGATATGTCTGGATTAAATCCCAGAGGACCTCCCACTACCATTGCTCCCAGAAGTAAAAAAGAAAGTTGGATGCTGCAATGATTTTTAGGCTGTTGGCATGTGGAATGTCAGATCTATTAAGCAAGGCAAACTTGACGTCGTCAGAGCTGAAATGTCAAGAGTGAACATTAACATTTTGGGGATCAGTGAACTGAAATTCACTGGTATGGTCATTTCACAGCCCAGAACATCTATGGAAAAGAAATCCTAAGAAGAGATGGAGTATTAATTAAAGGGCATAAAAGTCAGTACTCCGATATATCCCCCCAACTTGACAGAATGATATGATTTTGGATACAATATTATAGTGCTCCAATATTATTTTACTATCAGAGAGGTAGAGGAAGTGGAACTGAAAGAGTTCTGTAGCAGCTGGTAGAACTTTTCCATCCTAAATTAGAGGAAACATGAATGCTAAAGCAATAAGAAAATAGCATTTTGAACAAAGGGGAATGAAGGAGAAATCTGGTGTAGAAAAGCAAGGCAGGTGATGGACTAATAAAGTTCTGCCAAGAAAATTCAATGTTCATAGCAAGTATCTAACCATTTAAAAGAATACTGAATACCTGTGGATGAATGATGGAGCATACTGAAATAAAATGGACGATATATCCTGAGAACAAAGATGGGGAAGCTCTGTTGAGTCCACAAAAACAAGACCTGATGCAGACTCTCTCGTGCAAAATTATAACTTAAACTGAGGAAAAAAGAATAATCAGACCAACTAAATTTGATCTTAACAATTTGATCTTAACAATGTGATTATGTAGTGAAGGTAAAGAATAGATCTAATGGGCTAGATCCTGAAGAAATGAGGACTGAAATTGAAGACATAATTAAAGATGAAGCAAACAAAAATATCCTGAAAGGGAAAAACCAAAATAAACATGGTGGTTGTTTGCAAATACTTTAAAAACTGCAGATGAAAGAGAGAAAGGAAAAGGCAACAAGAGACCGAGGAAAGTTTGTCCAACTAAATGCTGAGTTTCAGAACAAGCAAGATGACACAAGGAGTTACAGCTAGTCCTCAATTTACAACAATTTATTTAGTGACTGTTCGAAGTTACAATGGCACTGGAAAAATAACCATTTTTCACACTTAAGGCCATTCCGGCATCTCCATGATCACATGATGAAAATTTGCATGTTTGGCAACCGACTCATATTTATGACGGTTGCAGCGTCCTGGGGTCATGTGATCACCTTCTGTGACCTTCTCACAAGCAAAGTCAATGGGGAATCCAGATTCACTTTACAACTGTGTTACTAACTTAAGAACTGCAGTGATTCACTGAACAACTCTAGCAAGGTAGGTCATGAAATGGAGCAAAGGTCACTTAACAACTGTCTCGCTTAGCAACAAAAATTTTGGACTCAATTCTGGTCATAAGTCTAGGACTACCTGCATATCTAAAGAAAAAATATATAAAGAAATTGAGAACAAGAAATTTGAAGGATGAGAGTTTTATTTAAGTAAATTACAGATATTGTAGGAAAATACTGTCCAAACAAGGGCATGATAAAATATGCAGAAGACAAAGATATACAGGAGAAAGAAAATGTAAAAAAGAGATTGAATGAATATACAGAACAGTGGTCCAAAAAAAGAATGCCAACTGATGATACATATGAAGATTGAACTAGGCTACCCAACCTGAATTAAAACTGCCCCTTAAAAAATTCAGCAACTAGCAAGGCTGCAGGAATTGCGGAAATACTAGCAGTTAAAGTGCTATATGAGTGCGATTTGTAAGTAAATACAAGAAACGCAGCATTGGCCAACAAACATGAATAGATCAATTTATATTCTGATACCCAAAAAGAGATTGCTACGGAATGCTGACAGGCTATGAAATAATTGAACTTCCCTCACATTTGAGTAAGACAATACTCAACATCAATACTCACTTAAGTCGCCTTGAAGCAAAATGGGCAGCAAAAAAAATCAAATAAATAAACAAATAAATATTTTGCAATCCAGACTTCATCAAAATATGGAACAAAAATAGCCAGATGTAATTGGGATGCCAGGGAAATGGTTGAGAGGAAGAAAGAAATGTTCAGTACTGGACAATGTAAACCCAGATTACTCACTGCGGCCACTAATAATGAAGCTAATACTAAAATATTTTGGATACATAATGTGTAATGGTAAATGGAAATGACCTTAGGAGACAGAAGGAAGAACCTCAGACTAGACAACCATCATGCAAAAGGTCTCTCAGCCCACAGAAGGAAAAAGGTCGTTGGAAGTGTTTCAGAAAGTTAAAGTAAGAGGGGAGAAGTGTGTTCATATTTGCAAGATTCTGTTATGGTATCCTTACAGTAAAGGTAGCGTTACTCATGGTTTATGCTTCTTGCCTGGATTATCTTGAAAGGCTGATATAATGTGCAGGCAAAAATCACTGGAGAATACCCCTATGCTTGGAAGAATTAAAGCAATTTAAAAAAGAGGAGACAAGATAGCTAGATCAGAGTTGCCTTGAACCGTGAGATTGGCGGTATATGCATTTAATAAATAAACAAAGAATTCTTAATGACATGAGTTTATAAGAACTTAAAGATGCAGTTGCAGAAAATTCTGGCGAAATGATATCCATTAAGTTAGGAAGTCAGAAGCTAAACAGAAACTGAAGAAACTAGTTGAGCTGAATCTCTGTCCATTACTTTTGAGAAATCTTGGACAAAGTGCAACATGCTAGATAATTGGAAGAATGGTCTTATTTTTCAAAAGTGGGGGGAAAGAGGATCCCGTGAACTAGATTGCAACCAGATTGATATCATACCAGAGGATATTCTATATCAGAGCATAGAACAAACTATCTGTACGAAACTTACAATAATAGTGATTAATGTAAGTAAGCATGGACTTTTCATAGCCTTATGAGACTAATCTTATTTTATCTTTTGATGTTCTTCTATAGATTGTAGGAATGGTGTGGACATTACACAGCATTCTTGTCTTTAACATCTGACTTTAACAAAACATTTTGTTTAGCAAGCTAATTAAAGTTAGAGTTGATGGCATAGCTGTACTCTTAAGAGAGCTGACCAATAGTTCCCATCAAACTTCAGTGAAGTATGAAGGAATTGATCCTCTGACTGATAATTTTCCACATGAAGAAATGGCGAGAGTGCTTATCAGGATGATCAGAAGAATGGAGAGACTAACACCTTGAAACAATAATTGCAGGACATGATAGCAATTAGAGACTATATTATCCCAGAATATAGAAAGTGAAATAATGGTCTTCTAGAAAAAATAGATTCTGGCTGAACAATAAGGAAACATTTCTAACCGTAGGAGCAGTCTGACAATAAAATCAGTTTTCATGAGCTGCAGCAATTTCACTTGATGTGTTCTGGCAAAGACCGAAGATTAATCTGGATTCTTTTACTCAGCAGGAGGTTGGATTCAATGGCCTTAAAGGACCCATTTCAATTTTATGATTGGAAGTCATCTAGATGTGTTGAACTCTTGTCTAGCTGGGGATTTGAGAGTTGAATTCCAGCAAATTTGGAAGTCACCACCTTGAGGAGAGTTGGCTTATGCCATAAATCATTTCTTATATTCTGGTTTTTATTGCTATCTGTCTGGAAATAATTTGGGAACATGTAATTTCCTGGAGAGCCAATTTGGCACAGGGGTTTAAAGCATTGGGTTAGAAACCAGGACACCATTAATCCTAGTCTCACCTTAGACACGAAACCAGCTGAGTGACTTTGGGACAGTTCCTATCTCTCAGCCAATGAAGGGAAGCAGGCAAGGACAAACCACTTCTGAAAAGTTTTGCCAAGAAAATTCAGGGACTTGTCCAGGCAGTGCCCAGGAATCAAAACCTGAGCTGAAGATATGCATGCATGCATGCACATCAATCAATCAATCAATCCAGGATATAAGATCTTTTGTTTTCCTTCCAAGCACATTTTTACAGCAACTCTTCACTCTGACAATATTTAACTTTCAGACATGATAGCAATGCAAATGATTACTTCATTGTTTAAGGAAGATTTCTCTATATCTGACAATCTGAACTTCTACTGAGAGAAACACTGTATACAGTAGTGCGTTTGTGGGTGTGGTAACTATCAAGTTAAGGACATATATGTGATTAATCAACCTTCTAATGTCAAATTATATGTTACACCCACTTACAATTTCATTTTTCTTGGGCGGGTTTATTTGGTCTGCTTTATTATAAAAAGAAATGGTCAAACCTGCACTCCAAAGAAAAAAGACTACAATGCCTGAACTCTGTTTTCTGTTCCTGCTCTGCTACTAAATTCATTTTTTATTATAATGGGATAGAATTTATAAGTAGACTTTCCTGAGAAAGAGAGAAACTAGCCCATGGACATCCTAACCACTACATTAAAGTGATTCTCTTGGGATAGTGTTAAATGTTAAAGATGTTACTGTAGTGTTAAAGAATATGCCAAGACTTTGGTCAGCTTTTTCCAACAACTTTGCTTATCATCATCCCCATTCCCTCTTCCTTCTGTAGGAGATGACCAGGGCAAGGTCAGATGCATCATTAGTTTGGTGTCTCTATGTCCCCGTAAGAAACCTAAGTCCACCCCCTCCCCTTGAAGTCTGCTGGTGCCAATTCACCTTGACCATTACTAGATCAGATTCTTGTAGGGAGAATAATCTGAAATAAACTTGTAGTACTTTTGGTTCCCGATTCATTGCACCTGACAACTTCTCACTATTAGACCTTTTTTTCCTACTGCCCAGAGTTATCATATCTGACTTGTAAAATCCAGACAACCACTAGATAGGAGTTCAGAGTTTTCTGTTTCTCTTTTCTGGCACGGAAATTACTTGAAATGGAAAGAAAAACACACCAAGTGAATGATCGCCTCAGAGAGTGTCACCAAGATTGATGTTATTTCTGGGACCCCGAGCTGCATTTTCCGGAAGACTGACTGCTGGCATGAAGTGGGATGCTTTCTCCCAAAGGATGGAAAGGAATGGTGGCCTTCCTCTCAGACTCATTTTATCCCCACTATATTTCAACACTGTTTTTCATTCATTTGTCTTAATATGTAGAACAATTAGTGTCAGACCTGCCCCCGTCAGATCCCTTAGGAAAGGGTTCCATTTGGTTGAAGTGATAGGTTCTTTTACTAAAGGTTGCTGGTTGCAGTAAAGTCAGTCTAGAACTAAGATTCCCGCGTGAAAGGTTACAATTCCCCCCCCCCCTCATCCCAGCCTTCCCCCCCTTGACCAGTTTGTCTTCAGCCAATGGAAAGCTGCTGTTTTGAGAATCGCTGAGATGTTTGGGGCAATTCACATTCCACTCTCAGGATGCATAGCCTTGAAGACTGGCACAAACTGGTTTCATGCCTCTCTGGTCTTCATCAAGCTGTCATTCACCCCTCCTTATTTCCCATCGCATCCCCATACAGGTTTATTGTCCATTTGTCCCCCATTCCCCCTCCCCCCTAACTTTTGATAGCAGGATGCTGGCAAGGCACCAAGCTGAAGATGGCAGAATTGACAATTAGTTTGGAGGTCTGCATATGTCTGTAGATAGGTAAGGCTTTAAATATAAGCCTTTCTCTGATTTTGAACCAATGGTTGCAATTTTTACACACATACATACTGATCCTGCTATGCTACTCCAACTTGGGGCAAGTGATCTTGGGCAAAGTGCAGAAAAGAAGAAACAAAATGCAAAATAAATTAAAAGGAAAGATAGCAAAATCTAGATTATACCAACACTTCACTTCTCACTTCACTTTATCTTTTTATTCTTTTAAGTGAACTTTGTTTCTACCATATTCATACACATCTTTATATACTGCTTTTTCTTCTTTAAAGTATTTAATCTATTACATCCTTTCCCTTTCTTAGTTTCAAAGACAACCAACATATCTAATCGTGGTGGCACAGTGTTAGAATGCAGTATTGCAGGCTAACTCTGCCTACTGCCAGCAGTTTGATACTGACTGGCTCAAGGTTGACTCAGCCTTCCATCCTTCCGAGGTCGGTAAAATGAGGATCCAGATTGTTGGGGGCAATATGCTGATTCTTTAAATCGCTTAGAGAGGGCTGTAAAGCACTGTGAAGCGGTATATAAGTCTAAGTCCTGTAAAGCACTGTGAAGCGGTATATAAGTCTAAGTGCTGTTGCTATTGTTATTTTCTTGCTTAATTTCATTCATTATTTATTGCTTTGCCCATAGTTTCTAATTAACATCTTTAATACAGCTAGTCTCCAACTTACAACAGTTTGTTTAGTGACTATTCGAAGTTACGACAACACTGAAAAAAGTGATTTATGATCATTTTTCACACTTACGTCTGTTGCAGCATCCCTATGGTCACATGGTCAAAATTCAGATGCTTGGCAACTGGCTTATATTTATGATAGTATCCCGGGGCCATGTGATCACTTTTTGTGATCTTCGGACGAGCAAAGTCAATGGGGAAGCCAGATTCACTTAACAACCATATTATTAACAACTACAATAATTCACTTAACAACAGTGGCAAGAAAGATTGTAAAATGGGGCAAAACTCACTTAACAAATGTCTCACTTAGCAACATAAATTTTGGGCTCAATTGTGGTTGTAAGTCGAGGACTATCTGTAATTGAAGACATGACCAGATGTACCCACAGATATTGATCTCTACTGCATGTTAACTTTTCATGGAGACTTCAACACTGGCCCCTCTTCTTCTAGAAATCTGGCCATTTACCCAAACCTTCTCCAGAGGTTTGGGTAACATTCCTGAGAAGACCTACAAATGCAAGGACAATCAGAGAAGAGAAAAGAGCGGTCCCATTGCACGAATGGATACCAAGTCACACAAATTATTCACAGAAAAATAAAAAAAATATTCATATAAAATAAACAATAGTCATAAGATAACCCAGGCAAACATCAAATTAAAAAGCTAGAATAAAATAAATCACCCAGAAAATGTTGCTTGGGAAGGCTTAAGAAAAGAACAAAATATTTAATGGAAACCAACAAGATTTATTTAAAATTCTAATTGCGAATGGATTAAAAATATAGTAAGTAAAATATTCCGGATGAAGTTTCCTCATGAGTGGGTCATTTCATGTTTGAGATGCAACACTTGGTCAATTGTTCTTACCAGCTTCTCTTCACTTCACAAGTCTGGGGCACATGAAGGAAAGCCTCTGGCAATTACTGGAAGAATCAAGATTTTTATTCATAAAAAGTGCTGATTCTTCAGATATAGAGATCTGAATACTTTATTTATAAATGTAATTCATGTAAAGCTGGGAAACCTGGGAGCCTCCAAATGTTACTTTACCCCCTAAGTCTATTAGTTCCCTGGTTACAGACTACAAAGGATAGTAGTAACATTTTTAATGGGTTTAGAAATGGTCAAGACCCAATGGGGTTATTAAATGGCACATTCCCATTGCTGAGTAGCAACTCTCTTCTGAACCTCCTAAGGCAACGTGCAATGTCAGAAGCTGGTCTCTGAGAACTCTGGAAGCGTCACTCAGCCGAAGCATGTTATTGTTAAAGCAGAACTCGGAGAAAACTTTCTATTAAGGTATACAGCAAACACATCCTATGAGGATGGAAAATTGCTGAACAATGTTTTGGCACGTAAAGTCAGTGGAAAATAAGTTACAATTTACCTCTTTCACATATTCAAAACAAACACTACGAATTCCAAATTACTCATGAATAATGGTAGCACTTTTACAAATGCCTAAAACAGACTTACCTATCATCTGAAAGAATCATTTGTATAAAAAAACAGCTGTTTGTTTTTTGCAAATTCCAAAAACTGGGTTGTTGTTGTTTTCAGCTTAAACATCTTCCCTCTTGTTGAATTGACTGAAGAAATGCAAGAATTACAGATAGACAAATACCAGAAGAAAACAAGAACAACTACTGTTTATTCAAGGCTGTTGAAGTGATCATTAGAGTTCCAGACTTGGACCAGGGATTATGTAATGATAAGGTTTCCAAGTCAAGCTATACCTAGTGGCTTTATTGATATAACCATATTACTTCCATGGTAGCATTATGAAAATGGTTTACCATTCCTTTCATCAACAAGATACTTTTTTTTTTAGTTCACAGTCTACTTTATAACTACAGTATGGGATTTCTTGGTGATTCCCATTCAGGCACCATTTCTTCAATGGAATAGAACAACAGAGTTGGAAGGGACCTTGGAGGTCTTCTAGTCCAACTCCCTGCCCAGGCAGAAAACCTTATATCATTTCAGACAAATGGTTGTCCAATCTCTTCTTTAAAACTTCCAGTTTTGGAGCATTCATCGCTTCTGGAGGCAGGTTGTTCCACTGATTAATTGTTCTAACTGTCAGGAAATTTTTCCTTAGTTCTAGGTTGCTTCTCTCTTTGATTACTCTCCATCCATTGCTTCTTGTCCTGCCTTCAGGTGCTTTGAAGAATAGCTTGACTCCCTCTTCTTTGTGGCAACTCCTGAGATATTGGAACACTGCTATCATGTCAACCTTAGTCCTTATTTATCTCTGCATATCTTTATTAAGCTCAGTTAAGATTGGCCAGGTGCTGTCACTTAGCCAATTCAAAATCCTACTCAGGCCTGAAGTTGACTTTGACTTTGAAGTTTGACTTCCAAAGATGACTTTGGAAGCTTATCCTTTTCCAACTGATTCTAAATTATTGTGAGACAAAAGAGGAGGGAAGTGCACCATGTACGTCTTGATCTCCAAGGCCAGGCAAATGAAACTTCAAAACTAAGCAATCAGTTATGTTATAAAACAACAGAAATTTACCCTATGGCAATGTTAAATCATTTTTAGTTTGGCTGTACATCTACAGCCTTCCCTAGGCATTTTAGAACACCTAAGTAAAGGAATGGCACCATACACACTGGCATCATCCACCTCCTCAGGCTCTGATAAGGCAAAATCCACAATTATATAGAAAGTTCAACTCACATTCAAATAGAATAGAATAGAATAGAATAGAATAGAATAGAATAGAATAGAATAGAATAGAATAGAATAGAATAGAATAGAATAGAACTTCCCTTCAAATCTCCTTCCCCCTTCTGTCCTTCTTTCCTTGCACCATAAACATTCTAGCCTATTATTCATCCCACAGGCAGTTCAGAGAATTTACCCTAGCAACAATTTTCTGATAATATACAAACTCCTCTATTCTTGATTTCTGTTTTTCAGTTTTCTTTTCTGGGAATGGCCTAGGGGCCTTCTCATAAGGCTCAAATATTTCCTACGAACGTCATTGTAAACAGCATTGTTTAAACAAATGGCCAAAGAAAATATATAGTTCCTTTCCCTCTCCAGATCAGTGTTAGCATTTGGCCTTCATGGCTCAAGAACAACATAGATGTTGGTGGCCCTGCAAAATTTAATAAGCATATTGTTAAGGAAAAAAGAAAAAGAAATAAGAAGGCCCTGTAAGTATTTGTATACAATAAGTTCCTCCTCTCTGATGCACATTCCAAAATAGCCAGGAAAGAAACTCCTTTTTGAGGAATAATTCTCTGAATGTTCGATCATGTTTGCACAATGAACAAATGCACAAGTTTTGATAAATTGGTTAATGATACAGGGTTATCCTGTCACTGGGCAAAAGTAGCCTGGGCTAGGAAGAGGTGGCATTAACACAGTTATTTCCTGGCCATTCTTTCTGAGCCCTGCTCCACCAAAGTAGGATCAATGCAATGAATTCCCTGTGATAAATGCAGAAAGAAGTGGGATAAATCATGTATAACTCTTACGAAAAATATCAACTTTTTTTTTTCTGAATCCAGCTTCTTCTTTGGCTTTGAGGAAAATTTGTAGGTGAGCTAGTAAGATTATGCTTGTTTATCTACCAGCCTTAAATCAAATGTTCCTTTGAAACCAATTTTGTAAACGCTTAAGGGTCCTTGGCTACTTCAATTGGAGGGACTCCATTTGCCACTTGTTACGGGAAGTAAATTTGGGGGCCTGTGTTTTGTGTGTTAAGTAAGAACTATGCTTATGAAGCACTTTGAACATCATGAATTATAGTTCGTCACACAGTCAGCCAGATGTTTAGACTGGATTTGGCATTTTTATTCACCTATCGAGTTCTTCCCAAGAACTTGGGATAATCAGATGTTGCTGTGGTTGATGGTGTTAAAAGTATTGCCTCAGGATGTGAGCTGTTCTGAGTAAAGATGCCTTTTGCAATTCACTGATGGTGATTTTGTCAGTGCTAATTGTTTTCAAGGGGTGCTCCAGTTTTTTTGGGATTGCACCTAAGGCACCTAAGGTTACTATTGTTGCTATTTTTGCTTTCTTTTGCCACAGTCAGTCTACTTCTACGTGCAGGTCTTTGTATTTTGTGATTTTCTTCAGTTCTTTCTCTTCTCTTCTGCTGTTTCCAGATATTACTATTTTTATTACTTCAAAGAAAGTCAAGAATAAGAATATCAGAAAGGGGAAAACTTCAATACTTCAAAGAAAAACACACCAAGGGTACTTCCTGAGAAATTAGCCCTTATATACTTTCCACTGCAAGCAAAAACAATAGTTAATGAGTGAGTGGACTGAAAGAGAAAGAAAAAAATGTTATTGTGGTCATTAATCAGTATAGAGAATGAGAAAAAAACAGTTTCCATTGAAGAGTGCTTTCAGAACCATTCTGCCTTCCTGCACATGTTTTTGGGTTTTTTTTTTTTTTTTTTAATGGGGCTAATTTCTCGGCTGTGACGTTCGCTTCAATGCAATCAGGAAATCAATAGCCCATCTGCAATATAAGGGCAACCTTTAATCTTCTTTGATCAGAAATTCACCTTTCCTACCTTAGTCTGAATCTTCTTGGGTAAACCAGGTCAATCCTCCCCCATTCAGAGCCAGGCCAATTGGCAAAGGGTTGAGGGGGCTGGAGGACTCACCTTTCTCTTGGATGCCAAGATGACTCTAGTCCTGCTTTTCTGCACTCTCGTTCTCATTCTGCCGATGACCAATGGTAAGATAGGGCAGGTAGTTTTCTTTCTTTACCAGGCGGGTGGGGGAAAGAAAATCTGCATTAATTGTTTTGTATCAGTTCTTTGCATTTGAGCCCTTGTTGCCTAATATGCTATTCTCTAGCTGTCTTCCATGTTTTAAAGCCACAGCTTGTCTCCTTCCAAGTCTTCTTTCAGACTCCTTTATCCTGTTTGGGCTCAGAGCTGAGCTATTTTCATAAACATCTTTTGTTTTGCATTGGATCAATATTTTTTTATGTAGCCAGAAATACGCTTTGTTTAACAGGAGAGGAGTACAGGGTGTGGGGTGAGGAAGGCACACATGTGATTCTTCCTTGCTACCTGAGTCCCCAGATGGCGAAGGACAACCTGAGGCACCTGTATAAAGGATTAGAGGTTCTCTGGGTGCGGCACGGAGGCAGGTAAGACAGAATGGCCCAGTTTTTATCTAATTTGGAATGGGGGGCAGAGTGGATCAGTGGCACTTCTATTTTGTATTCCACTTTTTCCTCTTCCCGTTTTCCTTTTACTTGCTACCAGCTATTCATTCAACACAATTTTTTTCTTTGTGACCAGTTCTTCCATGAAGCGTCATTTGGTGCTCGAGGTGAAGCCCAGTGGGCTTAAGAGTCTGGCCCATTCCATGATGCGCCGAGCAACTGTCTGGGACGCTGGCTTTCTTAAGGGGAATTTTTCGCTCCAGGTTAAGCCATTGCTGAAGGAAGATGCAGGAACCTATGAGGCACGCGTGAGATATGGGGGCGAGGAATGGCGCTGCCTAGTGGAGCTTGGTCTGGTGTCAGGTAGGTGGATGGGATAGCTGCTCAAAAATAAAAGTAACCCTCTCAGAGACGAATGGAGACTCTCACAAGGACAAGGCCTGAATCTGGAGCTGGCTGGAGTCCTTATAAAGCTTGGATTCGTGGCTAAGCAAGGAGCAGTTCTGAAGCTGCATGCATCTATGGGATTCAACATTTCAACGTGATTCATGCCCCCTATTTAATAGAAGTAGTAAGGTAACTAAGACTATTACACACCAATGCTTGTAAAAATATCCATTGGACTAAACTACGTAGGACATAAAAGTCCCCACCATCTTACTTTGTTATTTTAAGCATTTTTTTTCCTGTAAGAGCTATTCATTCAACAATACCAAAACTGGGCTGGTAGAGTGCTTCAAGAAACCATGATTTCCCTTCTTTTCTCACTCCCTTCCTCCATATCATAAAAATAGAAGGTCTTCTGAACAAGGCAGGCATGAAAATCAATACATCAATAGTCCCATAGGCTAGGGATCACAGTGTTCTATGAATATTACTACACAATTTTCCTTTTCTTAACAGTCACTGCTCACCCTTCTCGTGCTCTAACTGAGTCGGAATCTATCAGGTTGAACTGCAATTCCACTCACCCAGGAAATCCCACCAACGTCCTCTGGTTCCACAGAGATGTCCTTGTTCACATCTCCTACAGGCTTCATCCTATCGGTCAAACCTTGCTTATCTCAGAATCAGTCAGTAGTGACACCGGGCCCTGGGTCTGCCAACTCACCTTTGCAGATGGGGAGATAATTGCAGCCGGACACAACCTGCAAGTTATAGGTGAGATCCATCTTTTCATCTCATCTTCCCTTTTCTCACATTTCTCCTCCTTGGGGGGTGGGGGAGAACCAGCATAAATAAAAACATGTTTATCTCTCTCTTATGCTTAAAGTGCTCGAAATGAGTCAGAAAGACCATTGTGCGCTGAATTCCAGCTATTGCTCATTTTTGCACCCTCTGGTATCCCACCGCTAAACACTGACTGTTATTTTTACTATCTCCTCTATAGGATTTACTGAGCAAGCCCCCTCGGTCATCTATACAGCAGCTGGATCTGATGCTTATCTGCCCTGTGTCCTGAATTCCAATCCCATGAACTATGGAATTTCAAGAGTGGCCATCCAATGGAGATACAAGGCAGGGAGAGAACTGAAGGCCAAACCCACTCCCAGTTATGAAAACCATCAAGATTTCACTCTTCATCTCCCAGCTGTTGGATTAAATGATGCAGGCCAATATATTTGTGAGATCACCATCCAAGGCGTTACTATAATTAAGAATGTCACCCTGGCAGTGATGACAGGTGAGGAACAAACCTATAGCAAGCCCATTCTTCTCTTAAGGGATTTCCCCTGAAAGTTGAGGGAACATAATCCTTCCTACCTCCCAGCACCACAAAAGAAATTTGAACTGGTAGCCCATTTATCTTATGAGGAGGGATTATGGGCCACCAGAATACTTATCTCTTCAGGATAATTGAATGGGATGTCTCCTAGGTGTATTCAGTTGCAACTCCTATCATTGCCAGCTATTGGCCAGGCTATCTGGAAAGATGAAACTAATGACCAATGTATCCAGAGAGTAATAGCTGGGGTAAGCAGATCAAAAGACTTGTAGATTTAAACTCAGAACAGCTGTAGAACAAAACTCTTCGCGTTTTTCTCTCATGGACTATTCTGAGAGTTGGGTGAAACCTACAGAGTCCTTTTCAGAAAGATGTATTTTAATGCATAAATTAAAATACATAGTTATGGAGGCAAACGAATTATGTCCAAATGCAGGTATCAAAAGATTAAAAAACAACATATATATAATAATATAGCAATATATATCCTTTATTAATCCATTAAATGAATAACATGACAATATTTTCTTTTAAGGGATAATCATTTTAGATAGTTGGATTTATTGAAGTTAAACATTTTTGGAGTCTATGGGCAATACATTATTTTGTCGCCTACATACATTATGACATGACAAACTAAAATTTAGTTGAAGATTAGTGAAAATACAGTTATATTTTTTCACATCCAAATTCATAGATCTCCTGAAATCTATCCACAGACTCCATCTGAAGAACCCCTGCTCCAGAATTATATAGCAAAGAGCTTCTCTTAATTTTTTTAAATGCTTGTATTGCTTATCTGAGAGCCAGACTGGTGTAGCTAGAAATCAAGCTAGAAATACAGAGATTGTGAGTTCTAATCCTATCTTGGGCAGAAACTGGCAGGGAGACTATGAGCCAATCACTTTGTCTCAGCCCTAGGAAGGAGGCAATGGCAAATCACTTCTGAAAAACCTTACAAAGAAAACTGCAGGGACTATGTCCAGGCAATTTCTGAGAATCAGACACAATTCAACGGGGGGGAAAAAATCCAAAGCTGATATTCTATGATTATTTATCTCAGACTCAGCCACATTGAATGGAAGCTCTGAGTCATATTTGGTGGTATTGAGCCTGGTGGTAGGCAGGTGTGACACTGGGTTGTTTTCCCAGTCTTCTAAATTCTTGCCTTATCCACCCCTTATATCTGCACTCAGAGCTTTCAATACTGTAAATGTTAATAGCTATGATTTGTAGGCAGTTTCTAGTTACTTTTTCTAGAAACGTTACTACTTGTTAAAAGCTGCCTGGCTTGATTTTTTTTCTGCTTCTGGGAAAATGAGTTTTGAGGAAGGACTTGAGAAAGAAATCTCCAGAAGACTGTGAGTTCTAGTCCTGCTTTAGGCATGAAAGCGATCTAGGTGACTTTGGGCCAGTCATTCGTTCTCAGCCAGTCAGGCTTAGGTGACAAGCCAATCATTCAATTTCTTGCACAACCAATGCATAGCAGTAGCAGTAGCACTTAGACTTATATACCACCACACAGTGCTTTACAGCACTCTCTGGGTCCTCATTTTCCTGACTCGGAAGGATGGAAGGTTGAGTCAACCTCGAGCCCCATCAGGATCAAACTCCAGACTGTGGGTAGAGTTAGCTTGCAATACTGCATTCTAAGCACTGCACCATCAGGGCTCCTTCTTTTAATCAATGCTCGGTTAAAAAAAAAAAACAGATCCTGCACTTGCAAGAAAAATGCTAGCAAGAAAGAAAATGTTGAGCAATATAATAGTAAATTAAATAGAATTACAGACATCAAAATAATGGCCATTCATAAATGGATGAATGGGTCCCACAGGGTTCCACTTGCCTCCCAGGTTATTGAAAATGTTCATGATATTATCGGGAAGGTTCATGATATCATCCAGGGTTTTGGAGGAGTTTCGCCAATATGCTGATGACATCCAGCATACTGCTACTCTATATCAACTGAAGGAAGAAAATGATATTAAACTGGATAGGGTGAACAACCTGAAATTAAATCCAGCCAGCCAGTGTAGTGTAGTAGCTATGAAGTTGGGCTAGGACTGAAGAGACCCAGGTTCAAATCTATCCTTAGTTATAGAATCTCATTTTGTGATTTTAGACCAGTCATTCCTCCTCAATCCTACCTAGGGTTGTTGAGTATGGGAATAATTAATAATAATAATATGTTTTATATAGATTCAGGTCTCAGTGTTGCAATTTGATTAATTTAACTTAGTGCTATAGGAGGAAGGTGAGAGGGACAGGACATTGGTGATTTTTGTTTCCTTGCTTTCCCTTCAGTCATTACCAGCACTGTTGAGCCAAGAATTCCTGAAGGTTCTCACTTGGTCCTCATCTGTAACCTCAGCTACTACACAGGAAAAGAGCATTTTCAGTGGAAGTGGCTGGACTTGGAATCCAGCAACAGCTCTCAGTCTGCTTCCAGTAGGCCTGCGAAATGGGGTCCAATCCAAGAATTCCACCAGGTGTCATCAAGGGATGCAGGTATCTGGGAATGCAGCGCCCATGGTCCAGAGGGGAAGCTAGGATCTGTGCAATATCACCTGGAAATTGCAGGTATTCTTTGTTTAACTGCTGAAATGTATATTTCACTCTAAATTACATGGAACACAACAGTTCACATTCTTATGGTTAACAAGAAAAAATGGTAAAAAATTCAGCATATTAGTATAAGAGCCAGGATAAAACAGATCAAAAGAACCTTGGAGAAAATAGAAACTTCTGGTATCAGAATGCATTCCAAAAAGTTGTTTGGAAATAGCATTCAAAAGTAACCTCCACACCACCCTTCACCAGCTGCCCTAATTCAGACAGCAAAAAGATTGAAACATTTCCTATGAAGCTCAGAAACCACAGAAAGGTGCAAGTGACACGGGCTTAGAAGGCAAACCGGGCTTGAAAACAAACAAGAAACACAGTATGATCATATTACCCAGTTCCAATTGTTAGCCTCACAACCTGCTTTTGAATTAGCAGAGTTTCCAGATCACACCCCCGCCCCAGAAGGAGAAGGTCAGATCTAATGTCCTGCAATAGTCTGACCTAGATAAAATGAGGGCAGAGCTACCCCTGACTCCACAGAGAAATTCTACCGCAAGACTTAAAACATTTTGTTCGGCTGCCAGGCGCTTCTTCAAAGGGGAACGTGACCTGGACGGGTTCCAGCCACGAGCCGCTGACGTCACCCCGCTATCCCGCGCACTTCTTCGCTCTCGCCCCCGCTGCTCGTTCGCAACCTTTCTCCGAAACAAAGCTCGGAGGCTTTTCCCCCAACCCGGTCAGGCGAAGCCATCGGCGCCGCAGGTGACTAAGGAGGGCGAGCCAGGCTACCCGGCGGCGGCTGCCCTGGGCTCTGCTTATGCGCCCAGCCGCCGGTGGAGGGGAGAAGAGAGAGGGAGAAAATGCGCCCAGCGCCGCTGCCGCCACAGCCCCACCCGGCTCTTTCAGCTTGCGGGAACCGCGGATGCCGTGGCTGAGGGGGGCGGAAGCAACGGCGGCAGCTTCCCTCCCTGCTCGCCCCAAAGGGAAGAGCGAAGTGGGGCCAGGATGGGGCAACAGGCTGGAGCATCACCCCAGCGCTGGGTGGGCCCTGGCGCATTCCAACCTACGCCAGGGCCGGTGTAAATTGCACGGGCTGCTGGCTTTCTTCGACCCTCTTTCCTCTCCCCCTGAACAAAGGAGAGCCGGGAAGAGCAATGCTGTTTGTTTATTTTCCTTCACACGTTTCATGCTTGGGCTTTGGGAGAACAAAGCCCCTGTGCAAAGGCGGAGGAGAGAAATCCAGAGCTCATTTGCTTTTTAGGGGGGGGGGGGGGGGAACAATTCCGTCGTCTAGGAAATTGGAGCTCCCGATTAAAAAAAACTCGACTCCCTGCCTTCAACGGTACTGAATTACACTGATCTTCAACCCTTGGCCAGCCTGGCTAAAGCTATTGGTTGCAATTCAGCAGCATCTACTGGCGTGAGATTATAGATGACAGTGACATTAAATTAGGTGATCCAGTTACTTCTTGTCCAAGTCAAACCCCAATGAAGCCTTTGTTTTTATTTGGGGGAATGACACACAATCTGACTTTCCAACAACAGGCCCAAACAGCAACTTGGGACCTATAGTATTGTCCCAATTAGGTTGAACACAATTTATTCAGCAGATTAATTACTCACCACTGAGATCTCCAGTGTACTGTGTTCAACCCATAGTTTGTTACACAGTCTATTAACTGCTCAAGACAGTTTTTATAACTTGTCTCCCTTGCATTCAATTTAAGAAGAAGGAATAGTTGGCACCTGGTTATTAATTGCATATCACTTCAAGTCTCTGGATGATCTCACTCAAAAATTTTATGTAGAGATTGAAAAGCAGAGATAGGCTAAACCTTGGGGTGCCTCAGAGTAAAGCTATAGGCTTCTAGATTGGAATGGTGGTGTCATAAAATTCAGACAGTCTACTCAGAAAATTACAGTGATTAAAGGGACTGAAAGCTTTGGAGAGGCCCAGAAGAATTAATCTGTCTCTCCACACTCATAAAGGCAAGCAAAGCAGATCTAAAGGATACCAGCATCCAGATAATTGATTTTAACCAATTCACTCACTGTTCCCAAATGACCTAGTCCTGAGTCTAGGCAGCCTTTAGTGATCAAGGACCCCAGTTTGCATTTGAGGGTATCAAAGAGCACAGCAATGGTGCTAAAGCTACTCAAGTGGCTGTGACTGAGATTTCTACCTTATTCTCTTAGATTACAAGGTAGAGGCTTAAAGCTATTTGTATCTTATTTTTAAAAACCAAACCACTAAATAATTGCTGTTGATTTGGAAGGAAGGAGGATCCCAGGAGCCACAAAAGCAAAAAGTCCAATTCCTATGCAATTTAGATCCGTTGCTAAGTAAATGGAACACAACTTTTATCTTGATATATATGGTGCTTCCCAATTACTTCTGTATTTTATTGTTTCATCCAACCAAACATTGTGACCACTCCCATCAAATTAAAAAAATATTTTTGCTCTCGCCAGTATAATCCTAATTTATTTACTACAATATGTATGCGATTCAGTTCTGAATGGCATTGTTTACATCTCATCCAGAAGCTGCCATTTTGCTACAGATAATTGAGATCAGATAATTGATTTTCTATGTGATACAATATACACGTGCTAAGCTAAAGAGGGATTTTTGAGTTTATCATTTTTGATCTGATTTTTCCCCCATTCTGGCTTTATTAATATAATTTTGTCTTGCAGCCAGTGCCCAGCTTGCCAGCTTGCCCCCTGTGCCAACTGAGAAAATATTTGGCCTGTTACTATTTTTTCTTATTGTCTTACTCTCCATCATAGCCTTGGTCTACTGGAGACGAAGGGTAAGTCATAATCCACCACCCTTTTTGTTTTGTTGTTCTTGCCTATGTTTTTTTCTTTCCAAAATCAGTGGGAAACCAGATCATTGGGGTACAATTTGATTAAAATCCTCCTCTGAGGCCGAGATCCTTCCCTTTTGACCATCCACTACCAACAAAATTACCCAGTGGGGTGAATGTGATGGGTGTGTGTGAGCACTGTGGCACTTCAGTAATAACTTTAGCCCCAGAAGAAGCTCTCTCTCATCCCCAAATAATAGGGTTTCTTTGTGATTACCCTTTTTCCCTGAAGGACAATTAATAAAGTTGTTACTAAAACAGAAGACAGGATGTAACTACAATTTCTTTTACCGCTATTAATTTTAGATGCATTCCCTGAACTTCCAAGCACTGGATAGGATTGTGGATGCTTTGCCTGGGAAAGGAGAAAAGAATAGAGGACAGGAGAAAACTCTACAGTTGGAATACTAAAGGAAAAGAAAACAAGGAAGAAGATTGCTTATATGAGAACTGCCAGGACTGGCCAACTAGACCTATGAATAGATTTACGTTGGTTTAGTTCAAGAGTCAGTAGGTTTACTGGGTTTTACTGTGAGATAGATCCTCCTTGAAAACAGTGAAACCTGAATGTACAGTAATCCATTGAGGGAGAGGATGGACAGCCAATTTCTTCACAGAAGTCACCTTTAAAATATGCTGGATTTCTCAGAGATTATTGCTCCCCCTTTTAACTGCTTGGTAGACCCCTATATGTTTTCTCCCTTTTGTGCAAGTTTAGGAAGTCTTGTTCATTTCTGTCCCTTTCTCAAGGCTATTGTTGGATGAACTGATCCACAATTGTTTTGCATAAAATAGTACAGGTATTCCTCAACGTAAGACCACAATTGGGACTGGGCTTGCCATTTTAAGTTGGTACGTCATAAAGTGAGACATCATGTGATCATACCACCTTACAGCAGCAATCCAATCATTCTTTGTTGTGGTCATTAACCAAGAATTGCTGGTACCCATTTCAGTCCAAGCCATTCTAGACTTTGTCCCTCCCAGCCCTGAACCTCAGTAAGATAAGGGACTGTCTCCAATTCCCCCATTCACCTGTCTTTCCCCCATCAGTGCCTTTAGGCCCCTTGCCCACCTGCCTTGTAAGGTGACAAACAGTCAGAGAGCTGCATGGCTGCGAGGCTGCTTGCCATGACCCAGAAAGCCTCAGCTGCCCCAGCAGATGCCAAAAAGCGTTCATTTGCCCAGGTGCCCTTTCTCCCCAGTTTCATTTCTTTGAGGAACCCACTTACTATTCTTTAGTTTGTAATTCACAGTTCTATAAGCAGAAATAATTATCTATGAAAGCTCAACTCTTTCAATAAAGTAATTTTTCTTATACTTTAAAGATGGGTCTTTTAAAATTATTAAATTAAAAATAAATAATTAAAAAGCAATAATAATTCATAGACTCTTAGGGCTGGAAGGAACCTTGTGGATCTTCTAGTCCAACCCCTTGCTCAAGGCAGGAGTCCTTATATCAACCTGGACAAATGGTTGTCCAATCTATTCTTGAAAACCTCCAACGATGGAGTACCCACAACTCTGCAAGATAAGCTGTTCCTTTGATTAATCGCTCTCACTGTCAGAAAATCCCTCATCTCCAGGTTGAATCTCCCTCTGAAGAGCGGCTTGTTCTGCTTCCAGGTGCTATGGGAAAAAAATCTTCCCTGTGACAGCCCCTCAGATTTTGGAAGGCAGCTATCATGTCTCCCCTGAGCCTTCTTTACATTAAGCTAAACATACCTAGTTCCCTTAGCCTTTCATTGTAAGATTTAGCCTCTAGACTCCTTATCCTCTGTTGTTCTTTTCTGCACTCTTTCTAGGGCTCCAGCATGATGATCCTCATAATCGTAACTATCATTAACTTGCGTTAATACTGTGAAATGTGACATCTCTGATGTATTTAATTGATGTAGCCACAGGTGGAACAGGTTAAAAACTGCTAGAATTGTACTTGTTCCCTTTTATTATTACAACCGTTGAACAAATGTACCATATTTTAAATGTTGATGTTGTAGTGTTGTAATTTATTGCAATTTACCAAGAAAGGCAACCTTTCATTGGTTTTCTAATGTTCTGATCAGTGGTCCAGAGATTAAGAGTCATTGCCTCATTTAAGCACATGGCGATCATTACTGGCACTGTTAGGTAATGGACCTCAGAGTCTTCCATTTCTGGATTGCACTCTGAGTGCATTTGGGCTAAAGCATTTCAGATTTTTTTTGCAGGCTAACCTCAGCAGCAGATTGGCTACTTTGCTGAGAAAGGACTGCCCCTTCAATTGAGCCAATGCTTGTCATCTGTTCTAATAGGTTCTAAATCTCCCTTTACTGCATTTATAAAAATGGGTGATTGCCTCTATCAACATTCTCTATGATTGAAATCCCACCAGCTCTCTGATGGGTGGAAAAGCTGCACAATAAAGTGAGTGTGGTGGGAGGGCCAACTCACACAGGTTGCCATGTTTTGAGAGAATGATTTCCCTTGCTTTACCTCTGGTCCAATGGTGGTTGAAAAGATGATTGCCAAATAGCAATTGGGCAGAAAGGTGTAGTAACATGGTAAAATGGAGAGCTGGCTGCCTTAAAAACCTGGCTCCATGCTGAGAGAGGCAATTTTGAGAGAGACAGTTCTCTCATTCTATTGCACCAGCTTCCCAAACCTGCTGAACAAGTGGTGGATGGGCCTATTTTAATTTAGGTGTAATCCTTTTTCAAAACTCCATGAAAGTGCAGTATTTTGAAAGAGTATGAAACCTGTGCTCAAAACCTAAGCAGCTTCCCCACCTCTCTTAATAGCTTTGGGGACCTGCCTGTACAGCAGTGGCTGAAGATGGTGTCCATCTCTTTCCCATGAAGAGAAAAAGGAACAAGATTGACAGGGAAGGGGACCTGGGGGGAGGAATCATATTCACCACACCAGGCTGCCCCTGTTCATTCTTTGTGAAGTATTTTGATGGATTCCAACAATAGGGCACCACAATTGGTGGCTATCAGTTTATTCCTCCTACCCTCTGTTGATTTATCTGGAGGTTTGCTAAAGTGACAGTGCCATCTAGAGTCTACAAAGAAAAGAACAAAAAAGAACACCCATCATCATCTATCCATCCCTCATATGTGACATATATGTGACAAAACTGAGCTCCTTTCAATATTTTAATTATATTTGTATAAAACAGGTTTATGTATTACAGAGTTCACTTTTCCTCCAGTGTTGATGTTCATGAGTTTATCCCCTTTTTTATTCTTACAATACACTCCTGGTGCAGGACTGCAGGCAGGAGCAGCATGATTAGCAGAATAGTCCCCTACCACATAGGGGACTATTCTGTCTTAATTCAGTTTCAAGGCAAGGCTTTGGTTTTCAGTGAAAAAGCTTTGCACAGTGCTTATGGCTGCTTCTTGGGGGGGGGAATAATAATAATAATAATAATAATAATAAAGTTGGAAGGGACCTTGGAGGTCATCTAGTCCAACCCCCTGCTCAGGCAGGAAACCCTATACCATTTCAGACAAATTAATTGGAGCATACACAACTTCTGGAGGCAGGTTGTTCCACTAATTAATTGTTCTAACTGTTAGGAAGTTTCTCCTTAGTTCTAGGTTGCTTCTCTCTTTGGTTGGTTTCCATCCATTGCTTCTTGTCTTGCCTTCAGGTGAGTGGGAATGAAATAAAAGAGAGACAGACAGACAGACAGACAGATTAGATAGATAGGAAAAGCCAAACCAATACTGAAAAATAATGCATGCTACATTCTTGAAAGCAACAATGAGGCAGCTTATGCATACTGTATAGCAAAGATGATGGACAGCATTAATCCACATCACTCTCCAAGGCCAATCAATGGCTCAGCAAGGATTCAAAATATCTCTCCCTAGGTCTTCCCAATTCCTGAGCAGTCAGAGAGTAGACTAAACATTTCATTCTGTATCATTTCATTACTATATGGTAGTTTCCCAGCTTTATCGGGATACTAAGTATTACTAGACCTTTTATATGATCTCAGTAAAATTTATCTTAAATCTCCTAAGAGCTAAAGCCCTTTTTCACTGGGTCAGTTAGCCCTGTTTCTAATTAACTTAGTTGTCAAGAGTAAATCTACATAATTTCATGTTTTTAATGAAAGAACTTAATTTAATTTAAAAAAAATATTGGCATCAGACCATAAGTTGCCTGGGATTTGTGTAAAATAATAGCCATGTATGTTTACAAACAGACAAGCTGAGGGACAATGGTTCAAAGCAGTGCTAATTAAGTTTTCCTCATAGACTGAATCAAGCCTCTTCAGGAACTGCCAAACAGTAGGAGAAGCTGTGAAATCAGGACAGCTAATAAAAAGTATTACATTTGACTGTGTCTGTCATTTGCTCTTCTATAATTGTCTAGTTTGGCACAGCAACCAAACAGGACAGATACAGACGCAGAAAAAACAATTGCAACCAGCATGCCTTCCATTGAGGACCTGTATAATTCATGAACCAGAAAGAGGGCTGTGAAAATATCAACAGACCTGGATATGAACTTCCCCCCCTCAGGACTCCATTACAGGGCATTGCATGTCAAAACAACTAGACAGAAAGATAGTCTTTCCCCCTATGCCATCACTTCGTTAAACAGCTAACTCCCACAGCACTGTCTTATGCCTAAAGATATTTACCCATGTAGTAGAGATGTATTGCTGTTATCCTTCTCATCTTTCATAATACCTTCTCCTATTGGTATCTTATGATTGATCACTTGTTTGTATCTTATGATTTATGATTGCATCTTATGATTTAAGATTTATGAATTACCGCATTGTTTGTATGTACATTGAGAGCTTATGCACTAGAGACAAATTCCTTGTGTGTCCAATCACACTTGGCCACTAAACAAATATTTCAATGTTCCAATTTGATGGGCTCGACTGTTGTTTGGATGTCCCCCTCATGGGTCAGTTGCCATTCTAATATTCTTTTCCAAAGGAAATTAATTAAAAATATGCACACAAAAACAAAATAATTATTTGCTATATAAAATAAAGCTACTGCTTTGAAAAATGGAATCAGACAAATATTTGTTGTTACCGTGTTTCCCCAAAAGTAAGACCTATCCCGAAAATAAGCCCTAGCTTGATTTTTATGCATGCGCCTAATATAAGCCCTACCCCCAAAATAAGCCCTAGTTAAGACCCCGCCCACTCCGTCCTACCGTGGGGCAAGGCATATGCGTAAAAATCAAGCTAGGGCAGGGGAAGGGGGGTGGAGCTGCCCCACGCGCCCTGCACCGCTTACCTCAGGACTGCCACAGCCAGGCCTCCCACACCCCAATGCCTGTCTCGCCTTGCGGCGGTGGCACTAAAGCCCTGTCCAGAAGGAGCCTGTGTGGCTGCCGCTGGCCCACTTCTGCGGCTGCTCGGTACCACTCACGCATGTCGCCCTGGCCTCCGTTTCACCAGCAGACACCTTCAGGAAAGGCCTCTGCAGCCAAGTTCGGAGCTCCGTGATGACACACGTGTTACCCCCCCCCCGGGCCTCCTTTTCGCTGGCAAAGGCCTTCAGGAAAGACCTCTGCAGCTGAGAATGGAGCTCTGTGTCGACGCGCTCGTCACCTCCCAGCCTCCTTTTCGCAGGTCCAATAGTAGTTGGAATCATAGAGGTACACTGCTAATTTCAAGCTAATACGAACATACCCTTTCTCTTTCAGTTAATTCCATCAGTCATAATTTGGCTGTTTTGTGCATAAAGAGCTTGATACAATACTATTGTACGAATCTTCCTTTGGCTTTGAATAAGAAAGGTAAAAATGAACTTCCTAGCAGGAGACTTCTTTTTGCATTCCTCTAGAAACACTGTTCTAGCTGCATGCATATGTTTCCCTGTAACAAGCTCATGAGTGCTTGGATAGCACCACAGTAGTTGTCATTTAACCTCCTTTGTGGCATGGCGGAAGTTACTGGCAGCTGGTAATTTAAATGACAGCCTGTTAGAGTTACACAGTAATGGTAGGTTGCTCAGCCAGCATTATTATGAGTGTTTTAACTCTGCAGCCCTTACCCATTTAGGACAAGGCTAAAATATTGTAACAATGGAATTATGGGAACAACCCCTTTCCCATTGTTTCCTTAATGGAGCATGGAGGCATATGAAAGTCTGCTTTTGTTGTAGATGTAAAGAAAGGAAAGGAAGAAGAAAGAAAATAAAGGTGCTACTTGTGACTCATAGAGCTGCTGCAGGGACATGATTGGTGATACACACACACACACACACACACACACACACACCAGCTGGGGATATACAGAAGAAAGAGGCCAAGAAAGCTGAAGGACTCAACAATTGCTTTGGTATCTTAATGCATTGTGCATGCATTAAGCTGCACCACTCCAGAAAGAGTTGTAATGGGCATATTCAGACAACTGGCAATGATGGGGAATAGAGAAAAACAGAAGCAGAATAAAGATCAGCAATGGGAAGTAACAAATTTCATGCTGGCATAGTATTCTGCTGATTGAAGTTTAGGTAAATAGTCAGCGTGAGAGGGGGAAAAGCCCTTAGTTTTTTTTCTGGAAAGCAGAAAACTCTTAGGCTGTTCAGTTTGTTAGGTGTCTTCTTTAGGTGTCTAGGAAGCTGCTTTTAGTCCTGAAAATGAAAAGCATTCAAAGTCTTTTACAACAATATATCCAAGTAGATGCAGTATTCAAATTCCATACTTGTATTCTGTTCAGTTCCAGATACAGGTGATTCCCATTGCTTCTTCACACACACACACACACACACACACACACACACACTGATTGCATCAATATTTTTAGTTACTGTACCAATATTGCTAAGCAACCACCTTAATGTTAAAATTTTTAAGGGCACTTTGCCTTCTATCTGATCCGCACAAATGCATATGTAGAAGAAATGAGTTAATTCTGGGGAGAATGACACTTGAATAATTTAGTTGCTGCCAAGGACAGCATATTTTTATCAGATATGACAGTTTTAGTGTGTCTGACACATGGTTACATGGCTGGCAAACATTTCAGTGGTGGATTAAATACCTTAAAATAGTTTCGCCTCCCCCACCCCTGCAGTTCTGTAGAAAGATTTTTAACTAGCATGTTGAAAGTCCTAAACAGTTTAAAGTTATATAAACCAAAATCAAAGCATTTCTTATATTATATTTTGATTTCACCTTTTCATTTTAGGAGAAGTAGCTGAGTATATCATCATCATCATCATCTTTTGAATTTAAATGCTTTCAAATCTAACCAGGAAATCAAGAGCATCAAGAGACATTATAGAGCAACAGTTAAAACATCTATTGTATACTATAACAATATAAAACAATAAAACATCCACGGTAAAAGCAGTATAATATTAAAAGCCACCATAATAACAAAAACAATAAATAAAAACACTCTGCTATAATATTTAAATTAATACTGATTACTAATTGCAAACAATGTCGTAATAAAAATCTCACAATTGCAAGTAATACAATACTTTACTATCACAGAGCCTCTGAAAAAGCTGGATCTTTCCTGCTTCCCAAAAGAACATCACATCGCATCAACAAACTGGAGGCCCTGTGCATCAAATCTACAAACCTTTAAAAAACAACACAGAACAGTTTCCTGTCAGGAGTAAAAAAATGAAAAAGTTAACAAAGGGCCCAACCAATTATAGATGCATGTCTAGTTTCGGCGAGGGATCCAAATGGCCCTGTGCCCCACACTCTGCAACTGCGTGAGAGTTCTTCAGCTGTCCCTTCTTTCTGTGCATGGAAAACTTTCTCTGTTTTTCAAAAAACGATTGCTAAATCAGAAATGGCTATAACAAACTTCCTTGGATTTGAAGCTTCATTTCTAGTTTCTGTGGGGGAGGATATGTTGATTTAGCTTAAACCACTTTCCTGAAATCCTGCCGTGCAACTGAGTGGCATGACCGTATAAGATGTAAGCAGTCAGAATTGCTCATATGCCTTCATGATAGTCAGAAATGGGGGTGTGCTAACAATGTGTTTCCTTGTACTTGTGAGGAGGAAGCAATGAGGGGGAGGCCAGCATGAGTAACTGAGCTATTGGTCAGCAAATAAGCACTGTTTGGCTTATAGTTCTCTGTGCTCAACTACTGACCAGAAGGACAAGGCACCAACTGTCCGTTTCCTCTGGTTGCTTCCTTTACAAGCAGGCAAACATGCCTATAATCCTATATCTTGCTGCTGCAAATAATCAAAACAGTTCAAATCAATCTTGGGCACATTTTAAATTAGAATCAGAAGGATTAGGAGATTGAAAGTCTAGTCATCTGGAAAGGCCATAATTGACTAAGCATAGACGTGATTGGCGGTCCATCAAGGTTGCTAGAAAATATTTTGCATGGAATACTTTAACCCTTAGCCTGCAAGTTTGATCAGATCATCATCTTTGATGTTCCAGCATACCAACACTTGCTGCTGCATTTTTATGTCTAGTCTAGTGTATAAATCCCATGAAAGACTTTTGAAGTAGTATTGCCTTAGTTAAATATATTTGTAGAAAGTCAACACCCACCCAACCTTCTAGAGAAGGAAATATTTTGGGGGATATTAAAAAAGGCAGAATGTTATATTTCCCCAAAGGAATAATGGAAAAAATCTTAGGCAGAAACTGCCCCTGCCCCAAGCAGAAACTCAGGAGGCCAACTTTTAGAAATGCAGATTTGGGGCACACCATTCATAAGCAAAACACCTTCAGCCTCCACAGCTGATAGGATTAAGAATTTGCATTTCCCCCACCCAAAATCTAAAGAACATGAGCTTTAGGACATAATAGGATTAATCCTACAACCTCTTCAGACTAGCAAAAGACACAAAAGCCCACTTCATTACACAACCCAGAAACATTTCCACTTCAAAGTCTCAAAGCCCTTTAAAGATCCATCCACTCTCAACTCCATTGGTCAGCTGTCCCAAAACTGCATGCTGTTGCAGGTTCTGCTCATCAATAAACTGGAACCTTCTTTCTAAGCAGCCTCCATTTTTATTTCCAGCGTCTTAGCCTCCATTTTATTTCCAGCATCTTAACCTCCATTTTATTTACTCCCGGCTTGGAACTGGATCTGATTTTTCTTTCAACATATTATTGCCCAACAAAGATATGTATTATTAAAGATACTCAAGATTTGCTCAAGCATCTTCAGTTACTCTCAAGTCCAGCCCAAGAATGACACAGAACAATTCAGCCAAAGTTCAGTTCTTTATTTGCTTACACCTAATAGCAGAATCTTGCCAGACTAAACTAATGCTACTCTTACTTTAAAGGATATACCCTGGGAGATTCTAAGGTGTGGCTGTTGTATCTCCAATCTAGCTCTGGGTATGTTGCCTCGTCTGCTCCCTGCGCCTTGGAATATGCTCCCTCCTTTCTGAGAAACTGCTGCTTCACTGCAGTCCATCACACCATCTCCCCCTCCATAAGCGCCATCCCTCACAGTTACACTTTTGAAATCAATATCATTGATTTCAGCAAGAAAATGGAAGGATATCTGCTTTATATGAACAATATAACAGTTACTAATGTTACAAATAGCTGTCTGTTAATTTCTGCTACAAATATGTCTGTTAATTTCCATATAAACAAGTACATAATTTACATGTGGGGTGCGATGGCTCAGTGGTTAAAGACACTGAGCTTGTAATTGGAAAACTGACAGCCTGGGTTTGAGATCTGGATGCCGTGCAACGGGGTGAACTCCTGTCACTTGCCCTAGCTCCTGCCAACATAACAATTCGAAAGCATGCAAACGTGAGTAGATAAATAGACATCACTTCAGTGGGAAGGTAACAGCGTTCTGTGTGCCTCTGTGTATAGTCGTACTAACCGCATGACCACAGAAATGTCTTTGGACAATGTTGGCTCCCTCAGCTAAGAAATGGAGATGAGCACTGCCCCCTAGAGTTGGACATGACTTTACATTTAATTTATATGTAAGCTGAACACATACCACAGGAACATGTGATTTTGAGCAATGGGTTTTAAGGCTGATATTATTCCAAATAATTGTTTAAAGAATTAAATACATTCAAAACAGGTATCAAGAGAATCATAGGTCAAACTGAGAATGTTATTTTTCTTATTCATTTATCAAAGGCCAATCAAAGGAGTTATCCTCATCCGGGCACTGAAAGTTACGCTCTCCCTTCTCAGAGAGACTTTGCTTAATATGATCTTGATAGAGACAAATGGATTTCATGACACTGAGCAAATTTCTGTTCTTCCCTCTGATTTAACCTCTGCATTGTGCCAACTGTTATTTCTGATTTACAAGAGCATCTCCACTCTGTTTGCAAAAAAAAAGTGAAAGTATCCTGAAAGTTTGTAATTGGTGTTATTGGAAAACAAGACTCACAAAAAATCTTTTCTGTGAAAAAGAATTGAAAGAAAACTGGTCTTCTTAAATCCAATTATAATTTATCCCCATCATAATAAGATAGTAACTATTCCCTGATCCCCAAATGTTCAGGGTAAATTTAACATTGCACAATTGTTTCACAAAATTGATTTAAGAATTGCTTCATGTGGGCTCTCTTTTCCTATTTTAAAGCTAACTCTTCTAATTTGCAGGATCACTCAGCTTAATCACAGAGTCTGCCTGATCCCAAAGCTGTTCTTATTTAGGGAGCTGAGTTAATAGGGTTGATTGAGTTGATAAGGTTCTCTGGGGCTCCATTTCCCTTTTGAGTTGATTTTGTTCTCTTTCTTCTTTCAGTCTCTCCTTGCTGATTTTTACCTTCTGCATCACATCTTTTTCTAAACCAATTTTGATAACTTCAATATTCCTGTTTTTTTGTATCTTCATTGTTTGAATACTTATGATTAAACCAATCCAAAAGTTAACTCCTCCACTTTGTCATAAACCTTACCTGTTTGTAACTTTTCTGACAGCCTAGTTGTTCACAAATATAAAGCACAGTAAGTTATAAAAACAGTGGCTAGCTTATGCTCCCTTTGAGGTTCCTCTGGTAGGCTCTGAGCTCATTTATCTGTTCTATAGTTGTTACTGTGATTATTTCTTTTCCCTGGCATCTAAATTCAACTTGTTCTTCTAATAAGGCTAACTCCCCATATCTCTTGCTCAATGATAGCAAATTTAAATCATTTTGAGTGCTTACTGTGGCTTTAGATGTCAGCAAGTTGTCAATTTTCAGTTGTTTTGACACTCGGTCCCATGGTTGTTTTTCCTACCCCATTTCTTAGAAGCTTTGCAGAACCTTTCTAGAGTTACCCTTTTTTTGTTAGAGTGTTACAACATTTTTATTTCCCATCTCTATGGGCTGCCTGTGGCTTTTCTCTCAGGTGCGAGGACCTGACAAATTATTTTATTAATAAGGTGATATAGGTAAAAGAATTTCCCCATTAAAATAGTAGCTTAGAATGCAGTTCAGCGTCATGCTCCTTCATGACTTTCTCTTCAGGGAGTATTATTATTAATAGATCAAGGAAATTAAAATTAAACATAAAATACAATCAGTATGTAAACAACAGCAATGTAACACTCAGGGAAAAGATCTGGATTTGTGGAATAGTGTGACTAAATAAGCCAAACTTCTTACCGAACAGTAGCTCTAAAGAGGAAGAAAAATGCCAACTAAATTATTTCCTTAGAAAGTCATGCTACTTTTGGAAGGAAAGAGAAGTAAAGAAAAAAAAAGTTTGAACTGCTTAACTATTGCCTAGGTTTTGAGAGACAAAATGGGGAAAAGAAGGACTAGAAAAGAATTAAGAGCAAATTTAACTGAGGAGAACTTATTGAAAGTAAGTTTTAGAAGAGCTATTCAGATTGTAGTAAAATATTAAAAAAACACAAGGTGTGTTTGCAAACAACACCAACCAAGTCTGCTATTGCTGGAGGTAAATTCTTACACCTGTGAATCAATGGCAGATGACATTCTGGAATACCTCCCTGATTAATGGGAAATGTCCATCTTTGAAAAAGGTCCAGCTTACTGTTTTTGTTTTTAAAAAATGCTGGATGACAGGAATGATGCTATCGTGAACAATGTAGGGGTTGTCTTACCTACTTTTCCATCCCTATCTACCCCTGCCTTTATTTCATTGGCTTGCATTAAGAAGGCAGTGGGATTCCTACAGCATCTCTTGTTCTGTAGGGGAATTCCTAGGAATTTTCTTCTATGTCAATCAAAGAAAGAGATGATTCTCTCTGACACAATGGCCCTGGGGGTGTTTTGCATACCATATTAATGCTCCCTTCCCTCTTGATTCAGTTAGACATCTTATATGAATACAGTAATAGAGAAGAGATTTATATGATCAGTTACAGAGAAGACTTATTGTAAAGGGATACAGGTCCTTTTCTGCTAAGTTGGGTGCAGTAGCAATTAAAAGAGGAAGGAAGATAAGAAAGGGATTTACTCAGTTAAGCACCAAGTACTATACAAGAAACTTTCCTGGGTTGAAAGAATCCTTCAAATCTTGGAATTAATGAAGGAATTTTTATTATCTGCTCGTCACCAGACTTACTAATTAGAATAAAATAAAAAGAATCTAACTCCTGGATGGCCACTGGATTTGGGAACGCATTTTTATGCGTCAGACAAAAGAAAAGTGAGAATTTGCTTTTCTCCCCTTTTAAATAGAATGAAGAATGGAGGAGTCTGTTCTACTGTGTGCCTAATTTAATGAAAAAAAGGACTAGGGGTGACATGATAGCAGGGTCCCAATCTCTCAGGGGTTGCCACAAAGAAGAGGGAGTCAAGCTATTCTCCAAAGCACCTGAAGGCAAGACAAGAAGCAACAGATGGAAACTAATCAAGGAGAGAAGCAACCTAGAACTAAGGAGAAATTCCCTGACAGTTAGAACAATTAATTAGTGCCTTCAGAAGTTGTGGGTGCTCCATCACTGAAGGTTTTTAAGAAGAGATTGGATAACCATTTGTCTGAAATGTATAAGGTCTTCTGTTTGAGCAATGGGTTGGACTAGAAGACCTCAAAGTCCCTTCTAACTCTTACTCAGTTATACTTTTGTACTGTAGAAGTGTTTAAGGAACATCCTTACCTTTTCAAAAGTATCTGGCTTGAGGGCAAGAGAAGGGATGAGATAATCTCAGTGATTATCCTAAACAAAAAGGGTTATTGAAGTGATCAGATAAAAAAAATGATAGGTTTGAATTCAGGAATGATAGGGCACTTCCTCACCACTACCATTTTCACTTCTCAAAACTGTTCAGTTCCATGTGGGACTCTAGGTTCCCACCATATTGTGACCATTGGGCAGCACAGCCAGTTTACTTTCAGCACAAATCACGGCAGATTGTTTCCACACAGCAGATTGTTTTCCCACTTTCCACCTCACACGCCTCCCAGTTTTTTTATTGTGTCTGCTCATCACAGCTGAGAAACTGCCCTTGAACCAGATGCCTTAAGCCGAATAGAAAAGAAACAGATCCTTTCTAAAGATCCTTTTTCATATGTTTCTGGGCCACAAAGACAGACATAGCAAAGACAAGAGAAAAGGTGATAAACCTTAGATGACTTCTATTTTTTTAACTTCTCTGATGGTCAGTTGAAGGACTAACTGGTCAACTTACAATTGTTTTGCCTGACTTAGTTGTAAGACAATGCAGGGTGGTTACTGAGGAGTGGGGGTGGGTTTAAACCAATGGCTGTGTAGAAATGCTTTTAGAAATCATGATTGTTTTCCTTTCTCCAGGGATGAAATATGGAAAACAAGGAGCAAAAGCATTGCCCTTGTCTTAAGTAACTGCAAGCCTTACAACAAGAAAATGTGACAGCAAAAACAAAAACAACCTCTCTCACTCTGTCCAAAACAAAAAGAAAAGGTGAACAAGCCTGGCATCATTTCTGAAGAGAATGAGAAACTGACAAATGCTTGGTAATTTCATCTCATCTTACTCTTTGCCTATTTGCAGACAGATCAAGGGTGTCCAACCTTGCTAACTTTTAGACCAATGGACTCCAACTCCCAGAATTCATGCTGGCTGGGAAATACTGGGAGTTTATGTTCACATTCTTAAAGTTGCCAAGTTTGGGAACTCCTGGGCTAGGGAATTCCAAGAGTGGAAGTCCATCCATGTGGAAACTCTCGTCCTGGCAGAAGTCCTGAGGAGGATCTGCTAAAATGAACAGCTATCATCCTCCTTGTAGAACCTGAAGCTCAGAGTTGAGAAAACAAAACTGAAATTTTAACTATAACTCACTTTGGCCAGAAGTAAGCCAATTCAGTTTTCCAACACTGCTAATATCAAGTGATTGCAGAAATTTGGATTTTCTCTTGAGCTGTTAAAACGTATTTATTTGCAGATGCCTATTGAGTTTTCTTAGGCATCTTTCAAATAAGATTTTGTGTAGTATGGGAGATACATTGTACAGAAAAAGAGATGGAGTAAAAGTGAAAAAATATCCTCATTTTCTAACTTATATAAGATTAGTATAAATATGATGGACTACTAGGCTTTACCTTTAGGCCAGGTCTGCAATTATACAATTATTCAAATGGAGAAATTGAAGTATTAAAAGAAACCAGTAGATCTTAGCAAACATATTTGGAAATATGTTTAGCTTAGGTATAGTATCTCTTTCTATTTTAAATCAGGCATGTCTAAGGACATTTTCACATTGCCATTATTTTCATTCCCCAAAGAAAGACCAACTGCCTGGTGCTGAAAGAAGGAAAAATATCAAAAATTCTGATCAATAGAGTTGCTCCTTCTGGAGTACTGAAAGGGACTTGCAAAGTCCTCAGCACTGTTGTCAATATTTTCCTTACAGATCTTGAAGCCCAAAAGCCAGTGAGGCTGGCTTTTAACAATGTTGCTGCAGTGGCAAAACTATATTGCACTTAAGCCAGAGATAAATCAGTACAGATTCCCATTCTCCACAGGGCCTATTGTATCTAGTCCAGTGGTGGCGAACCTGTGGCACGGGTGCCAGAGGCGGCACTCAGAGCCCTCTCTGTGGGCATGCGTGCCGTCGCCCCAGTCCTTGGCCTTCAGCTGGGTTTTATAAAACCTTTTCGCTTTAGGCCTCCGCCGCCGTGTGCAAAAAAAAAAAAAGGTTCAATCAATCAGTCAATTTCAACTTCTCGTGGGGAAAAAAAAGATCTTGCAAAGTTGGAATTGATTGATTGAACTTTTTAATCCCACCCAGTCTGCCGTTACCACCGCAGCCACGCCCACCCAATGGGCCACGCCCACCCAATGGGCCACACCCATCCAATGGGCCACACCCATCCGGCACTCGACGATGCATAAGTAGGTTTTGGGTTGCAGTTTGGGCACTCGGTCTCTAAAAGGTTCGCCGTCACTGATCTAGTCCCTTTGCCAAGCTGGAATGGAGCCTTTCCTTTCAAATTCAAAGTGTTTTTTTTTTCTACTAATAACAAAATATCTGAGAGCTTCATGTCTTACTGTACTTATTGGAAGCTAGTTCTCAGTACTGAAGCTGACTAACCAGATACTGAAGGTGTTTCCACAGCAAAAGCAAAAGCTCTTTAATTCTGGCGCAAAGCCTGTATCAAGTATGGATGGAATGTATTTTTGATGCTTAATTCTGCCCTTAATGTCAGCAGCTTTGTTGTTTTGATTGCATTACTTCCCATGGGATCTTAGGTCAGGAAAATAACTGTCTAAACTGAGTTACTAAATAAACTAGACACTGTTCTCAGCCTTGCTGGACCAGGTTTGACCTGTTGTGTTTTATGAACTGTTACTGGGTACAACTGCTTTGTGCAACCTGCCATTCACACTTCCCATCTTCATGTATTATACCTGACTTCTATCTGGTCCCTCAAGAGTTGTTCTAACTGTGTCTTTTTCACTGCAGATCTTGTCATAGAAGAGTCAGTACTCTGAAACTAATTTCCAAAGCTTTACATTCTATTTCTAGGCTACTTGCAAGTCCCTTGGTGCCAGCTGAGGCTCAGTCAACAAACTGCCACAGATGTCAGGTGTTCCAGCTGCAACTGGAGAGTATTTGGCCTTTGAAGCTGGTTCCAACTGCAGAAGTGTGCTGACTGGGCATTTTGGTTTTTCTTGAAATACTCTGAATTGCAGATGCATAAATTATTGTTAGGCCTAGGATAGGGTAGATTTACAGGATAAACCTCTGATTATTCATAATAAAATCTAGTAGGTGACAAGAGTTATGGAAACCTAGAGTTACATAGCTGAACAGGGAAAGGAGGACATGGAGAATTGGAAAGGAGAACAAATGGGGGGGGGGGAAGACACTTTTTAACTTTCCTATCATCTATGACAAAAATTACACTGAAAAACTCCAAAAAATGTACTTAGGTTTATTTTGTGGTTGTTGTTAGTTGTGAAGTTGTGTCCGACCCAGCGCGACCCCATGGACAACGTTCCTCCAGGCCTTCCTGTCCTCTACCATCTTCTGGAGTCCATTTAAGCTCACGCCTACTGCTTCAGTGACTCCATCCAGCCACCTCATTCTCTGTCGTCCCCTTCTTCTATTGCCCTCAATCTTTCCCAGCATTAGGCTCTTCTCCAGTGAGTCCTTCCTTTCATTAGGTGGCCAAAGTACTTGAGTTTCAACTTCAGGATCTGGCCTTCTAAAGAGCAGTCAGGGTTGATCTCCTCTAGGACTGACCGGTTTGATTGCCTTGCAGTCTAGGGGACTCGCAGGAGTCTTCTCCAGCACCATAGTTCAAAGGCCTCAATTCTTTTGCGCTCAGCCTTTCTTATGGTCCAACTTTCACAGCCATACATTGCAACTGGGAAAACCATGGCCTTGACTATAGTACATTTGTTGGCAGGGTGATGTCTCTGCTTTTTAGTATGCTGTCTAAATTTGCCATAGCTTTCCTCCCCAGGAGCAAGCGTCTTTTAATTTCTTGGCTGCAGTCCCCATCTGTGGTGATCTTGGAGCCCAGGAAGATAAAATCTGTCACTACCTCCATTTCTTCCCCATCTATTTGCCAGGAATTGAGAGGGCCGGATGCCATGATTTTGGTTTTCTTAATGGTGAGTTTCAAGCCAACTTTTGCTCTCTCCTTCTTCACCCACATCAAGAGGCTCTTTAGTTCCTCTTCACTTTCTGCCATTAAAGTGGTATCATCTGCATATCTTAGGTTGTTGATATTTCTCCCGGCAATCTTAATTCCAACTTTTGATTCATCTAGCCCTGCCTTTCTCATGATGTGCTCTGCATATAAGTTAAATAGGCAGGGCACTTAGGCTTATATGTATATGAAATTACTTTTTCCAACATCAGAAAAACTGTTTTTCAAAATTGCAATAGTCTTCCAATAAGACTTTACTGTATTTTCAAGAACACAGGCTAGTGACTACTGTATGCGCTTCACAAATTTCACCATAGAAATGTATGACAAGTCATGCAATCTACAGACTCCAGTGATAATGGTTTTGAACAGGCTGGATTGAAACCGATTTCTGAAATCAGGAAATAAATAACAAAAACCTAGGTTGTTTGGTTTGTTGACAGATAAAGAAAACAAAGAAGCAGACTATTTATAATACACAAAAGTTTGAATGACTAATGTTTTGAAAACAGTCCCAAATTAACAAAAAGCAAGATACTAAAGTGAGACGATATTTGATTTTAAGGCTATGCCTGCCAGACAGGAGACATGAGAACAAAAAGGAGGACATGTTTTGCTGTATATCTCATAACCCTATGGAAGCCAGACCTTCTGGCCTCCATTTGCATGGCTTAAACACTTAATTGGATGGGGGGAAAGAGTATCTTTGGAGTGGCGTTAATATTTGCTATGAAACAATAGAAAGACATGTGTTGTGCTCCAGCTAGTGTGCCATGGACCATGTTAGTCAGCCTAAAGTAGAGCTGGCTCCCCTCCCTGTGTCAGGAATTTGGTAATTTTTGGAAGGGTCTGGCTGAAATTTTGAATTTAGAGAAGATGGGTTATAATTCAAATGGAACACTTAGCTTTAAAAAGAAACAACCTCAAACAACTAGAAATGGAACATGGGATGATGGCCACAAGGAACTTGCTAAGTCATAGATCATAATATGCAAAATTAAAGCTACTGCATAATGGCCTAGATATCAGTTATGTTGTGTAAATTCCATTTCTGGCTACAAGAGGGTTGCACACTATTTAACTCTTTCATTGGAATAGGACAAAATGAGAAAGAGTATCCAAAGAAAGATATTCAGAAAAATAAACTCCCTCTTAACTAGAAAATGCCTGGATTTCTGTTTCAAATGACATGTTGGGATCACAGCTGAAGTTATTAAACATATTTTGTGAATATGCTTTTCTGACTAGGTGAGGACTCTTGTGACACAGAATTAAAAATGGTGAAGAAAATTTCACCTATATAAAGTAATTTCTCCACAACGCTGTACAATGAAAAGCATAGCAGCAGGGTTAGTAGAAAAAAGCAGTCTAGCTTAGCACATTCCAGAACTCAAGAGGCATTTAAGATTCAGTGTTGGTCATCTGGAACTGACCCAAACCAATCCTGTTGATTATATTCCCTCAGAGTTTCCCCTGGAATAATTTCTCTTGACCTGAGGGTAATTTATCATCAAGAAATGTAAGTCTTTTTTTACTTTCGTAGACCTTGTACAAAAGATCTTTTGTAACCAGGTATTAGTTTTAGGCAGAAATATTATCCCCAATACTGCAAGCCATACCCAAATGCCACCTATTCAACCCAAATGAGTCATAGATATTGGGGGGAGGGAGCAATCTCTGTGAGAAGAAAAAGAAGACTCTGATTCTTTTTATTATTATTTTTATTTTTCATCAGTTTTGAGACTAAGAGTAATCAATGAAATTTGGTTGGGCTGGAGATTGTTTCCCACCCGCCAAGTTAAAAAGCTTATACATTGTTTTGACTTGATAGAAAACTAGATTACATGAGATTTGCTGTCCCCGTTACTGATTCCGTATCTTTCTATTGGCTATGTTCCCAGATACAGATAATCTTCTGATTTCCCTCCAAAATAATGGTGACAAAGCTTAACAGATTTTAGAAATCTTGAAAGGTGTCAGGATAAAGGGGTGATGAACTGTGGGTGTATATAGTATAAGGGATTGCTCTTGAAAAGGACCAGAGATTTCATGCTGTACAATATTTGATTACAAACAGTTCTGACTGGCTAATTTGTTTGTTAGTCAATCTGTTTCTCCCAACAGTGGCCTTCTGGATTTTCCTGAACTCCATTTCCAGTGTACCTCACCATGCCCACTGAGTTGTCTAGGTTAATAAAAAATGAGGAATTTAATATGTTTAAGTGCCTATGCATGTGCAAGCAAGGGACTCTCTAGGATGAAGTTTCTGCTTTGAAAACCTGCCCAAGTAAAGCATCTATGATTTTAAGAAGAGACTGTATCTGTCTGATATGGTAATGGATTTCCTGCCTGAGCAGGGGGTTGGACTAGAAGACCTCCAAGGTCCTTTCCAACTCTATTATTCTGTTCTGTTATATTATAGTAGCACGTACTCTTTTCAAGTAACAACTATTTCCCCAAGCATTTCTAATTACTGTATTTGCAGTAGAATAGAATAGAATAGAATAGAATAGAATAGAATAGAATAGAATAGCTTTATTGTCATTGTGTATCTCACAACGAAATTAAGTGCTGTCCACAGTGCACACTACACACAAGTAAAAACCACAAGTAAAAACATACATTATATACACGCATCCTTCACATTCTATTCACCATTGCGCTGAGTTCTCTGAATTGTGCCACATTGTTTAATTCATACTCTATTTAATCAAATTCTATAGATTTGGGATTTGGGGAAGACGATCTCAGTTTAATGACACCATATCCTGGAGAAAGATGGCTGCTGCTTCACTCTAACTTGTTTTAACATTAATTAAAGGTTTCCTTGTTCACCTGGGCATTTGCAGGTCACTGCTGCCTTGAAAACTTCCTTTTAAATGAACTCCAATTGTTTTATTGTTTGGGTTCATAGGATCTATTTCACCTCCCTTGGTAATAGTTTTTATGAAATTCTAAAACTGAAACTGCTATATTATGGCTTTATTTGTTGATTAAAATTACGTCTATATTTGATGATATCTTTTATAATATTGTATGATATTTTTAAATTGTATTTCTTTTATTTTTTTTATTATAACTATCAGGAATCTTTGGATTCTGGCAGATAGAAATGTGAAAAATAAATAATTTTTCTGAAATTTGTTTTTAAAAAATACATCATTCTGGATGTGTTTATTAGGAAGAGTTATATAAAATAAATTAGTAATCATAATGACAAATTAGATTTCCTAAGATTTAATGCTTTATAAAGTACTGGTTTATAAATTCTTTAAATATATACAGTACATGTGTGCCTGTCGTATACACATGTAAATTCCTAATTTTTTTTCAGACTTACTGACTCTCAAAAATCTATTGCTTTAGTCTACCTTACCTTGCCTCACTTTAAAGCTAGGAGCTAGAGTAAGAATCAAATGTATACTGCATGTTGAATATCTGTTCAGATTTGCGGTATTCACTGTCTTCCCCACAGTACGTGTCTATTTGACATCTCACCTGTAAATCAAAGCTATACCCCAACTCTGGAGAGGGTTACAAGCGGCAAGGAAAGAGTGGGTGGCAGAGAGAGATGAAATCTCAGCAGTGTATAGGGCCTGGTGGATTTCCTCTGTGTTACCTATGGCTGGGTCTCATAGAAAGCAACCAACAAAATGTGGGTGAGAAACCACAGAGCCCCTCCTTATTCTTCTACAGAAGAAAAAAAATCATTGAAATTCAACATTATTATGAGATATCTTCATTTCCAGGGGCATATTGAACTATTGGATTGGGCTATGAACTGTGCCAGTTAACCATGCCATAAGTGGTTGGATATCTCCAGTAGGGTTAACTTATCAGGGCTGGAAAAAAATCAGAATTATACCGGAGTCAGCAAAGTATTAAGGGTTTTCTGCATCACTTTACCATTTTCCACTGATTGTCTGGAGTTTTGCAGACCTGATATATTGGCCCTATCTTTTGAAATTCTCTTGTCCCTCATACATAAAATATCCAGAGATCCTGAGTGCTCTGGAACGCAATTAATTAAGAAATCATTTCATAAACACTTCAGAGTTCATAAACGTCCCAGTTCAGATTTGGGGCCCAGACTATCAGTTTGTGAATGAAGATGCTTTTATTCAAAGGCAAATTAAGAAGTGAACTCCAGATTTGAACTCCAAGGCAATTCCAGGCCTCCTATTTAGTCCACTACAAGTAGTCCTTGACTTACAGCTCTTCATTTAGTGACCATTCGAAGTTACAATGGGACTTATGATTGCTTTTCATGCTTGTGATCATTGCAGCATCCCCATGGTCATGTGATCAAAATTCGAGTGCTTAACAACTGGCATCTATTTATGATAGTTGCACAGTCCCCGATCATGTGATCACTTTTTGTAACCTTCCCAGCTGGCTTCTGACAAGCAAGGTCAATGGGGGAAGCCAGATTTGCTTAACAACCATATATTTACTTAACATCTGAAGTGATTTCTAGTAGGACTACCCGATTCTATAATAGCTTTGTTCCCTATGCCATCCGTCTGGTAAACTCACAAGATTCGTTTTTCTCGCCATGCACATGTATACATAACCCGAACTAGACTGTTGTTTCTCTGTGTCATATATGGGTATATGCATAATTCTGTATTTATTTATTTATTTATTTATTTTTGTCATATTTATGTAGTGTATATTGGAGGGGATGACCCTTTGTGAGCTTTATGCAATGAAATTTCATTTTAATGTATGCTGATTAGTGTACATTCAAAGTGACAATAAAGTTATTCTATTCTATTCTATTCTATTCTCTCAACAACTGTGGGAAAAAAGGTTGTAAAATGGGGCAAAGCTCACTTAACAACTGTCTTGGTTAGAAATCAAAATTTTGGGCTCTCCATTCTGGTTGTAAATCAACGACTATCTATACTAGAATGCCTGCCATGAAGCAGTCTGTCTCCATCCCTAGCAGGAAGTATGTGGCTCCATCCATCCCTTACCATTTTTTTAATTGCTATTTTTCTTACCTGGGGATGTCTAGCCATGCTTGATGGCCAATGAGAGTCATTTGCTTTAATACTGAAAGTCATTACTTTCAAATCTCTAGTCTCCTGCTGCTTATCTTCTGTCTATGTGAAAGGATTGGATTCTCAGGGGTAAGAGAACATACCTAGATATTCATAGGGGGCAGTGAACCTTGTAGAAGTACAGTATAAAGGATTTCAGACCACATGTTCTTCTACTTGAAGAATGCAACATCAAAAGATGTTTTGGTGTTCATCTTTTCTTGTTCAAGGAATTTGGAAGGAAAGGAAAGGAGACAGGAAGACATGTTGAGCAACTCAAAGAAGGTTGCAAACAGGAAGCAGCATTATTTAGATAATCTTATAAAATTACATGAATGAAGCATGACAATTGAAAAATATCTCACATGGACTCAACGCAAGTTATAATAATGTTTTATGATCTCCCATGTTCTTTTTACCCGTTCGCCTTCAGATTAGATCTGAATTAACTTCAGATAAAAAACATGCCTGTAAGCACAGTGGGAAGGGTTATCACTGGCAAAATGACATTTTGGGGCTGTTGCATTTTCATTCTATGTCATAGAGCATGGGTGTTAAACTCGATCGTGTCACGTGATGTATCGTGACGTTTTTTGCCTTTGCGGAGCTGGGGTGGGTGTGGCCTGTGCGTGACGCATCTGGCCCACGGGCCGCCAGTTTGACACCCCTGTCATAGAGGAATTTACATGCATAGCCTTTTCTGTGTTGTTGTTGTTGTTGTTGTTGTTGTTGTTGTTGTTGTTGTTGTTGTTGTTGTTGTTCTTCTTCTTCTTCTTCTTCTTCTTCTTCTTCTTCTTCTTCTTCTTCTTCTTCTTCTTCCTCCTCCTCCTCCTTCTTCTTCTCCTTCTTCTTCTCCTGCTCCTGCTCCTCCTTCTCCCTTCTCCTCCTCCTCCTCCTCTTCCTCCTGCTCCTCCTCCTCCTTCTTTTTGCTTTTTCTGCCTGCCAAAACTTCTGTAATGAAGCTAGTTGGTGAAATCAATTCATGTTTCTGCTTCTTTCTGTAAATTCTCAAGCAGTCCGAGGTTTTGATGATGTCCTTCTTCCCTAGGATGAATCAATGGCCTTTACCATGGTAATTACTGGTAGTAACTTAATAGGGCAACTTCATTATTGTCATTCTTCCTTTTTATTCCTAATTACACAATTAGGAGAAAATGAGGCAAAAGAGGCAGCTTTATGCATTAAAACTGGGAGAAGGATTTTGTAAATTACTAATTTTCAAACTAACAAGGAGAAAAACCAAGTCAGCAAGTTTTCTGTTTGCAGTTGAAGTAGTCTATGTACGCCTGTAAACATTCCTGGAAGTGAGAATCTGAGCTGAGCAACGATTAGTGAAGCTGGTGTCACTATAACAGAAAGGAGTTTTATTTACATGAAATGTATTATAGGGATAGGCAAAGCCCAGCACCTAGCTAGCCACATCCTGCCCAGAGAATGTCAAAGATACATATGTCCTTTATTTGTACATCTAGAAACAAAGGCTGGAGGAAGTGAACTCCTTCCAATCTCTATGACAAAGAGCAGCCAAAATAATAGACAAAGAACAGACACAGAGGGAATCCTTAACTCTCTATCCACACCCTATTGCCCCCCACCCTTGTGCTCAATAGGTCATGAATTTGTGAAGGATCAGTGACACTGAGTTCAACTCCTAACATAGAATGCATACCTTGAAATTGGTAGGATTATGGAACTTAGAAAATCAAATTATAATAAGTGCTGAGAGAAGCAAAATGAGAAATTGACTGGAGATGGCGGCTTTTGAGGGAGATGTCTTTAGTTGCTTTTTAAAAAGGGATAATGGCAGCCCTGCAGAGATGAGACTTTATTTTTTTTAAAAAAGGCTTTATTATTCAAATAAATACAAAATACTTGAGAACTTGCAAAAACCTGCAAAAGACCAATATTTCTTATTTAACTTTAATCTTATCCCTTTTCATTTAAGGAATTTGTCTTTTTATATCTTATTTTAAATTAATTCCTTTTAATCAATTTTGTTTTTTTAACTCTGAAACTTTTGCTGGACTTACAACATCTGTGACCACCTTTCCTAGAGAGAAGGCATTAACCACTGGTCATCATTATTGTTGAATAAGGGATAGAGTAATGTAGATTTTTATGATATCATTACACAAATTATGTAATTTGGCATCATTTGCACCATTATAGGTCATTTCTGTGGTTGTATCATGCAAATGACTTAGTGAGAATTTGATCAGTGGTGAAGACTATGCTGAAACAAAGTTTCACTCTAAGGTGAATGGAGTGGAACGGGATTGAAAAATGTGTGTGATGAAAGAAAACAAGAATGAATGAGTGCTGAATGAATATGGGCTGAACGCAAAAGTGACAATGAGTATGAAAGAAATACATTTGAGTTATTTGATCATATAGAGTATAGGAACGAGGATCGAATTGCAAAATAAATACATGAAGGAAGAATGAATGGGTTGGGAGTGGAAGAAAACAGAAAATCATGGTTGGATGAAATTGATCAGATCCTCAAAAAGAGAGCAATGAAAGCTTTCAGGGATAAAAGACCATGAAGTGGTGTACAGGTATGGCAGAAGCAAGGACAATTTGCAAGTATAGAAAGATTCAGAAAGGTACGACAAAGATATTGGCTTAAATTAACCCTAGTTTGATTTCCCTTTTTCTTCTTCTTGCTGCCAGCCTTTTCTTTCTTTCTTTCTTTCTTTCTTTCTTTCTTTCTTTCTTTCTTTCTTTCTTTCTTTCTTTCTTTCTTTCTTTCTTTCTTTCTTTCTTTCTTTCTTTCTTTCTTTCTTTCTTTCTTTCTTTCTTTCTTTCTCTTTCTTTCTTTCTTTCTTTCTTTCTTTCTTTTCTCTCTCTCTCTCTCTCTCTCTCTCTCTCTCTCTCTCTCTCTCTCTCTCTCTCTCTCTCTCTCTCAGAATAAGTTACTTATTCTGAAAGGGAATAATGTGATTGATATGTATCTATGTGAGGTAAGGAGGGAAAAAAACCAAGAAATGTCAAGTTCTCTCCTTGAATACATTATTTTGCTTGTAAGAGGAAGGTGGTTTCTTTGTTCGGTTTTGTTTTCTCTGCTTCTTCCCTCAGTTCTTGTTGTCTGTAGGTTAGTTAACATCTGCAAAAGACTCGTGCAAAAGGAAAGAACAGAGAAGAAATAGAGAGACAGAACAAGGTAAGGGCACAGTTTTACTTTTTAGCAATATACACTAATTCATTTACTTGTTTTTTGTTTTAAAAATACATATTTAAAGGATTACGTTGCCACCCCAAACAATTTTTTTAGGCCTGCTAACAACTATTTAAAACCCGTATCTTAAAAATACACTAAAAATACGACGTGCTATCTGACATTTAGTGAAGCTCAACTTTATCCTCAAATTAGTATGAATCCGTTTTCAACCTCCTATTTGCTTATAAAAGATCGATATTTTTTTCTCTTTTAAAAGTAGGTAAAACTTTGTAAAAGAAGTTGCTGAACTATGTTAGTATTAATTTTTTATTACGATTTCTCTCTTTTTACTAGAATTCAGGGGCCTATTTTTCACCTTTCTCAGTTCAGACTATTATACTAATTCTTATTTCTATAATTCATTTTCTTGTGGTGCTCGGAAAGAGAAGGAGAGAGAAATTGGAATTCTCTTATTTATGAATCAGAAGCATTTTTTCCTTCCTCATCGTTATCTTTACAAAAGCATCCCAGAGTCAAGCATAAAATGTCCCTTTCCTAACATTTACTTTCCAAGAGGCACAAAACAGAAACAGAAGATTTGGAAACCAAAAAAGACATGATGATAGATACTTATGGATTTGTCCAGATCAATAGGAATATCCGTATTACCTCTCAGAGTTAGCTCTCCACCAATTCATTGCCTGGTATGTCTTTTTTTTTATTACTGATCTCTTTCTCTTTTTTTCTCTTCTCTTTTGTTTTCCTTTTCATCTCTTAAGCCTTCTCTGCTTTTTCACCATTCCCCTCAGGGCACAGTAGCTTTTCCAAAATGGCTTTCAGAATAGAGATTACCATGTGGAGTTGGTAATGGCAACTCACAGGACCATTTTTGCTTCTTCTATCTTCCGTTCAAGATAGTTGGACTTGCCATCCCCATGCCCTGTCTTCAAACAGTCATCTGGAAAGCTAAATAATTTGGACACTTTTTTAAAAAGCAAGAATAAGCCTTCCAATAAACAAATGGAGGCTGGGAACATAGAGTTTAGGGTGAAATGTGCCTCTCCTACTCCCTTCCCCCAAACTCCATGGTATCTAACATAGATAGATATAATACAATAATATAATAAGATATAATAATAATATAGATATAGGTCATTTGGTCTGTCTTGTCCTTTGCTCCATCTCTGAAAAATCAGACTAAAATTTATTCAAGCATACATTGATTGATTGATCAACCAGAGCCATCATTCCCCCCACCTCATGCACCCTTCCTTCATTCGGAAGAGAAGATGTCTCCAATGGTATATTTCAAATTCTGGATTATCCTTTTATGAAGAATCTATCTTTGGAGAACCAGAGAGATTCTCTTATTAGAGAATCACTTGAATAACTAGGAGGTTTTTCCGTGTAGAGACTGCTGAAAGGAGAAGGAACCAGGCAAGGGCAACTGTAGCTATTTAGCTCATAATTTGGAGGGATTTCATCAGAGGTAGGTATTGATGACTTGTTTATATAAATTAAGATAGTCCACTGTCTTTAAAAACACCTGCTCAATGGCCAGAGGCAGACAATTTTATAAATAAATAATACTAAAAGCATAGTAAAGGTGAAAGTAATTCAAATTTATATTTTGATATTTACTTTATTTTTTTAATGGGTCCCTGTCCAATAGCAGTTGCAGATCATCAAAGTGTCACCCAAAAGCTTTGTTCCATCTGGGCCAAATCACCAAAGATTGCTACTATAGAACCCTGCAGAAGAAAAACTGCTAAAATGATCTGAATTATTCAATTCAAGTCCGGATGAGGAGACTCAGCCCCCCCCCCCATTACTCTGAGACATTTGCAAATGTTTCATAGGGTCCAGTTCTGGGCTAACTTTCTCTGTTAGGCAGCTGGATAGATTTTTCCATCAGATCTCTTCCTGCTAAGATTAAGTGTGTGTGTAGGAAAGATCCTACACTCAGCCCACTCAGGACAATGAACAAATTGGGAGATTACTGGAATACATGTAGAGAAAAATGTAACTTCTGGTTATCAAAATTATACTGTGGCAGTAGAAGAGACTTATAAACTATGTACAGGTAATCCTTGACTTACCACAGTTGGTTTAGTGACCGTTCAAAGTTACACAGAAAAAAGTGACTTAGGACCGTTTTTCATAAGTATGACTGTTGCAGCATCCCCATGGTCACATGATCAAAATTGAGATGCCTGGCAACTGAGTCATGTTTATGACGGTTGCAGTATGTCTTGGGGCAGCGGTGGGATTCAAATATGTGAACAACTGGTTCTCTGTGTGGATGCCGCTTCCGGAAGTCCGTTCTGGGCCTGGGGAACAAAAAATTAGCTACCGGTTCTGCCGAACTGGTGCGGACTTGCTGAATCCCACCACTGTCTTTGGGTCATGTGATCCCCTTTGGCCATCTTCTGACAAGCAAAGTCAATGGGGAAGCTAGATTCACCTAAAAATGGTGTTACTAACTTAACTGCAGCAATTCACTTAATAACTGTGGCAAGAAAGGTGGTAAAATGGGGGAAAATTCACATAACTACTGTCTCACTTAGTAATTTTGGGCTTAATTGTGGTCATAAGTCAAGGACTACCTGTGTTCTCTGCACCATTGTTGTGTCCTTTCAATACTCTTTGACCTTTTTTATATGTGTCTGTGTGTATTATTGAAAGCTTTTATACAATAAAAAGGCAAACAAACATAGAAGGAAAGTAGAAAATGATAAAAGCCCCAAGAAAAAGTGCTAGAAGCAGTACAGATAAAGAAAGAAAAAGAAAAAAGAAAGCTAAGCAAGCGGCTTCTGATCCTCTTTATAGTTAGTCTTAGGTTCATATCTATTCCTTCAGCAACCATTCAAAATTATGGCGGTGCTGAATAAAGGGGACTTACAACTGGTCTGTAAAGTTGCAGCCCTCACATCTCCCACTTTTTCTTCTCCTGCAACAACATCCACTTACCCACAAATGGCCTATGGCCCACTTCCCAGTTTCCCCTGACTCACACACGTCGTCGTAACCTAAGACTATTTCTACAGCAGTTTCTGCCTCTTTAGAACTGCATTATATAGTTCCTTTCTTCCCATATTCTATCCTTTTTCATGTGCACATCTAGAGATTACTAGTTCATTTTTGTCCATCTTTAGCAAAAAGTCCATTAAAATTTCCAATCTTTTATAAAAGTGCTTATTGTTTTGTCCCTAATCAAACAATTTTGCCATTTCTGCAAGCTCTGTCATCCTCACAATTAACTCCTCCATTGTGGATCCTAGAGTATTTTTCCATCTTAGTGCATATGGTAACTTGGCTGCAATTACCATGTATAAAACTAATCATCCATGAGTCCTTTTCTAATTGTGTATCCATAACTCCTAATTAAAAAAAATCTGGATTCATTGGAATATTAATTTTTGAAATTTGTTGCATTATCGTATGTATAGTATTCTTCAACCTTCTAAGTTCTGGCAGAGCTTAGCCGGATTCTGAGACGTATTTACAAAATGCAAGAATAAAATTAATTGCATCCTTTCCAGGTCTGGCAATCAGTCTGTGGAGGTGATAGATATATTGAACCAGATTCTTTGAATAATCTCCAATACTCATAAATCCCAAAAGGTGGACAACTAAATTTGAACTAATAATTACTTGATTTCTGCCGATAGTGGATTAGTAGGAAAGGGATGGCCAGTTTATTCCACTGCTAATTAATTAATGGCAGTGATCCCAACCATTTTAAAACAGGTGATAAAGACCTGTCCTGCATATATTTTTTTGGGGGGGAAAAGGATTTAGAATAGATGAATAATGATGACTAGTGTATAATACCTTCTCTTTAGGCAAGGTGGTCAAATGGTTGATATATTATCAGATTTAGAAATTCTTGGATGAAATGAAAGTGGAAAATTAAATTTCAAGTAGAGTTTGGGCATGGTTTTGTTACTGACGCTGCCTTGCAACCCTAGAAGATGACCTTGCCAAGAGAGTGATGGCAGTACAATAAAGCTATTTTGATTCTCCTGGAAATTCAACTTGTTCAGCACTGTTGATCATGGCATGCTTCTGAAGAATTTGTAAGAAGGCAGTTCCACTCAAAGATCCTATGCCAATTTCAAAGTAGCTCCAGGCTTCTTATTTCCATGATATCAGTAGCGCTGAAGAACTGAAGATTTATTTCCAATTCATCTTTAGTGTAGTTGAAATTGACGCAGTTACATTTTGTGTTCTTTATAATCCTGTGGCTTCCCATTGGAGGAAGCTCTTGCCTTGCTGTTCTTTCTGGCTTCTGAGCTTTGGCTTCTGAAGGAGAACTGTTAACTTTGATTGCTTTGCAGCAGGCTAAGTGAAAGAAAGGTGTGTGTGTGTGTGGGGGGTGAAACTGACAAGAATTTTGTCTGTCACATCTATTTCAGCTACAGACCAACCAGAATGCAAAGCATCACTTCAACTGTTTTTTCTTTATTTTCCTTTCCTTATTACTGTATATGGAGTAAGACTGATGGATTTTTTAATGTTTTTGTTTTGAGGCAATGATTTGTGTTCCTTGTTCTCAGCCATTCAAATCAGCAGAATTCAAACAATAATGGATCATTAACTTCAACTTGCTTCTGAGAGTGTGAGGAGTGAAAATAGCAGTGTGGAAGTACTATGAGTCATGTGTGGATGATCCCTCTTTGCCATGACCTCATGCTTACACAAATGACTTTGTTCAATAAGAAGATATTATAACATTCTGCAGGGTTCTATCTTAAGCCCCAGGCTATTCGATGTGAATATTAGATCACTCCTTGAGGTCACCTTTTTTTTTTTCAACAGGGGAAAGAGCAGAAATGCTTAGTGGGTGTCTTGCTACAGTTAAAGGTTCATTTAGCTTAGAGCAAACAAGACAGGGTGAATGGAGAGCCTGAGTAAACAGTTGAACCAATCTTGCGGAGATTGAGAGCTTGTTAAGGGATTACATTTGCAGCTTCAGGAAGCTTTTAAATCCATCTCAATTTTAGAGACATAGATATCCTTTGCGACATAATTACTGTTTCACCAGTTTGACCTGATTTGCCATCTAGAGTCCAACCTACACAGAAACCATATGCCCACTCGCACTTAACTGCAGTCCTGGCGATAGCTTTTATTCTTGCAAGTTCCTCATGATGTTGTCTTCATCTGATCTCCGGTTGCTGTGAGACAGGGCAAAATCACCCTTAGTTCTTCCATCATTTCCCCCTCCTCCCAGCTTTTTCTGACACTATTCAAAAATGACCTTTAATGTATATAAAATCCATTGCCCCCTTGGAAGGAAGCCAGGAGCCTGACAGTGACTGGGAATAGAGGCTACAAGGGCAGGTCAAAAGTTAGCAATGGAATATAAATCCTTCCATTCGCCACCATCCAGTCAGAGCTGAAGAAGCTTCTTGGATGAGAAGCGAAACATTTTCAAAGGAAACAAGAAAGTCCAGTTGCTTCATGAAAAATCATCTTTGGATTAGCAATGGAGGCAACATCTAGCTTTCTGCTGACTCAAAGGTGGGGCAGAGACCCTTTCAACTCAGCAGCTGGGAAAAGTCAATGATAGTGCTTGAATAAATAAGACATTTCCAGTAATCCACATGAAAGGATAGCATACCACAAAGAGAAATAGAGTTTCCTGTTTTGAATAAGTTAATGCAGTAAAATGTATTTTATAACTTGAATTATTAAAGAGGAAATATGCAAGAACCCCCCCCCCATAACAATTCCAAACATACCTTGGACGATTAGAAGAATTTTAAAAGATATATGTCAACCATGAAAATATCACAGAAATACTGAATGTACCAAAACGTGGCATCTCTATTAAAGAATATTTTGACTTTTGTCTATGCCAGGGGTGAGCAATTAATTTTCCCAAGGGGGCACATGAGAAATTGATGTAGAGGGATGAACCAATAGGACTGAGAAGGTGCATAGACACACACACACACACACACACACACATTGAAAAAAACTAAGTCTCCTCCAAAATGCAGTTGTATTGCATGCATGACATACACTCACTTACATTTGGTTTCTAATTTCTGATTGATCTTATGCGGGCCGGACAGGGACAGCCAAAGCGGCCGTAAAATGCTCAGGTCTGGTCTATACTGAAGCTCATCCTCTTGTTCTACCGTAATTCTGCAATGCTATCATTGTAACGGGAATTGTTAGGAGCAGATGGAGGTATGATCTGAAGGTAACACAGTAATGTAATTCAACTGAGATCATTACCAATGACATGGGCTTTTTCTGGTTGAAAATCTACAGTAATTACAGTTATCTATAAACGAGAAGTAGCTAGTAGCTCTGACCAATATTTTACTTTCTTGCTTATCAAGAGATGTTTCTCTTTCAAAACTAAGAAATGGAACTACAGTTTAATTTTGTTGCTGAATGGGCACATTAGTTGAAGCCATGACTGTAGAACTGTTCTATGCAACTGAATGGGAGATCTTTCCCATGTCTGTAATCACTCCACATTCCACAGAAAAAATAGCAGATCCCAAAGCCGCTCCCTAGCACAAAACGGATTCTGGTACCTTCAAAGTAGGAAATGAAAGGATGTGATTCTCAGATCTTTTCCGGTGGTCTAAAGCAGTGTTTTTCAACCTTTTCATGTATGTATGTCATTCTGCTCTGTCCCTCCGCGCAGAGGCAATTCTTCGTCTTTCACTTTCAGCTGCTCAGCTTGATCTGATGTGACCTGTTGCCTATTGAACTGACTCTTTACACAGTCTGATCTTGCCCGGTTGTTCAGAGTATTTTGCCCAAAAAAACTTTGGCTGAAAAAAGAATTTCAACTATTTCAAGAAACTTTGGGATAAATTCACAATAAGTGGAAATACATACCTCCCAATCTCCACCTTTTCAGCAGAAAAATTCTTAAACTTCTTTTGCCCACATCTGTTAACTGCTTAAAATAAATCTTGCATATTAAACCCAAAATTAAAACATGAACACATCGCAAAAATTTCAATAGCAAAATCTAACCATATTTAAGATATTCTAAATGTTGTTGTTGAACTGAAATGGCCCAGAATTTGTCAACAAAAATGATTGTCCTCACTAATTTATTGAATGTTTTTTATTACATGCATAAACAATCACCAGAAGGAATGAAGCAGTTGTAAAGTGAATTTTGCCCCATTTTACAACCTTTCTTGCAACAGTTGTTAAGTGGATCACCGCAGTTATAAAGTTAGTAACATGGTTGTTAAGTGAATCTGGCTTTCCCGTTGACTTTACTTGTCAGAAGGTCACAAAAGGTGATCCCGTGACCCCAGGACACTGCAACCGTCATAAAGGTGAGTCAGTGGCCAAGCGTCTAAATTTTGATTACGTGATCATGGGGATGCTGCAACAGTCATAAGTGTGAAAAACAATCGTAAGTCACTTTTTTCAATGCCATTATAACCTCAAATGGTCACTAAATGGAATGTTGTAAATTGAGGACTACCTGCATAGAATTTAGCTCATCCCATCATAAGACAAGTCAGTGAGCTTCCATGGTTGAAGGTAGTATAAAAACTCAATCTCCTTGATCTTTGACAAAGTTACATGTGGACTCAAGCTTATTTTCTGTTTTGTGATCTTTTTTGTTTTTTTGAGAAAAAATATCAGCCAAAAAGAAACTTTGAAATTAGTCCACTGTAAGAGGAAATTCATTTCTCCCAATATACATCTATCTCAATAGAAAAGCTCTTGATCTTTTTTCTGACATATATACGAAGGACGTTTTACGTAATTTGTAACTTGCAAGTTGCCCCAATGTATTGTGGGAGGAAGAACAAACCAACCAGCACTTTTCTGACAGTGGGATCATGGACACTGATTTTACTATAGCAAACCTGCTGATTCCTGGATATTTTTCTTTTTCTTTTTAATGACTTCTTATATGGTTCTGGGCTATGTTCTTGGAGTGATTTTAACAGGACAATCACTCTTGGAAAGTACAAATAATTTCCCATTTTTTTCCTACCACAACACTGTGAACCTTTCTTTGTTATAATCACGAGCTGCTTGATTCCTGTGTGTAAACTGGCTAGAAATGAAGTCAACTTAAGATGCCTCTTTCTGGATTTCAACCTCCTCTTCTTTTTGCAGCAAGATGATGACCTAAGGTTCTGTCTGGATCACATTAACCACAGGCCCCAATAGATGCATTCCTCTGCTTCTATACACCTCCTGGGCTGGTAAAAGTAAAGAGGAAAAAAGAACCAGTTTTATCGTTTTTTCCTGTCACTTGACTAGAGGGGGATGTGGCAAAACTTTTGTGGATTTCACTTTATTTTAAAAAAAAAGAAAGAAAGATCCATAGTTTAACTTCTTGATTGATGTAAAAGGAAGGAAGGAAGGAAGGAAGGAAGGAAGGAAGGAAGGAAGGAAGGAAGGAAGGAAGGAAGGATCTAGCTTTCCACTGTTTCCCTAATTAACATGTGAAACAAAATTGTAGGGCAGCAACCAATGATGGGAGGCATGGAGTGCTCCTGCCCCAGGAACCAAGTCAAGGGATTGCCTATGATGAAAGGAAGGGCAGCAGGCAAACTGGAGTCACAGATTGCATTCCCAGTGGGCTGTGGATGAGTAGAAGATGATGTCATGCGTTCACACTGAGGCAAACTGGTCAAATGAGTCAGACCAAATGCAAGCTGTTCCAAAGCTTCAGACTGTCAAACTAGAGGTCAAACTATGATTTCACTAAGGAGATAAACCAAGCCAGCAAGGAATTAAGTCTATCCCAGGCTTTATGCTGCATTTGTTCTGATCCACACTTGACAGAGATGCTCAACTGATGGAATTAAACCAGGCAATCAGGAAAACAGAACTACCCACCCAATGAGAGCGATATATAAATCAATAGTTCCAGATCAATTCTCAAGGAAGACCTATTAAAAGACAGACCACATAAACAGAATGGTAGTCACCTACAGTTCAGACTACAAGCCACTCAAATGCATTATCAGCAAGCCACAGCCCATATGGCACCACACTTTTTTAGGCCCTGAGTGGCTAGTCCATACTTGCCTACTGACAGCCATCCAACCTTAAGCAAATTCTCACAAGAAACAAAAAAAAATGCTAACATGAGAGGCAAACCTTATAACAAATGCAAATGTTTACTTTGTCCCCACATCTTCATCAACGGAGCCATCACAGGTCCCAACAAATGTACATGTAAAATTAGAGCTACCTTCACATGCTGTTTCTCTAATGTGATGTATTCCAAAATCAACAAATGGAACACATTTTGCGCAAGGACTGATGGACACAGGTTTGGCATGAGGACTCAAAAAAAGAACAAAGTGATATCAGGGCATTTTAACCTCCCAGAACACTCTGTGGTAGACCTCAAAATAACAGCTTTAGGAAAACAGAACTTTCACAGCACCACTGAGCAGGAAATGGTTGAATTCACATATATCAAAAGATTTCAGGCAATTTCAAAAGGATTCAACAAAGAAAGTGTTTTTTTAATACATTACAATAGTCAACTGAAAAGGTATTTGTAAACAGTCTCACATGTAACCTGCATCTGAATAACCAACCTGTCTTCTTCCCCTCCCCTCCCCCTTTCACCCCAATTTAAATCCTATATAGGCCTAGCCACTTTAAAGATCACAAAAGTTTATATGTTTGAATAAAACTTATAGACTGTCAGAAAAGATGCTACGGTATTAGGTTCCTTCTGATTTCCCCCCCCCCCTCCACAATAGTCTTGAATACAGCCCTGCCGAAAGAATCTTCAGTTGTCTTCTTCTATCTCACTTTATCCTCGTGGCTTTTAAGCTTCTAGACAGTGAGACTGCAAATACACATTTCTCAATCATTTACTTCCACAGAGACTGCAAATTTATGCATTATAACAATAATAATAATAATAATAAAGTTGGAAGGGACCTTGGAGGTCATCTAGTCCAACCCCCTGCTCAGGCAGGAAACCCTATACCATTTCAGACAAATGGCTGTCCAGTCTCTTCTTAAAAACTTTCAGTGTTGGAACATTCACCGCTTCTGGAGGCAGGTTGTTCCACTGGTTAATTGTTCTAACTGTCAGGAAGTTTCTCCTTAGTTCTAGGTTGCTTCTCTCCTTGATTAGTTTCCATCTGTTGCTTCTTGTCCTGCCTTCAGGCGCCTTGGAAAATAGCTTCACTCCCTCTTCTTTGTGGCAGCCCCTGAGATATTGGAACACTGCTATCATGTCCCCCCTCGTCCTTCTCTTCATTAAACTAGACATACCCAATTCCAGCAACCGTTCCTTATATGCTTTAGCCTTCAGTCCCCTAATCATCTTTGTTGCTCTTCTCTGTACTCTTTCTAGAGTCTCAACGTCTTTTTTACATCGTGGTGACCAAAACTGGATGCAGTATTCCAAGTGTGGCCTTACCAAGGCATTGTGAAGTGGTATTAATATTTCACGTGATCTTGCTTCTATCCCTCTGTTAATGCAGCCTAGCACTGTGTTGGCTTTTTTGGCAGCTGCAGCACACTGCTGGCTCATATTTAAGTGATTGTCCACTAGGACTCCGAGATCCCTCTCACAGTTACTATTATTGAGCAAGGTACACCCTGTACTATACCTGTACATTTGGTTTTTCTTGCCTAAATGTAGAACCTTACTTTTTTCACCATTGAATTTCATTTTGTTAGATAGTGCCCAGTGTTCAAGTCTGTCCAGATCCTCCTGTATCTTAAGCCTGTCTTCTGGAGTGTTGGCTATTCCTGCCAGCTTGGTGTCGTCTGCAAATTTGATGAGTTCCCCATCTATCCCCTCGTCCAAATCGTTGATGAAGATGTTGAAGAGCACTGGGCCCAGAACAGAGCCCTGGGGCACCCCACTACACACTTCCCTCCATGTAGATGCGGTTCCATTGAGGACCACACGCTGAGTACGGCCGGTCAGCCAGCTACGGATCCATCTGGTGGTGATGCTGTCTAACCCACATTTTTCTATTTATCAGTAGTAGGTTGTGATCTACTTTATCAAATGCCTTACTGAAGTCCAAGTAAATTATATCCACAGATTCCTCTGATCCACTAATTTTGTCACTTGGTCAAAGAATGCAATAAGATTTGTCTGCATGATCTGTTTTTTGACAAACCCATGTTGGCTTTTAGTAATGACTTTGTTTGCCTCTAGGGTGTTCGCTGATTCGTTGTTTGATTATCTTTTCCAGAATCTTCCCAGGTATTGAGGTCAGGCTGATAGGTCTGTAATTTCCTGGGTCCATTTTTTTCCCTTTTTTGAAGATGGGAACTACATCAGCTCTTTTCCAGTCCTCCGGTAGTTCCCCAGTGCTCCAGGATCTTTGAAAAATATAGTTCAATGGTTCTGAGATCACATCTGCCAGTTCCTTGAGAACCCTGGGGTGTAATCCATCTGGTCCTGGTGATTTGAACTCGTCTAGCTGGACAGGTGCTCACTTACCATTTTCTTGCCTATCTTAACTTGCGTTTCTATTCTGTTTTTTATGGCACTATTTTTGGTAGGTTGGTCTGTTTTTTCCCTTTGTGTAAAGACAGATGCAAAAAACGAGTTAAATAGTTCTGCTTTCTCCCTGTTGCTTGTCACCTTCTTGCCACTTTCACCCACTAATGGACCAATCATTTCCTTCACTTTTTTCTTGTTTTTTACATGTTGAAAGAAGCTTTTTTTGTTATTTTTGACTTTTGTCGCAAGCCTTAGTTCATTTTGAGCCTTAGCTTTCCTTACTTCATCTTTGCAGGCTCGGGCTATTTGCTGATATTCTGACTTAGTTATGTGCCCCTCTTTCCACTTTCTATACTTGTCCTTTTTATCTTTCAATTTATCAGAGAGTTCTTTATGCAGCCATGCTGGTTTCTTTTGAGAGCTGTTATTTTTTCTCTTTGTTGGTATTGTGCTAGACTGGGCTTTTATTATCTCACTTTTCAAAATTTCCCAAGCTTCTTGAGTTGTTTTCCCCTTGAGGATTCTCATCCATGGAATCCTTCCCAAGCCCTCTCTAAGTTTATTGAAATTAGCTCTCTTAAAGTCCAAGACTCTAGTTTGACTGTGTTCTATTTCTTGTGCTTCCATAATGTTGAATTCCAATATTGCATGATCACTTCCTCCCAAGGTTCCTATGGCTTCAACACCTTCTATCATTTCATCTCTGTTAGTGAGAATTAGATCCAAAATGGCTAATCCCCTAGTTCCCTTCTCTACTTTTTGGGAGACAAAGTTGTCTGCTAGGTTTGCAAGGAATCTGTTTGATCTTCCACTTGGTGCAGAGTTTGTCTCCCAGTTGATGTCAGGGTAGTTAAAGTCCCCCATTACTATTGTGATGTGCTTCCTACATACCTTAGTTAGCTGACTAGCAAAAAGTTCATCTATTTCCTCTGATTGGGTGGCCTGTAGTATACATCAATGGCAATGTCATTTCCCCCCCTTTTATATTGACCCAAATGCATTCAAGACAGTTTTCATCATTGTTGTGCTCTATTTCTGTAGAGATGTAGTTATTTCTTACATATAGAGCAACTCCTCTACATATAGAGCAAGCCCATTCTTTACTCCTTGTTCTACAATCCTTGTATACAGTAGGTAGAAGGAGCAGGCATTATCTAACTCTTCTCAAAGACGGTAAGGAATTGAATGGACACGTTCAGATTTCCTGATTTCCTCTATTCTGTAACTCACGAAGATGCATGCCTCTATGGGTTACTTAAAGTGCACTAAAAGTGGATTGTCTTTGTCTCTGTTGATCAATTATCTTTTCTTGGTTATTCAGTAGTATTGATTTTATCTAGCAAAGCTTCTTTTATGCTTCTTTTTGAGCCACCCATGTTGTTTTTCTTGTCTCATATGCAACATTACTCCTGCATGTGTATTTTCTGTAGCTGCATCTATCTGAATCCTGATACAATCAAGATTCAATGCCTCTGTATGGAAGAATAAACTAGGATTCTGGCAAAACTCATTGTGAAAAGCTGCAGACTTCCCACTCACCTCTTCTTAGGCTCCTCTCTTAGCACGAGTAATTAAACAAATCAGAAATAGTTTATTTAGCATTTCCTCTAAATCTGAAACAGTGGCTTGTTTTTAAAAATACTAAATACATACAGGTAGCCTTTGACTTATGACCACAAGTGAGCCCAAAATTTCTGTTGCTAAGTGAGACAGTTAAGTGACTTTTGTTCCATTTTGTGAGTTTTCTTGCCACAGTTGTGAAGTGAAACACTGCAGTTAAGTTAGTAACACAGCTGTAAAGTGAACATGGTTTCCCCATTGACTTTGCTTGTCAGAAGTTCACAAAAGGTGATCACATGACTCCAGGACACTGCAACCATCATAAATGTGAGTCAGTTGCCAAGCATCTGAATTTTGATCATGTCACCATGCGGATGCTGCAACGGTCGTGTGAAAAATGGTCATAAGTCACTTTTTTCAGTGCTGTTGTATCATTGAATGGTCACGAAATGAAAGGTTGTAAGTTTAGGACTACCTGTATATCAAACAAAATTTTATTTACAATTTTGGCTTGTAAGAGAGAAGCAATCCAGAATCTTGGGAGCAGTATGCAATTTCTGGATTGCTTAGGCCTTAACTCTAGAGTAATAGAAAGAACCAGATGGGATTGAACAGGCTCTGTGCCTTACCCTCATTTATGTAAAATTTGCTATTATCTGATTTACTGTTTTGTGTTCAGGTCAAGAGATAGTAGAATTCTGCCTTCAGGTGCTGCAAATGTACGGATATGTTTTAATGCTGTCTCTTTGAAAATGAGGTCTATATGGTAAACCCGCATATTGGACAAAAGGCTGTTTCAGATGTAATAGCTTAGCATGTTTCAGATAGAATTTATTTTGTTTACCTGGAGCAACAGGGTCAGCTTTAACTCTCCTAGCAGAAAATGTAACCATTTTTTATTTAGATATCAAAACATATTTCAGTTCTACATTTAAGAATTCTAGATGATGTTTATCACATATGGAAACACATAGTACATCAAAAAATAAGTTTCACTATTACTGTAAAATTCTCACTATAATTTCCTACTTATTCATTAAATTGCACCATTGATCATCACCTAATCTTCATAAAATCTGTACAGATGCAGCTTCCTTCACACACAATTGTTTTGCCTATACAGTTAGTTTTTTTAAGACTCCTATTTCCTGTGGGTGTTTTAAAAAGTATCTATTCAATCATTAATTTTGCACTGTTTTGCAGCTCACAACATTCGTAAAATGCAATTCTTGTATGAGAAGATAAATAATGAAAACGAATTAAGTTTGGAAGGAAGAGAAAGAAAAACAGTAGTGTAGAAATTATGCTTAACTAACAGTCTCAAACATTTTCACATAAGACATTGTTCCTTTTGCCACACAAGACTCTGTAGCCATTATTAGTTTATGCTAACATTAGAGATAATTAAAAATTGACTAAGTTTAAGTGTAGAAAATTGCACAAAGTGTCCATTTGCCATGAAAAATTTGGTGCATCTAAAGTTACTCTTGAATTTTTTTCAGCTGATTAGTTAACAAGTTGGCCTTACCTGCACCTTGTTAGCTAGAAATCTAGCAAATAATGTATGCAGAAAAGCTATGAATTCAGATCTAGATAGCTTGGGCGGGGCGGAAGAGAACTTTCAGAGTTTGTGGATTACAGTTCATTCACTAGCATGACCAGCCCTGAGCACATTTTAGTTATTGAGGCATGTTATAATTCAATACTATATGAATAGATATGCAGCTAATTGAACACAGAATAGCATTCACCACCACATATATATTTTCTTTGGAAAGACAGCCCACTGATCTGACCATACAACGACTTTTTATGAAACAATCATATGTTGATCTTATGAAATCCATCCTATTCATATACCAGGTTTTGTACAAGTATCATTAAAATGATTAATACACTTTCTATTTGTTCAAAATAAACATAAATATTTGAAATAATATGGCCATAAGCCAACCACATTTAACGCTGCAGATGTTTATAAAATCAAACCAAAATGCAGAGATAAAATGATATTAGGTTTAAATTCAACAAATATAGACATTATATTTTCCACTTCACCAAATACAAAGGCAATTACATCCTTGGGATTTTATAGGTCACATTTGCCTTCTTTGTTTAGAGGAGGAATTCAATATAAATGTTGTTCCCATTGTATCAATATAAAAATTGCTGCTATAATTTAAGACTATTATTCTGTGTCCTACATTCTTGGATGATGTAGAATAGGAAATGACTTCTTCAATGGAAATTCTCTTTAAGTATAATAATAATAATAATAAAGTTGGAAGGGACCTTGGAGGTCATCTAGTCCAACCCCCTGCTCAGGCAGGAAACCCTATACCATTTTGGACAAATGGCTGTCCAGTCTCTTCTTAAAAACTTCCAGTGTTGGAACATTCACCGCTTCTGGAGGCAGGTTGTTCCACTGGTTAATTGTTCTAACTGTCAGGAAATTTCTCCTTAGTTCTAGGTTGCTTCTCTCCTTGATTAGTTTCCATCCGTTGCTTCTTGTCCTGCCTTCAGGCGCTTTGGAGAATAGCTTCACTCCCTCTTCTTTGTGGCAGCCCCTGAGATATTGGAACACTGCTATCATGTCCCCCCTCGTCCTTCTCTTCATTAAACTAGACATACCCAATTCCAGCAGCCGTTCCTTATATGTTTTAGCCTCCAGTCCCCTAATCATCTTGTTGCTCTTCTCTGTACTCTTTCTAGAGTCTCAACATCTTTTTTACATCGTGGTGACCAAAACTGGATGCAGTATTCCAAGTGTGGCCTTACCAAGGCATTGTGAAGTGGTATTAATATTTCACGTGATCTTGCTTCTATCCCTCTGTTAATGCAGCCTAGCACTGTGTTGGCTTTTTTGGCAGCTGCAGCACACTGCTGGCTCATATTTAAGTGATTGTCCACTAGGACTCCGAGATCCCTCTCACAGTTACTATTATTGAACAAGGTACACCCTGTACTATACCTGTACATTTGGTTTTTCTTGCCTAAATGTAGAATCTTGCTTTTTTCACCATTGAATTTCATTTTGTTAGATAGTGCCCAGTGTTCAAGTCTGTCCAGATCCTCCTGTATCTTAAGCCTGTCTTCCCGAGTGTTGGCTATTCCTGCCAGCTTGGTGTCGTCTGCAAATTTGATGATTTCCCCATCTATCCCCTCGTCCAAATCGTTGATGAAGATGTTGAAGAGCACTGGGCCCAGAACAGAGCCCTGGGGCACCCCACTACACACTTCCCTCCATGTAGATGCGGTTCCATTGAGGACCACACGCTGAGTACGGCCAGTCAGCCAGCTACGGATCCATCTGGTGGTGATGCTGTCTAACCCGCATTTTTCTATCTTATCAAGTAGTAGGTTGTGATCTACTTTATCAAATGCTGGACAGGTGCTCAGTTGCCATTTTCTTGCCTATCTTAACTTGTGTTTCTATTCTGTTTTTTATGGCACTATTTTTGATAGGTTGGTCTGTTTTTTCCCTTTGTGTAAAGACAGATGCAAAAAACGAGTTAAATAGTTCTTTCTCCCTGTTGCTTGTCACCTTCTTGCCACTTTCACCCACTAATGGACCAATCATTTCCTTCACTTTTTTCTTGTTTTTTACATGTTGAAAGAAGCTTTTTTCGTTATTTTTGACTTTGGTCATAAGTATTTGAACAGTGCTCTTATTGCCCCCTCCCCAACCCTTCTTATTTTTCCAAGGCTGGCTATATCCAGTTCCCTCCATTTCTCCTCTGCTTCTACGTCTCTGATTGTTGCCATGCTATAAACCTGTTCCAGTTTCTCTGAAACTTACTCAAATATGGCTCCAATTTTTCTGATTCAGCTACAATGCTGAACAATCATTTAATTATCATTAGTCCCTTTCTTTAGATTCCTAAGCAATATTTATGGTTCTCTTCTTTAATTGCAATCTCTAATTCTTTCTAGTTCCCTCTAGTATCCAACTTTCAAAATTCCATCTTATCATGATTGTTTCCCCCCTAACCAACAACATTTATTATTATTATTATTATTATTATTATTATTATTATTATTATTATTATTATTATTATTATTATTATTATTATTATTATTATTATTATTATTATTATTATTATTATTATTATTGTTGTTGTTGTTGTTGTTGTTGTTGTTGTTGTTGTTGTTGTTGTTGTTGTTGTTGTTGTTGTTGTTGTTTCTCCACATAAAGATTTCTTATACTTAATTTCAAAATCGTCTGGATCTTAATATGCAAAAAAGAAAGTTAACAATTTCCAGAAGTGATTAAGAAAGGAAGTATATGAACTGAGTTTCCTTTTGAAGGTGCTGGGCACGATTGTGGTCCCCTGGCTCCCACAACTCTAAACCTGTTGGTCTCCTTGTGAGGACCTGCTATCTGGAGTGTGTGTAGATGATCCTGAGTCTTCTCCTTGTCTGGAGAGGAGTTCTAAAAAACTGGTGCATTTGCTGGCTTCTTGTGCTGTTGTGGTCATTTGATCCTTTTTAGTGGAGTTGTCTTCAGTTTGCCATTGCATCTCTGGAAGTCCTCTTCTGTTCTGGTTCCAGTTCCTAGCATCCATCCCCTTCTTCACAAGGTCACATTTGAACTTTTCTTTCTATCTCAACATCAGCAAAGACTTTACTTCATAGATAGATAGATACTGATAGACAATAGATAGATAGATAGATAGATAGATAGATAGATAGATAGATAGATAGATAGATAGATAGATAGATAGATAGATAGATAGATAGATAGATAGATAGATGATAGATAGATAGATGATAGATAGATAGATAGTAGATAGATAGATAGATAGATAGATAGAGAGAGAGAGAGAGAGAGAGAGAGAGAGAGAGAGAGAGAGAGAGAGAGAGAGAGAGAGTGGTGGGATTCAAATATGTGAACAACCGGTTCTCGGGGTGGATGCTGCTTCCAGAAGTCCATTCTGGGCCTGGGCAACAAAAAATTAGCTACCGGTTCTGCCAAAGTGGTGCGAACCAGCTGAATCCCACCACTGGATAGATAGATATAAAAACAAACATAAATTAATATAAAAGAAAAGAAAGAAGAAAAGAAAAAGAAAACATGAAGAAGTAGTTTTCCATTTTCTTTATATCAGTTGTAAATATAAACTTACCTCTTATTCTTTTGTTACATCATTTTTTTCTATAATCTATGTTTTCTAATCATCAAATGCATAAGTCATAAGTTTATTTTTTTCTGATTCACATAAAAAGTCTTTAAGGAGCAAAGTTTCTACTTCTGATATTACAGAATTTGAAAGATATATTTAACAAAGTTTGCATTTTTAAAATCTCACTGTTGTCTTGATACTCAGCAGTTCAGCAAGTTTCATCTTTGTTTACTTTGGGGATGCCTATTTATTTTCCTATTACTATCTATCTACTGCACTGTTACTGTCTATATTTAACTATTCAGGACATTTGCCAGCAATACATCTCTCAGTATTATAACCAGAGCTTTCATTGTAAAATATATAGTGTATTTATTATAAAACAGCAATAGCAATAGCACTTAGACTTATATACTGCTTCATAGTGCTTTACAGCACTCTCTAAGCAGTTTACAGAGTCAGCGTATTGCCCCCAACAATCTGAGTCCTCATTTTACTGACCTCGGAAGGATGGAAGACTGAGTCAACTTTGAGCCTGGTGGGATTGAGCCCCTGTTAAGGGCAGAGTTAGCCTGCAATACAGCATTCTAACCACTGCACCACCATGGCTCTTAATCCCTACTGTATTACTTTCTTTCAAAAGGAACCAAAGAAGCACATAGGTTTAATTTCTATATTCTCCAGGTGAAAGAAATAGGTTACGTATAATGGGAAAGAGCTCTGCTGGAGATCTGAGAAAGCTGCTGACATTTAAGGTACATGGCACCAGGCTTGATGGATATATAGTCAGAAGTTACCCCACTAATAACTTTAATTCTAGAGTCATTCAGTCACCATAATGAAATAACAACAGTAATGATGAAAGGCTTTATATAACTTTGACAATGGCTGGCTCATGCTATGAAGATGCAATAGTAGGAATATGTTCATAGGCTGATTTGACAAAGGACAGGGTCCTATCTGATACAACATTTTGCCCTACCTCAGATTAGGGGTCAGTGATACTTTTTCAGACACAAGATACTGATATACACTCTTATCTACTTTTGAAAATTCCATATGTTCTAGAAATGGTAAGATCCATAACAATATTTATTTATTTATTTATTTGATTTAGAGGCTATCAAGCTCCAAAGGATTCTGAGTGGCTTATCCTTTGAAAGCAAGGAAGTATAAAATAAACCATTATCTTTATGATCTATATTTAATTGGAAATTGAAGGGTTATTTTTTATTGATATTAACAGACATTGTTTAGACTTTTTTTCTTTTTTCTTTAGTCTTTTTCTCTTTT